>CM037865.1:18753427-18995927 GCA_021292105.1 Anadara kagoshimensis
ACCATAGTCAGAAGAAAAAACTTGTATCATCAAAACGCTTCAAAGCCAGAAACTTCACAGCAAACCAAACCATTCAAAATCAGTTTAGAAATGTAGGCTTGAAAAAGAAACCAACTAATTTAAACAGAAACCAGAGAAACACACCAGGAAGACCTAATGTATTGGTATCAAAAAAGATAAAATTAAAATATGTCCGCTCCAAAACTGCAAAGACATATTCAGAAGTACAGAGTATTCAAAAAGTCAAGAAAAAAAGCTTTTTGGCTTACAAGGCAAGACAAATTGTATATAAAAACAATATATGCAACGACAGGAAATTCAAGGTGATGGTAATTGTTTTTTTCGTGCTGTATCTAAACATATAGGATACAACCATCTGGAACTACGGAATGCAGTTTGTGACCATTTTCTTAACCATCCAGATGAATATAACCGTGCTCTAGCAAATGAAAATTCATCATCCAATTATGAAGATCAAGTAAACTTTTTGAGACAAGAAGGAAATTGGTCCTGTAGTCTTGCAGATGCCCTTCCTTTAGCATCAGCCAATACTTTGAGAAAAGATCTTTTGTTATATTCCAGTTTGAGAGAGAGACCCATTTTGAGAATTACACCATCCCTGTTTGACATAACTTCAGACCAACCCATACCTCTAGCTCACATTGCTGTGTCAGGATTTGACCATTATGATGCATGTATCGCATTGAATGCCAATACTCCGTCTAATTCTACATCTAATTCTGTTACTGGTTCCACAACACCAAGGTCAAAAGATAATTTTCCTTATAATACACAACCTAAAGTTGTAACTCCAAGGAAAGCTGCAAAATATAAGAGTCCAAAAAGGAAATTTAGATGTAGAAAACGGCGTATTTCAACACCTGAAACGTGGAAAAAGAATATAAGAAAATACCTCAGGTTATCTGGCAAAGAATATGTAACAACTACTGGCAAAACGATGAGAAAAAGAAAACTGCAGGAGCAAGACTGTGGAAAGTGCAGGTTTAAATGTTCCATCAATATTTCACTAGAAAAGAGGCAAGATATTTTTGAAAGTTACTGGAATCTAAATGACTATAACAGACATATGGATTTTATCTGTGGCACGGTAAAAGAATGTGCGCCTGAACGAATTAGACCAAAAGCAACCAGGGTTCGTAAACGTACACGCCATTTTAGTTTTAATGTCAATGGTAATTATGTTCGTGTATGCAAATGTTTTTACCTTAAAACATTAGACATTGGTGAAAAAGTAATTGAAAGTGCTTTAAAAGCAAGAAGGTCTGGAACTTTTACATCACAAGAAAACAAATGACGCCACAAGCCAGCTAACAAATTACCAGAAGCCACAGTTTCTCACATTAGAAGTCACATCGAATCTTTCCCATTAATGGATCCACATTACACCCGCAAAGACACACACCGCAAATTTTTAGGGAGTGATCTTAACATAACTAAAATGTATGAACTCTATAAAATTGACTGTGGCAATAGAAACATTACACCAGCAGGAGCTTCAAAATACCGCAAAATATTCTGTGAAGAATACAATTATTCATTCTATACACCGAAAAAAGATCAATGTCGGGTATGTAATCTGTACCTGGAAAAGAAAACAAATGGCAAGCTTGCAGATGGAGACCAAGAACAATATGATCTTCATATTAAGAGGACATTAAAAGCGCTGGAAGAAAAAACAACAGATAAGACCTTAAGTAAAACAGGAAATGATTTTCACACAGCCATATTTGATTTACAATCTGTTCTCCACACACCATGTTCTAAAGTGAGCCAAGTCTACTGCAAAAGAAAGCTTAATTGTTACAACTCTTCATTTTATTCGCTTGGAGACGGTCGTGGGACTCGTTTTATGTGGAATGAGACAAATGCAAAACGCGGATCAAATGAAATTGGAACTTGTATTTTAAAATATGTTAAGTCTTTACCACCAACAATAAAACATGTATGTCTATATTCAGACAACTGCACAGGACAGAACAGAAACAGAATTGTTTCAGCAGCCATCCTACATGCTGTCTTAACATGTCCTAACAGCAAGACAATTGACCAAAAATTCTTAGAACCCGGTCACACAGAAATGGAGTGTGACTCCATGCACGCAGCTATTGAGGCGGCAAAGAAGAACACTTCGATTTATGTCTCTAGCCAGTTGGACACAGTAGTAAGGCTAGCCGTAAAAAAAACCATACACTGTAGTTACCTTAAGACATCTAGACATCATTGATTTTAAAACCGTTTCAAAAAAGTTGTTTCCACCGTCTGCGGTAGACACTAAGGGGTCAAAGTTGCAGTGGATGAACTGCAAATGGATACGATTCAGAAGCAGTGATCCTGACTGCATGTATTTTAAATATGAATTTGGAGATAATGAGTTTCAAATCTTCAAAATGAAATAAAAAAAAACAGAAAAGGCGGCATGATCCACATAGCTGAGTCTGTGACTCAGTGCTATGCTGAAAAATTACCAATTTCTGAAAAGAAAAAACGTGATTTGATTTCACTTTGTAAAGACGGTACAATCCCAGAGGAATATGCCCATTATTATTATAACATGCTTTCTGATGCTGAAATCGGTGATACCTTGCCAGAACCAGACCTCTATGATGAGGTTGAAGATTCTGACTTTGAAGTTTAAAAGTTCTTGTTTACATGTATATGGACTGATTTTAGGACAGTTATCCTGGTGGTTTTGCTATTTAAAATATGTCTAAAAAACATTCTACATATTCTATGGCATTGTCAAATGAAGGGTGGATTGTTTTACTTAGTGGTAATTTTAATGAGAATTCTTTCATATTATAATTTCTGACATTGAGTTCAGTAGTTAATTAGCCATTAACTTTAACTCAGTTGTTTTAATTTATTAAGTAAGTTCTTTAACAATCAAAATTTAAATCAATTTGAAAATAGTTATTGTAGATTCATAAAGGACAAAGTGACAGAAGATATGCAAATATATTTAGTTTTTAAGTGCTTAAGTTGTAAATTTTGAAGTACTGTTAAAATATTTCATAAACACATCAACACTTCAAAATGCCACCTGTTGAATTAATCACGATTTTATTAGAATATTTACACAGTAAACAGTTTGTACAAAGTGAACAGCTATTAGTTTAATCATTACTATTATATACATCTTAAGAGCATTTAATGTGTTAACAGACCATTACAAATGTCCATTGTTTTTTTGGCCACATGATTTTAAGGACAGATATGCCATTTAACTCACATTCTGACAACCCACTTTAAATCGACCAATTCATCCTAAATGATTATAAGACAGCTGGACATCAGTTGTAAAGTCATGATACCCGCAGACCAGAAAGTCTTAAGTGTTTTAATTAGACATAATTAACATAATAATAACATTATCTTGTAAATTTTACATCCAATAGATAAATCTTTTCATCCTTCAATTTTAAATGTTATTTTGAAGTACATAATATCATCAGCAAACAAGCTAAAATGAACTTAAAACTTTCAATTGGACTTTTCTTCATTACATAAAATATGCACTTATGACCTTCTGGCATACACCCCTCGAAATTTAACGTCTAATTAAGCAATCTTCTTTACACTTTCAATTTAGATTACATATGATTAAAAATAAGGAACTTACATTTCTTGAGCACACGGTCTCACTTCCTTGCAAAACGGGTTTAACACGATTTGTCACTTTTAAAGTTTGCGTTGGGATTGTTAATTGGACATAAGTTAGTTTGAACTTACTATGCTTGGACATAAGCATAGATTTGGAATTTAAAAGGCGTCTAAAAGAATAGGATGTAATGCAGATTATATAATTTGCACTCCGCAATAGCTAATCTTACCAAAAACAAGACAAATACATAAGGAATACGATCAAAAATTTCGACATATATTTCATCAGATGATAATATCAGTGATGTGGTTGAACAAATAGTTATTCTTCAGTCAAAAAAACAACATTTCTGCAATACATGCATGTGTATTTTCAATACATTGTAGTCTTGAGTATGTCAATTGTATCAAGATTGTCAGTTAACTTTGGATATTAAGTAAAACAACTGGTGAAACCGCAAAACTTCTTCGACTTCTGCAATCATATCACCAACTTCCGATGCAACCGGCTTCACTTTCCATTTTCTTTGCAACTTATTGTGTGCAATTTGTTTTGACAGTTTGCTAAGATTTAGCTTTGTTTTAGAATTGTGTTTTGCAGTTTAAGCGGTATGTTGTTTTAAACTTTAATTTGTTTTACCTGACAACGTTTTAGTATTATTAATTGCAACGTCAAAATATCCCTGTCCTATATTGCTGAATCATTCTGCATATTTGTAATCATACGCAATACTCAATTATTATACAGTGTATAAACAAGCTAGATGGAGCAGCTGAAGTGACAAATTGATATTTAATATTATCATTTGTATATGATTTTTTTAACCTGTTTTCTTCGCGAATTTTTATATCTTTTAATAGCGGTATAATACAGAAAAATAATAACTGAGAATTAGTTTGTAAAAAGATAATTATATATATATTGTCTACACGGCACATTCAAAATTCACTTTATACTCGAATTTTGCAACATTGAAGATATTTAAGTATTTCAGAATTTATTGTATCTTTTAAAATGGTATGTCATTGTTAATGACAGCAGTTCAGGAAAACTGAAACTAACACTTTTTCACTTATAACATTCAAAGTAAATCCTATATAATATATGATATTAAATATTAATTAAAACTATTTAAACCGCCATTTTTTTACAAAACCCACGAGGTTAAGTCAATAAGTTACTTACTTTTCACGGTTGCGTCCTTGAAAACTTTGACATTCACATTCCCAGCAAATGGTTGCCTCTTAAACTATTTGGTCTCTGGAAACCTACTAACGACTTGGCGATTTATAATTATAACTCATTATCTAATCTACAGTCAACGAAATCATCTTTTGAACTAACACGCTTCAATAAGGCGTTGTATACTGATGCTTTAGTTGCCATTTGTTTATCGCTAAGACAATTGGGGACCCTACTAGCTGTTACCTAACGCAGGCCCGAACGAACATGTAAAGTTGGTAAAACGCTACCATGTGGAATGCCAAATGCCTCCGCTAGTTCTTGCGGTCTAGCAGAGTATATTACATCCTGAGCTTTGTAACACAAAGTTCATTGTTGGCATCTAATAGTCGTCTAGATCTGGCTTGCTCTTCCAAAGACGTTTTACCGAATTTGAATTCAAACATCCAGAATTTAAACTGAGTATGAGTATGTGCAAAAGAACAGACACACCTTCTCATTTTTTATTTCCTTGCCTGTTTTGTCTTTGTAAAGACAAGTACCAAATTACACACGTACTTACTTTAGATGAATAGCATGGACTTACATCATTAGCCATGTTTGTCACGCAATATGTTTTATCTATTAAGGAATGATTCGGAGACCAAGGCATGGCAATTATGACGTGTTGGACAGGCTGGTTACTGAATGAAACACATTTACCACATATACTTATCAATCACTAACTGGGATTTCCCTGCTAACAGAATTTAAAAGAAAATCCGTATAAATTAAATTTTAAAAGACTTATTCACAAAAAAGACCTAGTTGATTAGTTTGCATATTTTATAATGAGGTGATTTTAATGATTAATCTGTATATAGTCGGTATATGGATCCGTATTTATAAGTTAAAAGTGTTAATACGTCACTAAATAAAATATACGAAATAGATAGGCCTTGAATATTAGATATCTAAGTGTAAGGTCAGATTCATTATAGACTTGCAATATTCCTGGGTCTACAATTAATTTGTAAGTAGCTTGCTCTGTTCAATAAAATAACCGTATTGGAAACAAGATATACCATAGCGTATTAGTTAAAAAATAAACACACTACAAGGAGGAGAAGTAAGTATAATGCTGCATATAAAAAATGAGATGACAATGAAAAAATTCGGATATTTGTTCAACGCCTAGAAACAATATTTGTTTCACAATTTTGAAGCAATACTGATGATGACTAG
The DNA here is from genome assembly GCA_021292105.1 of Anadara kagoshimensis. Classification (NCBI taxonomy): domain Eukaryota; kingdom Metazoa; phylum Mollusca; class Bivalvia; order Arcoida; family Arcidae; genus Anadara; species Anadara kagoshimensis. Next base: position 18,759,456 of record CM037865.1, read on the forward strand.
AATTCCGACATGTTTGTCTAGTACTATAAAAGAGCACTTCTTTAACGTCAGAATATAGATTCAATACATGTAAATGGCAATTTTAGATTTTACGTTTTAGTTAAATGGTAATGATAATATATAAATATTACATTTCTGACAGGTTGCCAGTACATATTGTCACCTTGAGGAAGTATTGTTTGCCGAGGCGATAGCCGAGGCTGACAATGCTTTTCGAGAGGTGACAATATGTACTGGCACCCTGTCACAAATGTAATATTTATTTTATTACACCGACTGTTTGTTTTATTTTACCAATACATGATGTGCATTCGTCTTTAGTAATGTCTATACCAATTTTCATTCGGCAATTTATCGACAAGGAATGCCTCAACTGCAAAGTCATTTTAGCCAAGAAATTTAAGAAACGTATCCACAGCCCGCCTAATGATCCGTTTAGTTGATGCAGAGTCTTTAGACTCTAACAAATTTCCAAGATAGTTATGTCAACCTCGGCAAACATCATCCGTTGTTGTTACAGGCGAATGTAAACAATATCAATAACAATGAGACGCTTGCCGTAGACACAACTGAAAACATGTTTTGTTTAAAGCGCTGACGTTATGCTATGTGACATTATAAATTTTATGTGACAGTACAAATTGTACATAGCTCTTATCGAATGAAATTGCTAGATTTTTACATAAGGTGTAATAATAATAATTATCTAACATTAGACTAGTTTTTCTGTCTGTATATGATAAAATACAAGTTTCATCGAACACGCGTGATACAGAATCTTGTATCACCACAGTGTGGTGATACAACATTGGCGGTAAAGTACACGAGCACTTCTCATTGTGACGTCATCAGGAAATCTCCGATTTGTCAAATGTAAACAATGACGTCATTACTACAAAACATATCATAACAAAGTTCAGTGGTTTTCTGTGATAAATGTATCATTTTTCACATAAAGTATTGGGTTTTTATTATTTTAATGACCTAAAGGAAATGTTAGATAAAAATATCATATACACAGTGTGTAGGTACAACCCTTCGTATCAGGTCGAGTCCTTTTTTGTAGCCGTATCACTACGAGTCGACCTGATACTGAGGGTTGTACCTACACACTGTGTATATAATATGTATTTATCATAATCTAGTAATTAGTATTTTCAGTATAAGTAAAATTGTTATCAATATCATGAAACTTATTATACCGTTTAAATTTTATTGTTCAAATTATCCAAATACTTATCATGATGTAGCAAAACAATGAGTGTCAATATTAATCTTATGTATACACTAAGTTTAAAAGTAATACTTTTAGTGTTACACTCCACTTTTCAAAATTGAAATGTAGGATAGTGTTACACGCCATTTTTAAAAAATTGATACTATTTCTTTTCAACCAGTATACATATTCAATACAAAGAAATAACGTTTCTTGTTTAAATACGTTATATAATTTTAATTTCAGAAAATAAGGATACATTTTAATTTTAATTGTCATTTTACTTTCATGGTGAAGTTTATGCGTCCGACGTTTTAAAAAATAAACGACACGTGTTCTTAATAAAGCTACATTTCATTTAAAAAAAATTGATCATGATGTAGCAAAAATGTTCCCGTGGTATGAATTATATGTCTATCAGAAAACTAATACATGTATTTAAATGGACAACTATACTCTTTTATATCATCAGGGGTATTATGAGGTATCAATCTTTATATACAAAGAGACCTTTGAAACATGTCGCACTTAAAATAAACATTTACCTTGAACGGACACTTAATCAAAATACAATTAGCGTTTGTTTGAAATACTCTTCGGAGACACTTAGCATCTGTCTTATATCTACAAGAAAAATTCTAAAACAAATCAAAATATCTGATCATTTGGAAGGAAATCGTACATTCAATATCAATCGTTAATCTACACAGACAATTAAAATGGCCAACTGTGTATGAAAAATTCTGATAACATTATTAAATCACTAAAATGCAAATAAAATGATTAACGCCTGGTATCAATAATATAAAAAATAACAAAAAATTATTGTTTATTGCGTGTCACTGATATCTGCGTCTGGTAAACAAACTTAATTAAAAATAAATTCAGGTGTTTACCGTAGGTATAAAAGTTTATTTTAAAATACCATCTTCCTGATCCTAGCACTTACAATAGAAGAAATTGTACCCATTGTACCCAGATGTAAAGTTAATTCTGTTTTAGCTATGGTAAAAATTGCTCTGAATTCACGTTCTGAATTATTACTGGGCACTTCTGACATTTATAATACCCATCTTACTGTTGGTGGGTTCGGGTTCTCTGTGACCGGGGTTGTCTTGGATGTGTTTGGCGTATCATGGTTCTGTGTTTCTTACGCACAGTTTTAGTTGAACGCGTGGTTGATGTGGCTGGATAAGGACGAGATGCTTGCCCTTCCGGAACACCCGGCCTCGCTTCCTTGGTGGAGGTTCGCGTGTTTGGCCTTACTTATTGGTGCCAAAGTTATTACTTTGCTTTTGCATTGTAATTCGATCATGGATTAGTATGTTTCTCTTTGATGAATATTTAGTTTTTAATTTTGATAGTAAAGAATTATCATTTAAGGATTTTTTTAAATTGCCGGATAGATTTAAAACATGTGAGATATACATCATTTTCACGTATTTTAGTTATAATATTAAACAGACAAAGCTATTTAATTTCATTTGCTATACTTATGATGATGATTGGCATTAGATTTAGAGTAAGTAATATTCATTGTTTTATGATTAGTTTCATATTTCAAAAACATCATTGTACCAAAAAAAGTAAAGTAACCATCTTCCATCTTAAAAGACAATGTTAAAACGCCATATTGAAATAAAAATAATACTGTTTTTGGTCAGACACTTAAAATTAAAATGGTATCCAAAAGAGTGGCTAAATTACTTTGTAGAACTATTTATATACAGTAATAAAAAAGACAAATCTAACCTATTTTTAAGTCAAATGTATTTAATGTCGAATCCTCCCAGTATAAATGCTACTTCTTACTAATATATAATTCTACAGTACTAGTTTAGCCTGCAATAAAGCACAAAGAAATCGAATCCAGCGATGTGGTGAAATTATTTCTGTTACAATTTTTACAACTACTTGAACTGACTAACAAAATATTTTAGTATGTATCATAATGTAGAATCATCTATACGCCTCAATAGCTAACCATACAAAGAACAAGATATTGCAAGAAAATATGAAGATAAAACCACTAGCCAAAAAGTAATTCTAGGTATTATGCCCATCTGATAATAAACAAAAAATCAGTGATGTGGTTTTACCGACGGTGAAATAAAGATGATCCAACAACCAGCTATGACAAGTATTTATTATACACGGGTGATGTTAAAAATAACTTGTTCAATGCATTTCAGTCTAGAATAATAGATGAAGACGTTCAGTTTATTGTTGATTGGTGGAACAACAGGAGGAACCGGTCAATCTCTTAAAACTGACCTTAACGAAGTTTTGACCGAAAGTGCCCGACCTTCCGAAAAAAACCTGCTTCACTTTTTTCCTGAAAACTTTGTGTAACTACATTTGTCTTTCTTAAGGTTTTTCCATTGGTTGTGTTGTGGACTTCGATATTTTGTCTAATATGTTATATAGTATATTTTATATTTTATTTCACCATAGCTGACAACATATAAGATTATTGAATACAACCTAGAAATATGTCTCTATCTCATTCTGCTGAATAAAACTATACATTATAAAATCATAAAACAATTATAATCACACTCTATGAAGAAACTAATTGCAGCAACTGAAGTGACAAATTTAATATAATCGTATGTATAAAATAATTATCCGAGGCTGTTTCTTTGTGAAATTGTAGAGTTTTAATATCAATTTACACAGAAAAATAATACTGACAGACATTTTCAGAAATATAACATAATAGTCTCTCCATTGAATCATGTTTTCAACACGTTAAAAATTATTGCTAATTTCGTAATAATACAGAACTTGTACGTTCAGTTATATATTGGCCCGTTCTGAATGTTTTAGAACTGCACATAAACATAAGCTTTTTAAAATCAGCATTTCATCAACCGATATTTTCCAAAAATGATGCACAAGCTTGAAACATGTCTTGGAAGAATAACAATTGGCGGTATTTCAATTGCTTTATGGTTGAATACCCCCTGGTCCAATAAAAATGTAAGAATTACCAATTTATGTCAAAAAACATAGTAAAGCTTTGAAAAACTTTAAAACTCACAAATTAATTAAACATGATTACTTCCACCAGAAAAGTGAGACCGAGCGCTCTAGAAGAGTAGGTAAGTACATCCTTGTTCAACTACGTATACCGCAACCTGTGTTTTTTTTTTTAATTTAGATATAAAAGGAAACTTGATGGGGCCACTGGACGTCCAATATACCAATGGTACTTTAAGATACAGAAACATCATACTTTTTAATAATGAAACGTTTTGAAGTACTTGATAGCAAATGCATGAAAATATAAGCTGTCTCTCAAAAACACTATCTTTTTTTTGATGATTTCTTCAGTTAAATTTTGTTTGTAGTCTGTTTGGTGCTTGACAAAATAACAAAAAAGCATGTTCAGCACCAGATATTTGTATCTTAACTTACCGTTCTTGTAAAAGAATGACAAATTAATAATTTGTTTTAGAAGTTCGTATAAATATAGAATTCCGGAAAAATGGTATTAAGTATAGAAATACCAAACGTTTTTACTTTTACTTGAGATTAACTGTAAGTGGTAATGTATTCAATTAATGTTTTAAATCTGCATATGCTGATGGCAAATATGGAATATATTTTTTATGAATAGAACAGCAGACAATTTTGGCGAATGTCAAAATTTGTGTTAGAATTTCTGAAAATGATTTAAAATGTACATGTACAGAAATCTGATACATATCTTCCTTTTTTAATTTATGGATTCAATAGAGGTATGGGCGATTATGGCCTTTATGTTATCCCATCTTCTCTGCGTTTAGATGTAATAAAACAGCGAAAAGCACGCTTTGTTAGAGGCAATTATACTACAATTTAATTTATAGAAATTAAATTAATTTATTATATTGAAGTAGTTTGGTCAATTTTTCGTCTGCTATTATTTTTGTCTTAATCATAAGGGGCTCGTCACGTATGATTTCATTCATTGTTAAGCGGCATTCACGCATATAGTTCGTGCACGTTCCTCGTGATCACTTCACATTTGATTTTGATTAGAAGGCAAGCAGATCGAAAAATCCCTCCAATAATCCCACCCATTATAAATCAAAATTCTGCTGTTTCTTATTGTATATTATCAGCTTTTCTCACGTGACGTCATGGATTTGGAATGGATAGAGTTTAAACCGTTCATGGTATATTTTGTGGATGAAAAGATGTATATATAAGGATATTATAGCATCAGCGGACTTTATTATTTATGTGTTGTGTTCACTGGTTGCCCAGTTGATATATCCGGAAGATGCATATGTTGGTGGCCCTCCATATCTCTTCTTAGTGACAAGTCTTGAATGTCGACGATTTTAATCATCGTTGATCAGTTGTATAATTTTAGTTTAATTGTCAATATCTGTTGTTTAATCCTATTATATTTAATAAATCCATGACAAAAAAGTGCCAAATGAAAAATACTATATTGTTTTTTTTTTGTTTTTTTTTTTTTTTGCTTTCAAGACTGAACATATAATAATTCTTTAGTTTCATTTTGCGATACAACGCATTGTTATATCGCGTAATAACTATTCATATATTATTATTACGCTTTCTAATTAAGGCATTGAGGCGTATTTAGCAAAATAGTTATAACGCATTCCAATTCGCGTCATGTTAGAGTGTTCTCCTTATTATACTTTTTGCACATTTTACATAGACAGGCGTAACTTTACCAGCATTAAAATGTATTTAATACAAATCATTTTGTATGTAAACTAACTATACATTCCTTTTTTCGATTGATGTAGTATGTATTATCATACCAAGTGTTTATTTTAATATCATAAAGATTATAAAGTCATTGTTCTAAATTTTGTATTCGATTCATTACATCATGTTACATCCTGTCAATTTCTGATTGGTTTTCACAATTCAGGGTTTTCAATAAACCAGTCAAAAGTTACTTGAAAATGCTTTATATGTGTACAGATCCGTTTACAACGATACTTCATCAGTATCGAAAGATTTGTATATGTAAATTAATTTACTATTACTGGCTTAAGAATGGTGTTGAAGTATATGCTAAACTTAATTTTCCTTCAGCTAATGATGGAATACGGAAAAACTGGTAAGTAGGAAACACACTTATCACTGTCAAATTAATTCACATAAATAAAAACATATATAGACAAATTAAATAGAATTCTTATTTTTATTTCTTTCCATACTTTTTTAAACAAAAGCCTTAGTATAATTGTATAAATGTAACTGTTGCTTTGGATTTAAACGCACATGAGATATGAATATACAAAAACAAACATACTGATATATCTTTAAAAGACGGTTTAAAATTTTGAACATTGACACAGTCAGTTAATCATTTGAACTTCTGACATTTAAGTGACGTTTTGTGCATATTTGCTTCCTAGATTACAACACCAACCAACTGTAACAATTGAAATTAAGCAACATAATTCGGACTTTTGGAGCTTAAATATATAATATAACATATATATAAAGTTATAATATATACGGGTTAATATTGGATGGAATGACATCATACTTTAAATATCCCTCAGTCAATAATTTATCTTTAGTATGTTGTTTTGTTGAGAAAAAATCCCGAACCGTAGTAGTAATTTTTATCCCCGATAGATAATTTACTATATTTTTAGTATTAAGGTATTTTCCGTAGATTTTCTGATATTTGAACTCGTATACATGAGTATGCGCTTTGCGAAATAAAAACAGAAATAGATATGCTTGGGTTTTTTTCTGTATTTGAATTATTTTAATGCATTTATTATAATGGCGTGTGTCAGAAAGTCTCTATTCCCGTTGCCAGATTACCATACAATTAACTATATAATTTGTAAAAAAGATTTTTACGAGAAACTACACACATGCGTTTGTTTGATAAAATGAAAGAAATAACTTCATATTCTTGGGTTCTTAATTCGATCTTTTAAAAGGATAATCTCCCCTACCTTTAATTCTAAATTTGCTTTTAAATTTAAAATTAAAACAATCTATATTACCTGTTAAAATAATTCCGTTTACAAACGTTTGTTAAATTTTACATTAACCATTCTTTGTTAATTTATTGTATTTTATTCTCATGTTTGCTACGTAAGGACCCATATTTTTTTTCAAAATGGTCGAATGTAAATACTTTATTCGTTTGCATCAGCGTAATTTATCCTAAAAATATATATTTTGCAGACACCAAAGTATCAAATTGTATATAAAAATATGAAAATAAATCTGATCATTTTTAGGTGAAAATTACCAATGAAGTCACTCAAAACTTAAGTTGTGTAATAACTATTTCCAAAACTTGTGTCTAAACGGTTTTTTTTTCTTTTGAAAGCCTATATTTTAACACTATGAGCCTTCCTGAAAGGTCGCTATCTCAAATATTTTTGCAAATTCATATGAATGGAAACAATTTGTTTGTGAATTTTACAACTTTATTTTGATACGCTATACCCAAATCATTTCTACTTTGTCGATAATTTTTTCACCTGTAAAGATCGGCGTGAATAACAAGTATTTTAAGCGACGGGGACCGAGAAAGACCCTACCTTGTCAATTGATGTGTAATTTGGTACGAACACGATGTTATATGTTTATAGAATGCATGCAGATGATCTTATAAAAGACACAAAAGACTTTGTATTATAAAAATTGTCAAATGGTGTGTATGGGGCCCCAAAATCGACACAATGTCACAATAACAAAACTAAACTATTAATTTTAGCCATTTTCCTGATTTAAAAATGTGAAAATGCAATGCAATGCAATAACACGCATATGTAAAAGGAGATAGTTAAATGCATACATATCGCAATGTCGACTGCAGATTTTAGGGAAACGTTATTTTCATACGATTATATTGACCTATCGGTTACTTTGTATTGTTGCATAGTCTTGAATACAATTACTTTCCTCAGTATCGGCAATCACCTTAATATTAAAATGCGACGACGTTTTATATCAACCTGTGTTTTTGTTTCCCTTGTCCATTTGTGCACAAAAATCCACATAAGAATTCAACTTAAATAAGTTGCGATAGAAGTTTATTTTAACTGTGTGATTAGTGATACTTAATATTGCAATATATTTTGTCTAACAATAAAAATATTTTAAAATATAACAGTACGAAAGTACTTGCTTCCTAATTTTTTTTTCAAAGTATGACAAAACTATGCACTATTTAAACGTTAAATTTTTGTATTTTAAAAAGTAAACTTTCCATTCATATACAGTTTATTCTACAAAGAGACGTCACCCTCGAATTCGCATAATAAATATCAAGCCTAATGGAACAAAAGTACAAATACAGCAAAATCTAATTCGTTTAGTAGTGATTCATTAAGAATCAGTGGCATCGCTTGGTGTTAAAACAAGCTGATTTACAGATAGTATTTTTTCAGAGAAATTCTTTGCTCGAATAACAGCTCTGGATAGAGTGCTCTGCAAATGACAACATCCTGATTTCTTGATCCGATACCACTTTTTTAACAGACTACAATCGATTTCGGCCTATCTTCGGCTACTTTCTAAGCCTAACTCTATTGCAATAAAAGTCGAAGATTCTGTGTCACGTCAAACACAAACACTATCTTAGTTCATGTACGCAATTCACAGTGAAAATCCTACTCAAGGTCGTGTTTGCGAAATTATACAATATAATAATGCAAGTTACTCGAGAATGTTACTTAAACGTAAAAAATGTCAACGCTACCAAACAACAAAGTAAATGAAATACAAATCGAGTGCGTATGTTGGTTTTCCCGGAAAACACATTTAATCTTTTAGCAAGGCCTAGCTCTCCTTAAGACATAATCAAATCAGAAGTTTCTTGAAACAATGAGCATTTATATCCTTGACTGTCCCGGAATTTTCCCTAATACGATCCAAATGGAAAATTGGTTTGATTCCCTAAAACAGTCGTCAAAGATAGTCTGAAATCGTCAACGGAGCTTACATATAATTAGAGTTTTAGTTTTACAACTGTTACACTACATTACCTTTTTGGAGTGTAATTTCTCATAAGTAGTGCTTTGGTCATAATTTTTCAAGATATTGAAAAGGTATATGCCAACCAATTAGATTTATGTCATTAATTAATTTTAAGGATTGTTTTAAATACCGTTATGTGTTTGATCTTCGACCAATTTATTTGCTGCAAGCTGTCTGCTATTATTAACAAAATGCAATGATAAATATGATGTTCAATATTAATCCTCTAAATTGAATTTTCTACGATATATGAAAGTAAAAATAACTTTATTGAGGCTACCTGTATAAGAAGATATTAATCTTAATATAAACATATAGCTCATGGGTTTTTAAAAATATAACCTTTTTATTATCTCATAAATTTCCATCTCAATACCATAATGTAATCGTTTTAAAATCATAATTTTGTTGTAGAAATGCAGACTTTTTAAAAAATATATATGTTTTTTTCTCATTATACAAACTGAACTTTGTTTCACAATCCTTTGCATGATGGTTTCAAAAAAGGATTTCTCGATCCCGTTTAAACTTTCAGCAAACATACTTTTCAATTGAATGTATTTTGTGATGATTTCTGGAAAGAAATCGTCATTGTAATTATCAATATATTAAGATTTTACAATTTGTTACCTTGATGTTCTATTAATATTTTAATGTTTTTACAACTATAAACGAGTTCTTATCCAAGCTTAAACTGCAACTAAATTTTTGAATACTTTTAATAGACCACGATAATTGTTTTATCTACACAGAGCTTGATGTTGTCCAGTTGAAGAATTACACCGATATTTTCATTACTGAATTACTTCAAACAAAACTGGTGACGAGTGTAGAACCTTTCGACTTCGTGTACCATGATCCTTCTATTTTATATATTCACTCCTACCATTATCAAGAATATATCAAGCAGGCCTATTTCAATGCATCTAGAGATCCACGGGATGTTGTCAAACATGTCTTCAAAACCATTGATATGAAGTTCGATTGGCGAATGAGAAACATTTATATAGCCCAAAAGAATTTTATAGAAGTAACAGATATTGACGGAAATTACCGACGAACACTGTATTGGCAAAACATGACATTTATACGAAACATAGTATTGGATCCAGTGAAAGGGTATTTAATCTCTCTCTCTTTCTCTCTCTCTCTCTCTCTCTCTCTCTCTTTAGTGTGATTAACAGTAATAATTTGTCCTTTTCTTTATCTACCCTTCAGTGTGTTAACAAAATTATATTATTAAATTTTGTTACTTTTTTCTAACTTTTACTCTCTTTCTCTCTCTCTCTCTCTATCTCTCTCTCTCTCTCACTCTCTCTCTCTCTTATTAGTATTAACAAATTTCCATCATATATTGTAACATACCCTGATCTTTCTATTTGTTAACAGATACTATTTGTCTCTCATTTAAGATACTTGTTTTGGGCTCTTGCGGATCGTTTCAAACATATAGAGCGAGCAAGTATGGCCGGCGATGAAGCAAGCCGCAACATAATTATCAACAATAATATAAAACAACCACTTGGATTAGCGTTGGACTCAAATAACTCAACACTATATTGGAGTGATGAGTTTTTCAACACGATAAAAAAGTGCAGTTACCATGGAAACGAGAGAGCCACAATATTGAAGTTACATGCAGCTACACCTGGACATCTTGCTCTATTTCACAACACGTTATACTGGATTGACAACAAAAACCATACAATGAATGCATTAGTACTTGAATCCATGGAATCTGATTTTGTTGCAGACCTGCCACAAGAGCTTCTGCTAAAAAGTTTATCATCACAAAATCAGGAATAAAACTGCTCATTCCTTTTTATCTAGCTTATCCCAACTTTAAAGTGGGAGTGTTTGAAGAACAACGATTTCGTGATGGTAAAACAATAAATACATCAGGCCTGTCGAAACTTTATCACTAAGCTAACAAATTAGAGATAAATCGACAGCTTATATCGACCCCCGTTGGCTATATATCGAAGCATATAAAGTGTCTCCCCGGCAATTTTTCTATTACTATATACTTATATCTTTGACTTCTTTTCGTTAGCCTAGTGTTAATTTGTCAACATGTCTGTACTTTAACTAGTAGTTTTTATAACAATATATATATCTATTAGTTGCATATAGTCACTTGCATTTTTCTTACATTAGTATGACCTTATGTAATGCTATTATGGTTGGCATCTTTATTATTTATATCGTCTGTCTCTTAGACGAATTTTTCTTACTAATTAATCTAAAAAATATGTCATTGTGTCTAAACACATCCATCTTGTTGACTTGCATTTAATGACCGGAAATATATGTCATCGTAAGGAGTTTGTATTGAAATACAAACTTTACAAATAACATCAAATGTATAAAGTTTCTGCAATTTTTCCTTTCATACCAATCTAAGTGATGTTTAAACTTTTAAATATTTTGTGATCAAACAAGATCTAGTTAACTGTAAAACTGGTTTAAGCATATATTCCAGGTCATTGATGATTTGATAATACACCCTCTTGTTAAGCCATTGCTAATTATGTAACTGTAATAATAGAATTGAAATACTGAAATCGTCAAGAATATATTACTTTATATATTAAAAAAATTTTCTTTTGAATTTCAATTAAACATAGTTATCTTTGATTTACTTTTATGAAGCTTTTGATCAAATATACTATGAATTAAAAGAAATCAACATTAAAGAAATTTGTGGCGAGTTTATGTTAATATCGCCTTTATACAACTAACTGTCAATTGTAATGTGTTTGTTTGTATTACACAGGTCAACTAGAATAGAGTTTAACCATTTCGAAGCACATGATATTTGAGTCAATATTTACCAGGCCATCTTGAATTTAGTTTTACTATTTCAGATAATGTTTTTGTGCCTATATTGCACAGACTATCCTAAGTAAGTTTTAATATTTCAACGCACGTAATGTTTGCGTCTGTATATTACACGTCATCTTGAATATAGTTTTACGGTTTCAAGGAACATTTGTTTTCGTGTCTATTAAACAGGTTTGCACAAAAATATTCTATCAACTCATCTATTACGTGTGAACAACTTACCCTGGGATCCCCTAACTGGCCATACTTTGCCTGCAGCTGTGGTAAAGATTACCAGTTGATAGAAAAGGGAAAATGCGCAAGTAATAAAGGTAAGGTTAACCTTGTGTCATAGCAATTTACAATATCACTAAGACAAAGTCACTTGACGACGTGAATTAGCTAAGAAAGACTAAGGAAAGGTACTAAGAAATATTGACTTTAAATGAATTTACTGATATTATTATTGATAAGTAAAATACAGGAGAAAATATTTTAAAAATAATTAAATGACTATGGAAATAATATATTAATTATTATATTAATTGGAAAATTCACTACATCCAAAGGCAGTATTTATAATAATCAGACGAACAATGCCAATGAAAAGTTCAATATTGAAACCATTCTAAAGAAAACTGTTGGTAAATCATGTTCACACCTTTTGAAAGTTAGACTTTATTGTAATGTTTTCATTAAACAATTATTTTCAAACCCAGGCTTATCAAGCCCCTCAAAACGTTTATGGCCGTGAACACAACGGTGTTGACAAGTATGTTGTATCTGTGTATAAAATACAAATGAATGTTTGTAGATGTTCCATAGTTCCATGTTTCGTTCAATTTAAATTTTACTTGTTCACGGGTGTCGCATGTTAAATCAGATGTGATTAACCTCATTGAAAACTTCCCTGGTGTAAATTCAAGTGTTTAATTAAATCTACCAGTTTACAAAGTTTTTACATTGCTTTTGGATTACGATTTTGACATGTATTGGTGTGTTTTTGTTTTCAAAATAAGGTTTTAACTATGGCTGCAAAACATTATTATCCATTACGCCAACTTTTATATGGCAACTGATGTGTTTTAGATTTTTTATGTTTAAATGATCGTCTTAATCGACAAATATATGATCGTGTGTGCTGTTAGGTTAGGTTTTGAAATGGCATAGATAGTGAAAAAATAAGATCCTAAAATCAATTATAAAAATACATCGGCACTCTAGATACCACGCGTCCAATCTTTGATAAAACACACAAAGAATTTACTTCATGGTCAAAATTTTATCAAGTTTAATTTGTTATAAATTGTCATAAATATCTTTAAGGTAAAAACATTTTTCTCAACAAACTAAAACTCAATTTCTTTGCCAAGTATAAAAATAATTCATTTCAAAAATATTTATCATATTGATTTCATATATTCATGTAATGGGTCACACAAGCTAATACATTTCGATTTTCCCCTAACACCCCCAAAATGATCCTTTAGTAAATAACTTGGACACGAGGTCAACCCATATAAAACTATGATTATGGCCAATAGGTTATATTAAGTCTAAATTTCATAAGTATTATGCTTATTGTGGCAGATACTAGTTAAATATTGATTATTGGCTTTTATAAGTTCTTACAACTGCAGAAAAAATTTAATTCTATTTTAACTTGCACGAAAAAATTCTAGATGTTAGTCAGTTTTATATAGGTCATTTGATCTTTATCCTATGATTTAAATTGGACCTATTTATTCAAAAAGTTTTTTAAACTTTGTCTCGAAGTTGCTTCAAGTTCAATTCTCTTTAGATCTTGTCTAGTACTTTACTTTGCGCAAGATAGAAACATTTTATTTAAGATCTTTTCTTGAACTGCAGTCTTGTTGAAATCTCGAAAATGTCTTTAAAATGTGTAACTGATACAACTGTAATTGAATTGTAAATTTATGAGGATACTTTTAAATTTTGTAGAAAAAAATAATAAAAGGCTATAAATGTGTCAAGTAGTTTCTGAGAAGTCTATGAATAAATAAGGTCACTGACGCCAATCGAAAAATTAAAAAACACGAGGGACAATAAAATCGCTTTGCAAATTTAGTGTACCCATATTTTGAAAATTTATAGGACTATTTAATATGTCTTTTTTCAAGTGTTTAACTAATTTAATTTATTTTGTAAGACATGTGTTCATCATGAAGACAAATACTTTGATATAACATCCTTACATATAAAAAGCAGGTTATTTGGATCATATGGTTCAGATTCGTGGGATCAATTTCAAAACTATAAGGAAATATGAAGGAACTGTGTATTGTTGATAAGTTTGATGTCTCTGTGTCCAGGATTGCCCTGAATATATTTGACGTCACAGAGTTCCATGTTTTTTTACACAATTGTATTACACCCGTAGCATTTGTAGATAGATCAAGAGGAGGTGCTTACCCTTATGGAGCACCCGGCCTCACTTCTCTGGTGGAAGTTTACGTGTCTAACCTAACTTGCCAGTTCCAAAGTTTTTACTTTGCTCTTGGATTGTGATTCAAACATGGATAAATATGTTTGTTTTTTATTATATACCTTTTCAAAATGGTACAGATAAAAGACAAACTCTATGTTTGTGTTCATGTCCATGACCCTATTGATAGATTAATTTACTACCATGCGACTTCGTGTCATAAATCTCCACTTAAGATATATATCACATACGAGTGACTAAAATAATACAAGAAATTTTAAATTTCTCAGAAGAATACTTATTAAACTAAGATGCCGCTTGTTTTTTATTGTCTTCAAGATAATCAAGATAAATCAACTTCATTTTAATTTTCTGAATATATCACAACAAAGCAGTGATTGTACGGACAATATCTTTTCTATCACACACTTTCTTTTTCTCTCTCTATCTTTATCTTTATTTATTTATCTCTCTAATCTGAGAACAATTGGTAGAATGATATTCCATAGTTTATGTAACATTCATAAATTGGTAATAACAAACCATTCAGCTATTTAGAGGCCGACTGCTTGGCTTTTATCAATCCAGTCTTAAATGATCTTCTTGAAATCAGCTAGGTATATAAATATTTAGGTCAAAGGATGATGGCTATTAAAGACGTTTAGTTATCTAAAGCCAATTACAATAACAATGCTTGTTCCTGTCCATTGTAAATGACATGCCAGTGTTTTTCGTGCGTAAACTTATTGACACGAATTATGGTTACAAGAATTAAGACCTGTCATATTCTTGTTAAGAGCTATTTTGTTGCCATAAATATCGATGCTAAATGGACTAAAGCGATAAAAAGAGCTATTCCATTCACTGACAAATCTAAAACAGATCAAAATGAAAACAAATATTTTTTATTATTAAAATGTTTAGTTCCATGCCAACTTTTAGCAGAAATGTCAATGATTTATGTTGTGAAAATAAATTTCAAGTGGTTTTGATGTATTAAAAGATTTTGAAAGTGACAATTCTATCATAAACTGCTTAATAATAGAGAAGTTTCATTTTTTCATTCAGGTAATCTTTTCAATTATTTGGTGTAAATATATTTGTTTAAGGTTTTTCAATAGTATCAGATAATATATACAATTATGAATGTCTTCTATGTTTCTTGAAATGATTTTAAAGTATATACAATGTTTTGTTACACTTATGTTAATTACAAGCCATATATATTACTTCTATTTTAAGTTGAAACAGAACTTATCCTTGGAACCGAAGCTGGAGTGCTTTTGTGTAGTAATAAGTCATATTCGCAGTTGTACGGTGGGCGTTTTGTATTACATTTTGACTTCTTAAAAGATCAAAATGAGATAGTGCTTGGAAAAGAGCATGGCGTAGCCATAGGTGACTTATGGAATCTAACCTATACTTTGAAGCAGCAAGAACTCAATTTCCATGGATTTGCAATTTCAATTCAATTCGACTGGGTTGGTGAAAAAGTATACTTTTTTGGACTGTCACTAATTCAATCCGTGATATTTGTAATGTCAGCCATTGATGACAAATATTATGACATGCCTTTGGTCAGATTTTATTATGCAGTTCTAAAGGGTATTGCTTTAGATCCTGCTAAAGGGTGAGTGTATTGAATGATAGCTTACTTTTTATATGCCATGTCCCCTTATATGACACTGTATAGTTATATCGTTATATATGTATGTGTATCAGGTAGTTGTGATCGCAGGAATGCATGTGTGCATCATTAAAACTTATGAACAACTTATTTATTTGTAAAATATTTCAGTGAAAGTCAATTATAAGAAGTTTATGCGGTGTCATGATCTCAGATGCAACTCATTAGGCTTTCAGAGGTTTACCTATCAAACGTTCTGCCAATCGTCAATTGTTCATCTTACATTACCTTGTTAACGTTGATCTCTTGTGAAAAAGCTTAACATAATTCAAATCCTAATAAAAATTATCCTGTATGCGTAAATGGATATAAGAGAGGGGTTTCCTTGGAACTCAAAGAAGTTGAGAGTAGCAAATATTGTTAAATAGATTGCTAAATGTACAACTGCATTTACATGCATAATATAAAAATTAACATTACTTTGATAGTTCAAAACTTAAAATGTGTATACGAGTTAAATACAAAATATGAATGTTTATAAATGGCACTTGCGACAAGAAGTTTTGATTTTAATTTTACAAACATCAGGGAAGGTATTTCGATATATTTTTTAATATAATCAATAATTAAAGTGTAAATTTCACCTGAAAAGTTTTAGAAGCAACATTATTGTTTTCAAACGGAATGGTATTGATACAAATGTTGTCATTTAAACTGCAAATGTACAATGTTCCGATGTGATTTTATAATATACTTCTGAATTAAATAATTTATCATAACAATATTAAAATAGACAGCAAATGTAATATCAATGAGTCAAGGTGTATTTTGACAATTAAAACTTAGATACTTAAAACTCGAATTATGAAATTCACAGCGAAAGTTTAGATCATTGATATTAAATGTTTGATAAGGAATTTTAATTCGCAAAAAACAGTAATGGCATGCTTCATAAAAGCACGATGTATGAACGAACATTTGGTTAAGCAAAATACATGAATATTCAATTCTAATTTACCGAAGTGTATTTTGTTGATTTGTGATTTAGTATTTGCCTAGAGTCTACAAGATTGAAATTTATCTCAGATTTAGGAGTAATTTTTGGTTATTTATGTTAACATAATTGTAACTATCTTCAACTTAAATCCAAATCCACAAGCAGTAATGCATTCTGAAATAATATTTTCTTTTCTTGATTATAACTGTTCCATAAATGTCATTTTGAGTTAGAAAATTTAGGGGTTACATATTTATTTTAATCCAATCGATATTTCGAAACATGTAGATATTTGTATTGAATAACATTTAAGTCATCATTATCAGTGCCTAGATGAACAGTTTCAACATAATCGGAAATAATTATGATTTTATGTTGATATCTTGAATACAGACTCTGCTAAAATCAATCTTTTTTTTACCAGGTTACTCTTTTTCATCAGTGACCACACTATTAACAAAATGTCATTAAATGGAAACAGGTCAACTATTAAAACCATTCTGAACCGTACAAATATCAACTATGTTGGCTTTATTTTAACTGCCGATGTTTATGAAGAAGATTTGTATTGGATTTCTGTGGACACACATTACTCAGTGAGAAGAGTTTCATACAATGGTGACATATTGGAGTACCCATTTCAGAAGTCAATAATGATAAACCTTTATACGACAAGGACACATTATATAACAGATGATTACAGCGACTTTGGAGATAACTGGATCGTGTGGATGTGCGACAAAAAATTCGGGGGCGATTGTACAATGCTTCTTGAGACGTCTATTTATATAGGACAAATAAGAACATACCCTGAAGAGAGAGAGTATCTAGGTAAGTATGTTGTAAATGTTACTTGTGTTATCTGTATCAGAAAATGTTCTGCTCTCTGCCTTTTTTTTGGGGGGGGAGGGGATATGGTTGGGAGAGGGATAGTAAGACGCGCAGATCAATACCTTTCTTCTGTCGGCTATTAAAAATTGTTTCTATTAACCTACTAATGATTATGCTTCTAAAACCAAAATTAATCTCATATATCTAAGTTTTTTAGGCACATATGGTTTTTATTGAAATTGAAATTGAAATTTTAGCTGTCTATTAATGATTGTGATTTTGGAGTATTGGTACGATTTTATATTCTGTACATTTTAACAAATACTGTTAATCTCATTTACCTTTCGCGATTAATGCTCATAACGCCTTTCTTCTATGATCCATATGGGATTGCTGGGTGGGAAGGTGCTTATTGAAAGGGCCACTTATACAACATTAATATCTCTTTTTTGTGTATGGTTACTCTAGAGAGGTTCTTTAAAGTTCTGCATTTCTTCCCGATTCGAATACAGAAAAAATATCATGGAGTGGTGCAAAAATTGTGCCAAATTTAATATGGATTTTTTGTTACCGAATAACGAAGTCTATTTCTCTAAACATATTGTTGAAGTACTTGCAGTATATCTTTGTTGGAAGCATGCATGTTTGTTTCTGATACAAAGGTAAAATGTTCAAAGGACTGGATCTCTCAACATTGAAAACATCAAAGGGGCCGGATTGTATATTGATACGGGTTTATTTGCTTTGTTACACCCAACAGAAGATACGTTCTTTGAAAATTCCTAATCACCATTCAATATAATACGTAAAGGTTTCTCTTTTGTCTTTAAGTGATAGTGCCATTCTTAGGTCATACTTCATCCTTGATGTTGAAGTTATGGAATCACTAAAATATATAATATAATATGTTACGTCGTTTATTATTCTCTTAATTTGCAATTAGCAAATTATCATGTGTTGGAACATCTTAAGATGCTAAATGAACGTGCGCGTTTGTCGACAATAGTATAAAATCTCTCCTACTTTTCACTTACCGCAACCGTAAATCATTTGATAAAGTACTGGATTTGTATGTGCATTTTCTTGGGCTCATAATTAGCAAAGGATGAAATCACATCTTTAAGCTTTGCATAAAGATGGCATAAAGATGGTCTTTATGCCATCTTTATGCATAGCGTAAAGATGCATAATGTCCAAAGTACTTTATGCCACCTTTATACCATCTTTATGCATGAAAATGTTTTATAAAGTTAACTGTACATTTTCATTTGTATGGTTTAGTCTCACTTAGCCATACATTTGAAAAAAGCATAGTCTCGTTTAGCATATATTTTAAAATCGCCAAATTTTACCCGAGACCTGTACACCTGGAAATAGTCTATTTCCTAAATATGCATTTAATAACCAAAAAAAAAAAATTTACTAGTTTGTTTATGTTCTTATTTATTTATTTTTTATTTATTTATTTATTTATTTATTTAATTATTTATTTATTTATCCATGTATTGATTTTTTTACATATATTGATTTTATTTATTTATCTATTTATTTATTTATTTTTATGTATTGATTTTATTTCTTCATTTATTTATTCAATTCTTCTTGCATGTCAGAATCACAATAAATAATTTATTCCGGCGAGAAACAGAAGCTGATTATTATTATTATTATTAATATTATTAAACCTGACAGTCATCGGAAGTTTCTCTGTAACGAAATAACGTCTCTGGGTTAAGAAATAACTAAAAAAAATAATAATAAATAATAAATTATTATCGGCGACATTTACTACAGATTATTACGTTATATACCATCTTTGAAATATAGCTGGTCCACAGCTTCTGAGATAATTATTATTAGTCCACCTTGATAAAAAGTTTGTTTATTAGACATTCCTTAGATTGAGACCCGTACCTTTAATCAACAGGAAGTGTTCTTACAATTAACAAAATTGATTGACAGGTGTTCAGATAGCAGGATTCCATGACACCTGGAAATATACCACTCCAATCATTTGATTTTGTCTTGGATGTAGAACTGATTGTGAAAAGAAAATATCATGTATACGAGAGTATGAATAGACTGATAACGGACAACGGGCGCATGACAGAATTCTATTATTTTAAAAAAAATAACTATAATAAAATCTACCACCGGTCATTAAATTTTTAATCGTTTATTCATCATTTTACCGATTATTTATTAGTGTCAAACATAAATAAATAAATAAATAAATAAATAAATAAATAAATAAATAAATAAATAATTTTCGTTTGTTTCTTGGTCACATATTCAATCAAAGATACATTTAAATACATTTTCTTCATGATTGGGAAAATTTGCCTTTGAAATACATTGTACATTTATTATTATTATTATTATTATTATTTATTATTATTATATTATTATTATTATATATTATTATTATTATTATTTTAAAAAAGATATTTAACAAATGGAGTGAACTGACATATATGCATATATTTTTAATATGACAGTTTTAGAGCTGGTCATGTTATCACATATCCTTATAGCTAATTATAAATAAATTATAAAGGTTTGAATCATCTCCTCCGTGGACTAATAGATAAGGATGAAGAGTCAGATAAGAATGTATAGTCTTGGAACCTAAGGGTTGTCAGTTCAAGTCCCGCTGAGGACAAATACATGTACAGAAAGAAGTCAAAATTAATATTAATATCAAGACACGCACACAGTAAAATCAATTGAAGGGGGAAAAATGCAAATAAATAAATAAATAATAAAATAATAAATAAATATAAAAAAATAAAAATAAAAATAATAAAAAATATAATAAAACAAAAAATTGAATACCTCCATAGCTGAATAAAAATTATTAAAAATAAATAAAAAATTATTTAGTGAAATAGTGCAAGAATAATTTTGATTTTTTTAAAATTATCTTTAACAGCATATTTATATAATTTGAAAATTTACTCTGAATTACATGTATATATATATATATATATATATATATATAATCGTACAACAAAAACCAAACTAAATCTGAATTTAAAATAAAGATGCATAAAGATGGCGTAAAGATGGCATAAAGAACTTTGGACATTATGCATCTTTATGCATATGCATAAAGATGGCATAAAGATTGGATAAAGATGGCATAAAGACTGCATAAAGACATTTTTATGCCACCATTATGCCATCTTTACACCATCTTTATGCATACATAAAGATGCGATTTCGTGCTGTGTAGGCTGAGATGTAAACAAGACTTAAACTATGTTAGTATCTTTCCTTTTCAAAGAATTTGGCATTTAGAAATGAAAGTCATGGTGTTCTTTGAAAAAGTGATTGAAGATCAATGTTTCTTGTCACTGCAGGGTCGACACATCACAGAACCTTCCCTGATCATGTCGGCATTGGTTTGTGAGTTGTGAAGAGTGAACAAATGTTTATATCTCCCTCACACAAAAGCAATAAATTGTTTATTATACCGAAAGATAACCATGGTCATATTATTGTGACGTCATGGTGTGTTCCGAAGAGGTGGGATATGATGTTTTCAGAGGGATACAGGATGTTTTCTCCACCCTGACCACATGATCCAATGATCCAATCAAATTTCAGATAGTGTCGTATTTTTCCAATGTTGTATAATAAAATTCTTAATTGATTTTGGTGTATACATTTCAGGTGTTCATCCTTGTCAAATAAACAATGGCAACTGTTCAGATTTCTGTCTGGTGTCATATCAACATCCATATTTTACATGTCTTTGTAGACAAAACTCTATACTAGCAATGGATAAAAGAACTTGTGGTAAGTATTTTGTCGTTTCATGTTAAGGATTATCAACTACTTGTTTGTAAATATTCGTCGTTTTGCTTGCTTCTTTGAACATAATGAATTTATCGAAGTGAATTACATTCTTCTTGGTATAGTATGTTATATTAAATAAAATCTTCGACAATAAAATTAAAGATAATTTTATTGTACATACATTGTTTAGTGTAAAACAAGCGAATGCTCTTTTAAGTATCATTTTTTTATTTTCTGATTTTTAAAAAAAAAACCGTAAAAAAACTTAGAAACCTTAATCAAATGACAAAAACCGAAAATTGGTTTAACTTACATACTTTTAAGACCCTTATATGTGAATTTATAATATAATTCAATCAAAGTTCAATAAAACTAGTCTTTCTTATCTGATTAAAATCCGTCTAAATGATTTTGGATTTGGATATGCTAAATTGCATAAAGTAATCTAAATGATGTTTGATTTGAATATGCTAAATTGCATTAAGTAAATAATATAAGCTTTACATGTGTGTAATGAAAACGTATTATCGATGAATGTTGAGCTCTCTTTGATCAGATAAAATATGGCATATGTGCAAATGGACTTTATTATTACAAAGCTTTAATCCAAAAGCCAGTTTAGCTATGGCATAGTGAAGAACACGCGTGTCTGTCTTCGTAAATATAATATACAGTCAAACCTGCGTTTAAAATCATCTCTATATAAAGACCACCTGCTTATAAAGGTCAGTGAAATTGTAATCCATTTGTTCTTTATATTATTTGAACGTGTATATAAAGGTCACCTGTCAATAAAGACCTTCTTTACTTTTTCCATTGGGTGGTCTTTATACACCCTTTTTAAACCCTTTATGGTTTGACTGTATTAAAATTGAAATTATTAAGATGGTTTCTCTTACTATATATTGCTCGCAGATGACCGATGACCAACATAGCTTTAATTATCATCGTTTCTAACTATCATAAAATTCTAGATAGTAGATAATGTCCGAACAAAACATATTGATTCGCCATTGGCATTTGTTTTTAAGCATCCCCTTTTATTTATTGCCTATGCAATTTTAAATAAACTGTTAATATGTATTTGTAGTAACGTCAAGTATGTTTTTGATTGTTTTTGTAAAAGAAAATTCAACACTGAATACAGTAGAACTTTGAAAACTCGAACTTCGATATCTCGAATACCACGAATAACGCGAAGTCAATTTTTTGTCCCGACCGGTTTTTCTATATAAACTATATAAATACAACTTCGATAACTCAAACTCCTATAATTTGAATACCCCCGATAACTCGAAGTAATGTTAATGTGCAAATTCAAAATTGTATGACAACCAAACCATCTAAAACTCGAAATATTTAACAATCTGTGAAATCACAGAAATTAATCGGTCATGGGTTCTAGGCTTCCGTATAATCCGATTACTGAGAGGAGTAGTGGTACAGATCAAAGGTTATACTACCATATTTATTAGTATCAATTAAAGGATTAGTACTCTGTGCCATTAGGGGCGATGAAGTGTAACCGTGTACCCCCTGATAGAAGCCAAGTTTTGTGCCGCTGGCGATAGCAGCAAAATTTTAAGTGATTTATCCAAGCTTAATTTGAATGACCAAAACGTGGTACGCACACTAATGTTATAATTTCTTTAAAATGCGCCTCTTGTCTTGCGTTTGTAATATTATGATTATTACATACAATGTTCATGAATATGTGTATCTGATTCACTTCTTTGAATGCATTATGATTATGTATTGGTAATACACATGTTGTGTATTGTATGCGTTTGTCCTCGCCAGAGTCCCTATAAAACATCATTATTAAATTGATTATATTTAGTTTATTTTTACATGTATTTAAGAAATACATATTACACTAGTGTATCAGTAAACAGTTTACTGACATCCAACATTTTTCCCATCAAAATGGAAGTCTACATTGTGATGTCATCCTTCAACTTCGAAAACTCGAACACCCCGATAACTCGAAGTCATTATCGAAGTCCTGTGCACTTCGAGTTATCGAAGTTCTACTGTAAATGTAGGGCCATTCTGTCAAACCATTTAACCATAACCAAAGTAGTAATTTTTATGTCTTTCTTTATGATCATATATTTTCTTATAGGTTGATGTTGGTAGATCAATGCTCTTTAGTAAATCATATAATGATTTCATATATACTACATTGTTTCAAGTTTCATGTCGTAATTATGC
Source organism: Anadara kagoshimensis (assembly GCA_021292105.1). NCBI lineage: Eukaryota > Metazoa > Mollusca > Bivalvia > Arcoida > Arcidae > Anadara > Anadara kagoshimensis. The sequence goes on from CM037865.1 coordinate 18,783,397, forward strand.
CGAAATCATGCATAGGCAAGTTATTTCCCATAAAAATACTTAGGTCACTGTGTATGAGTTGAGTGCAAGCATGCATGACAACATTCTTAAGAGTACAGAGCAGACAAGAAGGGATTGTTCCATAGAAATTGCTATGTTTATATGTTCAAAATCGTTTTGAACAAAGGTGATTTGAGTTCTTGCTTAGTTTTTGCCATTTGAATCTCAGTGAGCTCATATTTTATACTAGATCTGTGCATCACAAACGAGGTTATATTGCTATTGAGTATTTTTCTGACATTTTTATTTGACTTTGTATGATATGTTGAACGGGAATTAATCAATTGCTCGCATGTTCAAACCAGAGGTTATCTGATCATAGGGCTATAATAGTCATCGTTAAAATATTTCATTACATATCTATTTTGTATTAGACCACACTTGTGACAACATTGTAATGATAGCTCACCAAGAGAGAATGTAAAGAGAATATTAAACGAGGAACAGGTTATTCTGAAACCAGCAGTCCAAACTAAATGTAAATCACAACACAAAAGTTGATTCCTATTATTTAGACATAAATAAAGTGTTAGGTTTTGAAATGCTGCAATTAATTGACTGGTGACGGATAGTTATTCTTATTTTTATATTAATATATATTAATTAATCAAAAGCAAACATACTTGCTTCATGCTCCAATCACAATTCTGTGGCAAATTAAAAGCTTTGAAACTGATAAGTTGGTTTTAACACGTAAACTGCGACAAGTGAATTGAGAGCGATTGCTCCGGAAGTATAAGCACCTCCTGTGTAGCTAGCATCACCGGCAACGTGCGCAATCAAAATTAAATGAAAGGATCATTGAACTTTCTGACGTCAAATATATACCCAGAGAAATCCTAGACACAGAATCATCGAACTGATCAACACTACTGTTGAGCGCCCTAAAGCCCTGTGCTTGCAATATCTCTGGATCTTTTGTAATTCTTGAAAAGTGTTTTCCTGAATACCATTTATTGTTTGACATCTTAAAAGGTATACGTTAGGTTGAATAGTTGGTAAATAGTTACAAATGCTAATTTTAATATTCAAATGAGTTTAAACTTGTTTAGACAATTTATCAATTGTTTATAAATCGTGACTACGTTTTAAAATGTTTGGCTTCTTAAGAAGCATATTTTCGGATTGGATCATTGTATCTAGATAATTAAGATTGTACTCTGTAATTGTCTAAATTAACGTATCATCTTTGAGCTGTTACAAAGTTTCTTTAAATATTATGAACATGTTGCGATCTTATTGGAAGTTGAAAGTGTCAATTTATAAAATTAGTAATTATAATCGTTGCTGGTCATTTCATCCATGTCGATGGCTTACTTTAGCAAGATTCACAAGTAAACTTAATCTAATTACATTACTTTGATCCATGACAAGGTTGAAGATTCTTAAAACTTACTAAAAGTGTAAATTTGTAAATTACAGTACTAAAACACGTTTTGGATGAAACGAAATATCTATGACGCCACTTGTGACTGAATTTTATTGTAGTTAAGAAGAGTTGCCTATCTTTAAACGGGAAATGTACGATGATTTGCCAAGATTTAGACGAATTAAATTATAAATGCCTCTGCGAAGAAGGATACCAACTTGCCAGTGACAACAAATCATGCGTAGGAGGTTAGTAACACAAAGGGTTTGCAAAGACTTTTCAGTCAAGTCAAGTTTATCACCAATTTTTAAACTATGCAATTTTACTAGTATTAAGCTACATTCATTCATATCTAGGATTGATGTAATGTACAGTTGCACAAGTTATTCAATTTAAGTTATACAATGTTCAGGGTTGAAACCTTTTCACAAAAAAATACAACAATCGCAATACAACAGTTATTTGTCAAAACTAAAATAACTTTAATTTAATTGAATAATAAAAACAATCTCAAAAAAACCGCTCACACAAAGTGATAATTTTAATCTGATAAAAATGTCTTTTGTTGAATCAGAGGATCTCATTTCAATTCTGAATGAAGCACGTGTACATTATCCCAACAACAAACGCAATAAAACACTATACAACAAAAAGTAATAGAAAAAAGTTGTCAAACATGACAGAACAAAACAGAAATTACACAACTGATAAATTAGCTATAGCACTAACTGTGGACCTTCCTACCCCTATTATATTACAATCAGTAGGTCATCAGTTCGTATATTGATAAAAATTAAATTTAGTTACCAAGCAATAGACAAAAAACATGTAAAACGTAAAAATTAAAAGGAAACGCGTATTCTTTGACCTCTGACCAAATTATGTTTATTTTTCAATGGTGCTAGATTTATCTGTCTTGTCGTGGCTGTAACAGATCACAAGATCATTTTACCCACATTTGCGGACATATTGTATCCTGTCATAGGCTCAGTGCCGAAAATTTTACTCAAGCAAAGTAATCACTGATCCTTTACCAATGACTATCAAATTACCAATACCAGTTAAAATATCTTTAAAGTACCAATTGCGGTGAGTTGAAGTGCTGTCGGCCCTGGAGGTTGATTTAAGAGATAATTCCATTTATCCAACACAGGATGTTACAAATTTAATTCAACTTATACAGATTACTTGAATAATATTTATTAAGTTATCCCAAAAAGTGATGTGAAAATTCAAACAAAGATATTTTTAAGATCACATGCATGTTGAGTTTCACTGCACAAGTGTTAAAATATATATGACATGATTCTACCACAATTGTTAATGTCATAGTAGAGTGCAGCAATATTGATGGTGTTTTAAACAAAAGTCAAGATTTTTTCAAAAGGGTCTTAGTGGCCAAGTCTAACGCAAACAATTATGGATCATCGCGTCACTCACTGTCTAAGTCTGATTCCTACTCAGGCAAATCCTAGTAAAAGAAAGTGAATGGCAATATGTGGTTTTATCTGGACATTTCGGTTTTCACCACCATTCCAAAACTGATTGTCTTGGTATAAGAGAAGAGTAGAATAAATGCTATAGTTAACTTAGTGGATAAGTAATCCGAACTTAAAAGACAAAATTTAGAAAAAAATAGTTTTTATTAACATTTCTGTTTGATTTATGAAAAAAAATTATATATTCATAATTCAGCATTTAAAACACAGTGATTTTGTGATGAGTAGGGTAATGAATTTACAATTGGAATTGTTTATTTGGATTTAACAGTATATTTTGTAGTTTATTAATTTTAATTTTTGATTTGAAATATAATTCAAACTGACTATAATTTTAACTTCTTTATTGTGTATATTAATTGACCAGATGCTAATATTTAAGTCTAACAGTGTCTTCTTAAGCCGGCCATTATGTAAAGGATTAAAATATGGGTTGAAGTGTTCACTTTGTCATGGTGGATAATTATCCAACTATTAGGCTGGCTAGCTTGATTTTCACAAGGATGGGTATTGTGCTTAGGACACTATCTAATTTTATGAAAAATAATGGGTATTCCGCCTGAAAAAAATCCCTTACAAAGACAAAAATATTACGACCCCTACTAGTGTACACAGGAACATTAGGAATAACCAACTAATGGTTGAATTTTAAAAAAATGCAGATGAAATAGCAGAAAAAAAAAGAAAAGAAAAAAAGAATATGTTAATATTTGTCAATAAATTATGATTTTAGAACAAACATAAAGAAGATAATCGGTGTGTTGATATTTCAGCTAAACGTTAAAACATCACCATCGAGATATGTAAAGCACTAAATGCAGTTTAATTGTAGACTTGTACTTGAGAGATGCTATTATTATTATTTAATTATTATGTCTATATCATATCACAAGCTAAATTGTTAAACAATCAGTCTGAGAACACAGTGGAAATAGACTTTGAACCATTACGGTTTTGTTAAGTGGACGATGAGACATACGAGGGGAAGTCAGAAAATTAATAGAACATCGTATTCAACCAAGCGTAACTCACATTTTCTTTACTTATTTAGACAACACAACATTCCGCCATTTTAAACACATCAACTATATTTGTAACAAAATATTTGTATAACTATCAAAAGCATTCAAATTTGGTGACCATCAAGCAATGGTGGAAAATCAAAATGTTGAGATTAGGGCAGTAATAAAGTTCCTCACAGTAGAGGGATCAAATACCAAAAATTCACCGGCGAATGGTCGAGGTGTACGGTGACAGTGGTCCTGCCTATTCCACAGTGGCAAAATGGTCAGCAAAATTTAAACGTGGGCGCACCTCACTGTGGATGACCCACGGTCAGGTCGGCCAGCTGATGCTATCACAAAGGAAATTGTCACATCTGCGGAGACCCTCATCATGAATAGTCGTCAAATTAGTATTGGTGACATAGCTAGTGAGTATGACATTTCATGTGTATACATGGTTATCCATCAGCATCTTTGGATGTCAAAAATATCCGCAAGATGGGTTCTTAGAAATCTTAATGTGCAGGATCGCTTCCAAAGACTCCAGTCAAGTCGGGGCTTATTGATATTTATAATGATAACCCGGAGAGCTTCCATTTACGTTTAGTAACTGGTGATGAAACATGGATTCATCATTGGGACCCAGACACCAAAAAAGAAGAGTCCACAAAATGGAAACACCCTGGCTCACCCCCAGCAAAAAATTCAAAACCCAAACATCAGCTGGCAAAGTCATGGCCACTGTGTTTTGGGATTCTATGTGTGTTCTGTTAATGAATTATAAACATGCTGGAATCTCTATCACCGGGGCTAACCATGCTGATCTAATTACAAAAGGAGGGGGAAATTAAGCCGAAGGGGTATTGCTTCTTCGCGACAATGCTTCTGTGTACAAGTCAAAGATTGCACAAGCAGCGATTCGTGAATGCAAGTTCGAACAAATTAATCACCCATCCTACAGTCCCGATTTGGCACCCAGTGATTATTTCCTATTTAGAAATTTGAAATACCATTTACGGGGAATCAGATTTCCTGATGATGATGGACTTAAGGCTGCCAAAGAGGCATGGTTTCAGGACCAAACCGAAGACTTCTATTTCAAAGATATAGACAGTCTGAAAGAAAAATGGGCTAAGTGCATTGGGGTAAATGGGGACTAATTGAAAAATAATAATAAAATTTATGGTTTGTTGCAACAATATATACCCCGTTCTATGAACTTTTTGACCTCCCCTCGTTTATTTATCTTTTTGTAATCATCTTTATAATTCGTTAAAAAACTTTGATGATTTTTTTTGCTAAATTTATTTTTAATTTTATATTTTCCAAACTGTAAAAATTGATTTACAATGTGTGCACAAATCAACTTCCTATTGTATCCACAATGAATTAATATTCAATAGCAAAAATTCAGAAATAGGTGGTTGCAGCTTAGTATTATATCAACTGTAATGCACACAATCAGTTAAGCGCCATCTGATTTATGGGCCATCTTGTTTAATATGGTCCAATGTAATATTTTTTATCAACGCAATCCCTTCGTATGGGACCTTAAAGTCGGAAATGTAGAGTAAGTCCTTTAAACGATGTTCGATTTGCATTAACAAACAAAATATTATCTTATATATAGGATCCAAAGTTCTGTAAATTCAAACTAAAGATTTTAAAAAAATCCTTAATAAGTTTTCAAATCAAAAACAAGCATACGTCAAAACAAATTGGATTAGGCACGCGAACTTTCACTAGGAAAGTGTGGTCGGGTTTTACGGAGAGGTAAGTATGTCATATTTAGCTACCTACGACCGCAGCGCGTGTAATCAATATTTTGAGGAAAAAAGGATGTTACTATGGGATGTTAAATATAACCAGGGTAATTGTGAATAAATAACTATCAAATAAAGATCAACTTAGATTCGTCACTGTTTATTGATCAGTTATTAGTCTCAGCTATATATTCCCAATTAAAAAAATACAGAAATGCATCAATTAGTATATATTTTAATTAAAAATCAATCTTGTTCTTTATTTCATTTTTGTAGAAATGGGACTTACAGCTTTTATTAGCAAAGGAGGTGGATGGCATCTCGCCACTTTGAACTTGAAACCGAATGTCCAATTTTCCTCATATCCAGATTTACATGCACAACAAATGTATTTAGCATATGATCCAGTAAGACGTCAGGTTTACATTCCGTTGATATCAATAGGGTATAGTGAAATATGGAGTGCCAATATTTTTGGAAAAGGTATTATTATTTGTCACAATGTAAATAGGATTTTGTTGACATTTTGTGTATTTTATATATATGTGGGTCTTTGTACAGGTGAGCTAGGTAGTTTCACTATGTATTGTTAGTATAGTGGTCAGTCAGGTGTTAATAGGTACAGGTGATGGTTGTTTATGTCGTTATGCTCTGCTGATTTTAAATGGTTAAAGTGTATTGATTAATTGATTGGTCACATAATAGAAGTTGTCAGTCTGATAGGGGTATTAAGAGGCTATAGTTTAATGGTCATTTATATGCAAATTTAAAAAGTATCTTGTTGTATAAGAAAGAAGTTACACTTGTGGATAGGTGGTTTGTGTGGTGTGTGTGAGAGCATGTGGAAAGTGTGCATGGGGTGTGTATGTATAGGGGTGGTATGATAGTTTTACTTTAGTCTGGGTTTTGCAAGACAGAAGTGAAGGTCATAACTGGAGCTGACACAAGAAAATAGAGATTTGTTTAAAGTAAGAAGAATCTGATGTAGTACTGTGAGTAGAGAACTTAAATTATTTATATAGAGAATTCTGTGTGAAAGAAGAAAAGTGAAAATTGAGACTTTTAAGAACATTATTTTGTCAGCTCCATGTTGAAGTCTTGCATAAAATTAAATATGTTTGATTGCAAATGCAAAGAACATTTTAGAGAGCAGTCAAGGTTTTCATAATAATGTCAGAGAGTATTGATTCCAAAAGTGAAAATTAAGGAGGCATAGAGGTTATGCATATTTGATAAAGAGAACATAAAGAGAAAATAAAAATAAGGAGTAGAAAGAGAGATGAAGCTTGGGGTCAGATAAGGAAAAGAGGTCGGGTCAAAGGTCAAAAAAGTGACATAAAAGATGGTACGACAGTAAAGTTGTGACGAACGGGTGTATATAACATTTGCAGAGAAATGAAGATGTAATAATCGTGTACAATGTATATATTGTGCTTTTGTAAAAATAACAATTTCTATTTTATCTGGTGATTTATATGTTTGAAAACCGCAAAACCAAATTATCCAGGAACTGACTTTCATCTCATTTTGAAAATTTAATTAGAGTGTGCGGGGCTCTAAATATAAAAGTAATTTTGTAAATTCCTATCAACAAAGAAGATTTGATTTCAAAACAACTGGAGGACAAATTGACAATTTTGACATTCAATGACAATTAATTAATAACATGTGTTGGTGGGCAATTTAGTCGAAGTAGCTCACATATATTCATTTGTACATATATATGTGTTTATTTTATTTTAATAAATTGTACTATAATATGTCTTTGTATATGTTTAATTCCTGCAACTGTACTCAAACACAACTAGGTTGTGACATTATTTATTCATTATGTTTTAAACCAACGCAACAGTAAATATTGAATACAAGACTGCAAAAAAGCGAAGAAAACACCTTGAAAACTAGCGTGTTTAATTCAACACAGGTATTACTTAATTTTTATCAAGGTTCTACTTTGGTTTCTGATTTTGATTCGAAAAAGGATTAGTATATTTGATTTATATTAAAACTAGAAAAACTCACAAAAATACCCCCCGCTCCGAAAAATCCATCGGATCAAATTTTTAAATTGAAGGTGCACATCTACATTATATCACAAAGATTGTGTGAACGTTTCATGAAAATCCATTGAAGGGTTTTATTAAGTCCAACAGCTTTTCCTTCTTCTAGTTGATTTTCACTTTTGTTATGTTATCCTTTGTTGGTATACATTCTTTATATTCTGACCATAAGTAGGTGGTAAACAAATTTGTCACATTTTATATATTAAGATATTATTTAGACCTATTAAAAGAGAAAAAAATCTGCGATTTGCACAAAACATGTTGAGCGGATCTGTACATTTTTCTGCTATTCTATTAAGATAAAAACAATCATATGTTAACTTGTTGACTTTGTTTTAAATATGTTTACTCTAGTCCAAATTATAAATAGTTTTAAGAGAAAAAATTAGTTTAAGCAATTGTTTTGTCATCTACTATACTTACAGCATATAAAAGAAATCAACAATTTTGATTTGGAAATTTATTTACAGACACAATGGCGAACTGGTTTTTCTCGAAATTAAAGTACATGTGTTTATTCGAAAAGATTATTGGCAGTATAAAAACCCAGTAATGAATCAACTTTGAAACATGTAAATAAATTGTTAAATAAAGCTAAGTGGCTCCAACTGTTTATATAATTTTTTGAAGTTAAAGATCCAGTGGCAAATTCAATTCATTGATGTCACTACGTTGTAAAATGCAATTCCAACTATAAACTAACATAAAAAGACTTTTATTCAAACATATATATGTTAAGCATTCGGATCGTATCTACAATAAAATATTATTTTGCTTCCTCCACTTAATGTATATCCTGGTTTCAACCATTGTCTATTTTTTAGAATTAGAGCTTATCACGACAGACCCTCGTTCAATACAGCACATTTTCATCGACTGGATCACAAGAAATCTATATTTCCAAATAGACACAACATTTGTAAAAGCTGACACAAATGCAACCAATCAACGACGTGTTCCGTTGTTCGATATGTTTGATGGTATAATACCAAATGTAGAACAACACTTCAAATCACAAAGGGTCATTATAATAAGTGTAGGACATGATGTTTTTAAAGGGTAAGTTTTTTATGTACAAATAATTAACTCAAAATTTATTTTCTTGAATAAAAGGGAATACAGATACTTACTTATTTGAAAGCAGTTTGCTTTGTTGTATTAAGTTCAGGTGGAGGATTAAAGATTGACCAAAGCGTATAAATTGCAAAACAAATACATCATAAGCAGAAGTTGATATATTTCTTTATATAAAAGAAAAGTTGACAAACTTACATTGCAATTCTCACGTGTTTTGTACTGCTTCAAAACTAGTCTTTTGTAGGTGTCATAAGTCTATGCAGCCGACTTTGGATAATCAATGTTGATCACAGCATTTATTCCAAGCTGACCGAGATAGATATTATTCACATATTCTGCAAATTTAAGATCATTATCAGATAGAACTCCATATATTTATCTGTATTAAGAGTTAAAGTAATTGGCGTTTATAAGTTATGGTATAACTTGTTGCCACGATAATTCGCCACTCCAGTTTCCAACTCCTACAATAAACCTATTGGATCCAAAATATTTAATTAAAAAAAACATTGTAGTGTTTGAACTAATTTTACTCCAATTTTTTGCTATTGCTCATCTTCTACCTATATTTATGGACCAGTTGGGCATGTAATAACTGGTAATCTCAACATAATCGATAACACTATATTAGGATCTTTACTTTAAAAAGTCGTAAATACAGAGAAGCTCAATACTTGAATAAAAAATTTCAGAATGGTCATATATTCCGTTGAAGAGTACGCTAGACGTCAGGCTAAATTAGAAGATGTTGAGCTTGACACTTTATCTGACTCGATAAAGGTTGTAAAGTCTTTCGTTAAAACGAGGATTGGAAAACTAAAAGGGTCTTTGAGTACTAAACAGTCTTTAGTACTCAGGGATCCAGAAATTTCCACAATTTCAACAGACATGCAAAACAAATATGTTGTCGTCCCAGTCGATAAGGCTTTCAACAACATTATTCTCGTTTGTAAGAAATTCTATCTTGAAGCTTAGTTAAACTGAAGATACCATCAACAAAATGTTGAATATTTGATAGACAGCATGTTTGTTATGCCTAATAATATGATTTTCCAGCAAGCAATCGGTATACCAAATGGGTATAAACTTTGAAAAATTGTTTGTTTATTTATTTCTCTATTCTTATGAAGTAGAATTTATGCAGAACCTAGTTAAATTTGGAGAAGACTGTCGCCAAATCATTCAACTCCACATACAGAAGTATAAGCGACCTTCTGTGTCTTAACAATCCTAAATTTGGACACTATGTGAATGTCATCTATCCTAGTAAGCTTTCAATAAAAGGTACAACTGATTCCTCAACTTATGATTTATATTTAAATTGAAACCTGGATTATGACGCACACGAGAGGCTACATTCGGAACTTTATGACAAACGTGATGACTTTAATTGTTCTATTGTAAACTTTTCCATGCAACAATATACCTGCTTCTTCTGCATATGGTATATTTGTATCCCAATTAACACGCTATAGTAGACCCTGTTCCCTCTACGGGGACTTTGTACATCGAAGCAGGCTGCTTCCAAATTAATTGTTGACTCAGGGATATTGCAAGTATAGGCTTTTCAAGGCTCGCAAAAGTTTTATGGCCGTCATCACAAATTGCTGACTCGTTTGATATCTATGCGACCATGATTGCCCGGAATATATTTGAACACCCATAGTTCCATGTTCCTTTCGCACTTTTTGCTTACACACGTGGTGGATGTAGCTAGTTAAACAGGTAGTGCTTACCCTTCTGGAGCACCGAGCAACGCATCTTTTGGGGATTCCACGTGTTTAACCTGAATTGTCAGTTCGAAAGTTTTTACTTTGCCATAAGATTGTGATTCGGAAATAGATCAGTATGTTTGTTTTTTTATCATAAATAAATCAAGCTACTTACAAATTAATATTGTAAAAGTATTTCAAGCCTAGGCTTATTTAATCTCTAAGAAGTGTATAGCCGGTATCAGCTGTACTGCTGACAAGTATGATGTTTCTGTATCATAAATTAATCTTATAGTACTAGGCGATTGTTTTTGAAAATTACAATGCCTTATCAGCAGTTTCTGGACCGAAATTGTGAATCGAATAATTTCTCAAAGAAATTGTCAATATAATTATTCATATAAGTATCAAATGTCAAACAAAACGACAGAATTAAGACGCAGGATCTCTTGAAGAAAACACAGTTTCTCTTCCCTTGTGTACTTTCAGTTTTATGATATATAATTATGTATATTGTAAATTTATATTTTCTCTCTTGGAAGGTTATTTTATTTCCATCTTGTTAAACTTGGATTAACTGGAAGTTCTGTTGAAGAGCGGATTTTCAATAATTATATTGTGCCGGTTGATACTGGAGTGTTTGATCAACATCTCCCCTCTAGGAATTCCACACTGATCCATTTTTACCAGTCAAAGAATATATATTCTTCAACAACAGCCGTTGACCTATCAAGCGATCGTTTATACAAAGAAGAAGTGGGCCTGTTTAACGATTCTGTTAATACTTACATAGTATCCTACAATACAGACGGGACTGGAGTGCGCAGTCTTAAAACATCGAATGAATATTTTTCAGTACAATTTTATGGTAACTATTTTGTATCAATAATTTATAAAGGTTATTAAAATATAACGAGAGGAAGTTTCAGTAAGTGTCTTATTACCATGATACTAAAATGTTTATCATTTTCAAATCCCGGTTATACTTTTTTATACTTTGTTTATCTGATTTTTTTATCATCATTACAACAGATAAAGCTTGTATTATTATAAGATGACTAGTGAATTCAGCTATGAAGCATGCAGGGATGATTTTTTGATGTCATAAAATGTAACTAAAGAATTCATATATGAGTAACCGGGGTATACAAAATGTAAAAATATATAAGTAAATACCTGAAAATAACACCCTTTTCATAGCCACCATGGTGATTTAAGACTCCAAGGCAACAACCTATTTTCAGCATAAAAATGGTATACGTTTTCAAGTAAGAGAATGTCTAATAATTTGCAATTACCAATCAATCGTTTTTAATTCATATTGCATGATTCTTAGCTGGGTGACTACTGGAACATTCTTCTCATTTTTAATCAAAAGGTTAAATATTTTATAAATATTTAAATATTATCTAAAGCAATTTATATATTTTTTAATTTAAAGATGAAATGAATTTCAAAAAAGTACATTTAAAAAGTCCGCTTCAATTAATTTCAGTATTTACATTACCTTAGTTTATGTATTTAACTTTGACTTTATTTATCTGATCAAAATAAATGCACAAATCATGATTTTTTTTTTCTTTATCGTTATTTGTACAATTAGTAATTAAGTTATAAATTAAGAATTAAAAACAATATGTATTCTTTTGAAACAAAAAAACAGTTGAATTTCACATGAGTCGCCATAATCGTTTAAATGAGATAGATTTTTCTTTTCGGCATCAAATATGACTACAACCTTTTAATGTTATTACAGTGATTTGTATTCATATGCTTTTAACCAGGTGAACATTTATATCTACTAAGTGACCGTGGTTTCTACATTAAAGTTAATCCTGATACACTAGAAGAAAGGATATTGAAAAAAACGGACCCACTATTAATGGCACCTTCTTTTTTCATGATTCATGATCTCTGGACTGATGGTAAGTATAATTACAAAATATTACTATTTTAGTGTATGAAAATAATTAACTGTATCTCAGATAGCCACATAATATAGTGGGGTGACCTAAAGTCAAAATCCAAATACTTATGTCAAAATCCAAAAATCAAAAACATAAAAATGACAAATTAGATTAAACACATATTTCTTTACTATATAATAATCCTGATGTAAGATGATTTGAATGTAATCTGTCACAGCGAGATTAAAAACGATACTACTGATTTTCCCGATTTTGTTTAAAGTTTTATTGAAAAAAATACTTTGAATTTTAGGTATACATTTTTTATATTTTTTAAAAAAATGCTTCCAAAATGTCACTTGTGGACATGTAGTTAAACTGAATAATGAAATTACTTTGTTGTGACCAATAAGTAAATTCAAATAAAACACTTCAAAACACGATTAGAATGTTTGGAATCACTAAAATAAGCATAAATTACCAATACCCTTTCGTATAATACAGACACTAAAACAAGTAACCAAGTACAATTGGTACCCATGGTCAATTCAATTATACAAACTGCCAATAGTTACCTATCGGTGAAATACTGAACATAAGCAACATTTAAGTTATTATATTAACCAAATCGTATTAACATACAATATCCAATATCCATGTAATCAATTCAGATTTACTGATGCAAACGATATTTACAGTACTTTGATAACGATGCGATTAAAACAATAAATTGAAATGTTATCCATTGTCAATTTTATTTCTCTTTTTATTTGTTTTTATTTGATGTTTTAGGCGCAAAAGATGACGTGTGTTCAGAAATTGATACGTGTTGGGGTATAAACAACACCTTTGAATGTTTAAAACCAGAGGAGATATGTGATGGTTCAGTGAAATGTTATGAAGGAGAGGATGAAAGGTTCTGTAAAGTTTGTGCTGTAGAAGACTGCCAGATAACCTCTCTTAAATTCTCGTGTTACCAATATGATATCATTCAATCAAAATCGTATTCTGAGATGATTGATGATTATGTAAGGTGGACATCTCACCCCTTGTCGAAGTTGATATCACTTAAACATATTCTAACATATGATTGCTCAGTTATGATGGAAATGACCTCTATTAACCCAAATAATATGAAATCATACACAATTCAATCTTTATACCACCTCCATCGATTCAGACAAGCGATTTTGTCAAACCTATTGCGTAATCTAGATTTTGTTGAAAATGTCAATTTTATTGGATCAGTCTTATTACTAGATGTCTCTCCAGCCGGTATGGAAATCTTTGGACGATTAAAGTCATTCAAATTGAAAGAATCACACATAAACTATCTTCCATCTTTTATGTTCCAGAACAATTCTTTACTGAGGGAGATTACACTTCTAGATAATCAGTTGCTTAACTATTTAGACCCAAAATGTTTCAAAGGGCTAACTTATCTTGATAGTTTGACAATAAAGGGATCTTTTCTCCAAAACATTGATGGAACGACTTTTGAAGATTTGAGAAGTCTCACATTTTTAAATTTGAGTGCAAACGGTATCAATATATTTGGTGATGGTATTTTTGATACTCTCCTTAAACTAGAGATTGTTGACTTAACAAAGAATGATATCAAACTGACAAGTAATATTTTTCGTATGGCAATTGTGCTACAGAACATTTATAGTGACACGTTCACTTTATGCTGTATAAAACCAGATAGCGTTGGCGAAGAAAACTGCACAGCCGAAAAAGATGACATTTCTAGTTGTAGCAACTTAATAGAGAACAGAGTCTTGGCTACCTTTCTCTGGATATTTGGTATTATGGCTTTTGTTGGAAATTCTGCAGTTTTAGTCTATAGATCGTGTATTGATCGGAGTATATTCAGAAAGTCGTATTATATTTTTATTTACTGTCTGGCATTCTCTGATTGGTTAATGGCGGTGTATATGTTAATTATCGCCTCCCACGATGCAATGTATGATGGTGTTTATGTTTGGAATGACTACACTTGGAAACGAAGTCCATTATGTATGGTATCGGGTGTTCTGTCAATGGTTTCTAGTGAGGCGTCTGTCATATTTGTCTGTCTTTTGACCATCGAAAGATTTCTTTGTGTTAAATTTGCTTTTGGAGAGGTGAGGTTGTCAAAAAAGAATGCGTTCTTAACGTCTATCGCAGTATGTGTAGTTGCAATTGGTTTAGCTTTAGTACCTGTGTTTTTTTATCCAAAGTTTTTCTCGAGATCTGGCGTATGTATTGGCATTGCTTTAACTCCAAGTAATGTGGAAGGTTTAGAATATTCTACATTCATATTCCTGGGATGCAATTTCATTCTGAGCACTATTAGCCCATATGGGCAGTATATGATTTTTACTGAAGTGAAGAAAACAGGCCGGGGAGTTCAGAGTAGTCAATCAGGAAGAAATATCGCTGTTGCTAGGAGACTTGCCGTTGTGGTGATTACAGATTGCCTCTGTTGGTTACCTGTTGGAATTCTGGGTGAGCTAAGATCAGAAATGTTAGGCCGAGCACGTGACATGGCTCATGATTTCGAAAAAACACAGGCTTTAATTTAAACAAAATTAATCGGGACAAAAAAAAATACTTAAATGACCAACATAAATTAGCAATTTCGAAATATAAAAATACTATTTTATTTAATGCGGCTTAAAATGAAAAACTTACATAAATCAGTGACTTTTTCTCAACAACACGAGCAAACTAATAATTAAGAATAATATTTGACTATAATTACAGAGTGGCCAGAGGTATAATTAAAGTACTATTACATAGTGACATCCATTCCATTAGTATTATATTAAATAAGATAATCACACATGAATAAATAAAAACATGTACATTGCAAGAAACGGTTTTTGTCGAACAAATGATAAATGAACTAGTCATATGAAAAATATACAGTAAATATACATTAATTATAATGTAATCGTTTGATATATAATTTATCTTTTACAGTTATTTTGTCATTAGCGAATGTGAAAACACCTAGAGAAGTGTATGCCTGGGTAATAATTTTTATTTTACCAGTCAACGCGGCAGTCAATCCATACTTATACACTTTGATAAATGTAGAAATGAGCAAGGTATGCTATAGATACATAATAATTACCGTATTGCACTTTAATTTTAATTTAGTTGATTCGATAGCACATTGAACGTGACATTTGTCAGTGAGCAAGTCTGGCATTAATGTGTATTTTATTATTTATTAATATGCATTGTACATTTGCTCTAATCATCTCGGTAAGCATTCAGCCACAGTGGTCATGCTGTAAAATACGGGGTTTAAGGTTAACAATGCTTTCACTTTAACAAAAAAAACCAGGTCTGATTTAAACGTTTATATGCCCCTGAAATAATGTTTATGATTGGACATCAGTTTTTCAACTATACTTAAACCATTTAATATGGTCATAGTTAAAACATTTGGATTATTTATATTACTGTAAAGATTGTCATAGTTGGGGTAAATGTGCAAATACTGTGCTGAATGGAAAAGGGAAAAAATATGAGAGATATCCATATGATATATATAGATAAGGAACAACACCAATTGAATTTCTTTGATGTACGCGTCAAAAAGTAGCTGCTAGTAAAATAGTCTTTAACCGTCTAAAACCAAGTGCAGGTTTCATGTTTAGTAAAACTAATACCAATGTATATTTTCACAAGTTTTTATTCATTTAAAAAGTCTGTTGCCAATAAGAAATTTAAAACAGTTAAAAAGTATTCTTAAACAATTATTCTACCTGACCCTCCCTTGAACAAAACGCCGCACGCTTCAATTCTCCGACCACATCCAGGTATTTTATTATATTTAAGTGTTAATAATATCTATTTATTTCCGTAGGTTAAAGAATGTTTTAATATGAAAAAGTAAGTTGTCGACATACATGAATGGTGAAAGATCTACTCAAACAAGTCCTTAGAGGAAAATTTAAATATTTTGTGTTATGAATCTGATACATACATATGTATTGGCTACTGTGTTGTGATATTATACTTGTATTACCGTTTACATTTTTGTAACAAAACACAATCAAATGTATCATATTTATCTAAAATGTAGTGTATTCACAATTTTATGTAGACTTTTATATATGTGTAGTATGTTAAAGAGTAACTGTATTTTTTTTATTTCATAACATATCAATATCACAATATCGAAAATCGCATCAACATTGATGACCAAATAATAAATTTATAGCGGTTGGAAGGCCACGAATTTGGCCTTCTCTAGTTAGCTGTAAGTGAAACAAAAAATATCGAGGCTGATCAGACGTCACTTGAGTAACCGTTGTAGTAATCAAACATGGCAGACAGTACTCTTAATGCTGATTTGGAGACGTACAATATGATGAATGGACAAAAAATTAACGACTATGACATGCACTTATATATGTCAAATGATTCGTCATTATTTTTATAGAAATAGGTAACTTCAAAATTGATGAAATTACGTTAAGCTGTATTTATTCGATCCAGAAACAGACGAATCATGACAAACTGAGTGGAGATCCAAGATTTCTGAATGTTAGCGTAGACATAACCAAATATATGTGACGAGAAATATTTATCAAATATACAAAAATTGTCACTTGTTAAAACTTAAAAAAATTATATTACTCATACTGTACCTGCTATACAGAACACATCCTGCAAATTTTACAGCAAAACATCCCGGCTTCAAATACAACACAGACAGTTGTTCACGCAATTGAAGATTTTACTAAGTTAACTTATTGACAAAAAATGAAATAAACAAATGAAATAAATGGGTTTTTAGTCCGAGAAGAACCCTGATTTCCATGCACAGTAATCTTAAACGCATCTTGCATTAAATGTTTGGCCCAGAAACTAGAAATTTCATGAAAGTAAATGCTGTAAAAACTTCATAGAAAAAAATATACGTCTGGTCGTCTGCGTTCAAATAATGTTAATCAAACATCACTACCTATCAAGTTACTACCTTCCTGAATCGGCTTATGATGCTCCATATTTTATTAATTTATTTATTGATATTTGACATGAAAATCATATGAGAAATAAAGAAGAAACAAATGATTAAAACTTTAATATTCGGTGGTAAAATGGTTATTTTTCAAAATATGCGACCGTTGTCAGTTATCAGTCTATTCATACTCACGTAACTCTAGTTTTTATACATAATTATTTTTTCACAATCAGTTTACTTATGTGAAATTCTAAATTCAAGAAAACATCAAACGATTGAGATTGCAATATTAAAAGAATTCTCAGCTAGTTCAGTATACAAGTTATGTAGATATATAGTATTCTTTGGGGACTGCTATTTACGTAACGTCCATGCATTGGGTCCAAAAACCGGCCTTTTTGGTTTAGAAATTCGCCATTATTCCCTTATTTCGGCGTTGATTTTAATGAAATTTTCGCATTAAGTGATACTTTCGTATGGAGAATAACACATGTAAAAGTAAAAAATCGTTACAGGTACTCTTTAACACATGTACATAATCGGAATCAAATACCATTAATATATATAGTTTGTTCTCTTATAGTTTCTATGAGATTTCACAAAATGTTATTATGCATTAAACAAAAAAATAACAACTGATCCATTTCGAAATCACAATTCAAAAGAAAACTGATATCTTAAACACGTAAAGGTATAATAAAAATTATCAATCAAAAAACTAACGTGTAATTTGCACAAGCATGGGAGTTGGTCTTCAGACGGAGTACCGATTTTTAGAAATCAATTACCACTTAAATACAACAGTTTGGCTTAAGACGTAACATACTTATTACAAGCACAGATTGAATAATACAAAACATCTTCAATTGCTCCTAATAATTCAAACTTTGCGTGTTTGTTCAATGTATTTATATGTTTTTGTTTGTTTGTTTGTTTTATTTTTGTTTTGTTTTGTTGTTGTTGTTGTTTATCTTTTTATTTAACTTTGAGATGAGGCTTGTAATTATAACTGGATCAGTATTCTTGTTATTGATTTTATAAATGTGAAGTAAAAATGTTTAACCTATGTTATTACAACCTACCTAACATTCTTAAGACATAAGATACTGTTGACATGTTTCTTTTTTTAAACTAATGTTTAGTATATTTAAAGTGGATACACAAACAAAAACTGTAGACTGTATTCATTAATTATAACAACACCAAAAATAACAATTTTACTATATGAATAACTTAGATGTTATATCATAATATGCATCATATTTAAAACAGATTTTATGTAAAGGTGTATAGATGTGAGCTGCTTAAACTTAAAAACGAATAGGGGTACTTTCCACATTTTTGGTGTGTATTTAAAGCAAATTTGCACAAATCTCTGCAGATTCGTCGCAAAGACTTTTGGTGTTTTATGATTTGGCGATTAGTGTGTATTCAAAAATGACAATTAATTCTAATTTATTTTCTGTAGTACCTCGGTACAAGAAACATCAAATTAGTCAAACTTTGCAAACTGCTAAATCTAAACTTTTATAAGGTAAACTTTGGACATTGAGAAGAAATGAATGAAGAAATTTAGCATCATTATGTATTTTTCAACTTTTCAAATGTTTTGTCATTTGTTATTTGTTTGGTTTTGTCCTTGATTTTATACAAGTATTAATAAATGTTATATGCATGTAATTGTTATTATTGATTTAGATCCATACACAAATACATAATATAATCCTAATATTTAATTTATTATAATAACTCATTAAGAGTTGCGTAATGGTGTTTAACATCCCAAACATGAATATTTCACTAATATCGAGACGTCGCCTGCTATAAGCGAAGGTTCAGAAATTTAGCCTGTGCGTTGTTGGCATTATACAGCAGGTTTTATTCACCGTACCAAGTTCTCCGTGACACGGAACTTGTTTACCTTAAGTTCCCATCCGAGAATTTCATTTCATAGTGTCGAAATGCCGATCAGTCAATACCCACTTACAATTCTTGAGTCAAATCCGGCCGGGGATTAAACCCACGACCTCCAACTTATGGAGTGAACATCCTGTCATCTGAATAACACATTAGGGTCTACGTTTGATAGGCAATTGTACATTTACGATTGTATACTTAAGCTGAAAAAATCCCCAATAATACGACAACATAAAACATAAGAACTAAGCAACATAAAAGACTTATCTGATTAAAGATTTAACGATATTTTCGACAAAAACATTGATGCAAATATTTTATGTTCAATATATGTTCAGGATGTGAAATGGCAAATCCAATATGTAAAAAAAACTTTTATGTAGGAGAATTCATGAGAACAAGTACTTGACCTTGTAATTTGGACAAAAAGAATGACAACGAGAGGGACATATGTAACTGTATAGATTAATTCGCCACATCCTAATGTTGAGAGCATAGACACCAACTAACATAATTTCATATTCTGGGACATTACAGATAGTTATAGCAGAGACATTTAGTTTACACTCAACACAAACATATGATATCTTTAAATACCGGATGCGTAAGTGTATGTTACTTTCCAGTAAGGAATTGAGTCCGGAACAGTAACTCGTTTTGTATTTCAGAGCACCAAGTATAAATTTTTTCCTACTAGGAAGCGTGAATAAGTGACTTTTTATTATTTCTCTGCAACATATCTAAGACGCTAAAACACGGAGAACATTTGATGTTAAAGTTAAGGAAAGATTGTAATTTTTTTCTATCTATGGGGTCATAGATAAAATTATTTGGTGCACGCAAAATAAAACCGCAGAGCGGTGTATGCATACGCGTGCACCAAATAAATTTATATATGATCCCATAGATAGAAAAAAATTACAATCATTCCTTATAATTAAATTCAAAAATAAGTTCAAGATTCATAACATTCATGTAATCTTTTACTGAATTATACTCATGAAACAAAAAAACAGTGCATTAAAAAAGGCGCTTTAATCTAGAAGCGGAACACAACTGATTGCAATTACAACCGCCGGTAGCTAGACTTGCATGGAAATTTTCTGCCCAATATGACGTCATGTAAACAATACGTCAATGACGTCATCGGAGAAATAAAAAAGTAGTCCCGGCATGCTTAAAAATTTGATTTTCTTCATCAATGTGCTTTTCAACAAGGTCGGCTGCTTCAAAAGCGTTAGAACACCCTGTCTAGTTATCCACATCAGCCGCTTGCGAGTTCAAAATTAGAATTGAAAAGAAGATAGAAGTATGTGACATTAAATATATCCTGCATAATGTTTAATACAAAGACGGTATCAATATTATTGTAATGAAGGTCTTGACAGTTTTCGAAGGCGTTTTTAAGCCTAAGCTATACCCGAGTCATCAAATTGTTTAAAAGCAATTTGCTCTGTTGTATAAACTTCACATAATAAGAACAAGCTTTACCATAACATATTTAATGTTAATTGATATACCATATGCAGGAGAAGCAATTAAATTTCTGCGTAATAAAGAAAGTTGACTGTACATGTTTTACCTAGAATCTAGATCTACAGAGAAGTACAACATCGACGACACGGAAACGAAAATCTCCAAGACGTGAATATCGACGTTTTTTTCGGAAGTTAGTGCGCCAGCCGTCGTTACAAATATTTTTAATCAAACTCTAAGAATTTTTAACGGTTTCATAAATTACTTGAACAGTGTAAATTTCAAAATAAAATAATTCGATCAACTTTTAAAACTTCACTTTGAAAACTGACGCTAAGTTTAACGCCATGTACGTCCAGTTCTGATGTTTTGAATCATATTCAGTATAGGCAATGAATATGGAAATTGTGTGGTGTGAATATTATTTTAAAACATTGTGTAAATAATTGTGCAGGTCCTTTTTGCGTAATGATTGGGTATACAGGCAAAACTCTCTTTGTCCATCCTCTCGAAAGTTCCTGTGTCTGTCTGTCTGACTTACCATTCCAATGTCGTATCCACTCCATGTATTTCATGTCCATGTCCATCGATGGATTTCGATCAAATTTGGCGCAAATGTTAACCAATACGATGTCATGTATCGCATAACAAAAAGACTCAACAATATTGTGGACGGGATTAGCTGTCATTCAAACGACTGACCTACATATTGTAACAATATCATTAACATTAACAATAGCTTCATGCCTCTGGTTAAGAAATGATTTTTTTGTATATTTGGTTTGTTACAGGAGTCAACGTATATTTCATTTTAATTACAGTGTATTACTAATGTTAACATTATTTTCAATACCTCCAGCGTGATTGATAATTGTATGTGTAGATATACGGTTGATATTGGATGTTTAGGAACTTTAATGTTTTATATATAAGATAGATACTGTGTACGTAGAAAAGTAATTAAACAAAATTTTTATTTTTATTTTAAGTATCGAAAAGGTTATTGTTCCGTACGTGACAATAACAAATGAGTTATTGCCACGTATTTCATTATTACGTTTTTATATGTATGAACATATATAAATGGCTTAAATACATCAATTTAGTGATAATTACAGAATAAATAGAATAATTTTGTCTTATTTGGGTCAAATAATTACGAAAGTCTATTAAGCTCGTGAATAAAAAAATTAAAAGGCGTAATAACGCGATATAAAGGCGTAATAACGCGAATTGAAAGGTGTTATAACGCGAATTAAAAGGCGTTATAACGCGAAATAAAGGCGTTATAACGCCTTTAGAAAGGCGTAATAACGCGACTTGAAAGGCGTTATAACGCGAAGTTAAGATGCCTTCCATAATGACGTGGAGGTCCTAGGTTTAATCTCTAAACCCCCCACGCACACACACACACACACACACACACACTTTACATACATATTAAAAGAGATAGAGAGAAAGTGTGTGTGTGTGGTGTGTGTGTGTATGTGTGTGTATGTGTGTTTCCTACACAGGAACTATATGTAATGTAATAAGCTGCTTTATATGTATTTATTCTATAAAAATTAAAAAAATAACTGCACACCATCAGACCCTGCGCTGAAATGAACATACTTTTTCAGTAAAACAGAAAGAAAAATTTCTGTTCAATGTTAGTGTTGTTTTTTTTTCATAAAGAGTATCATTTTATAGATGGTGATGATGGAAATCGTTTAAGTAATCTGTAATATAAACATTGATAAACATTGGCAATATACACATGGTTATTTATTAAAAAGTTCTTGTCCAATTGTCAATCGCTAACTTTTAATAATGATTAAATGACATTTATGACATCTTAGTATGAATAGATCTGCAGTTGCCTTAAGCTATTCAAACTAAAACCAATTTGTTTGTGGTGAGGGTTGTTAACATTCTCCAGGGAAGTGACTGCTCTATATATAGACAAAAAAGCATTATAACGCCTTTCACTTCGCGTTATTACGCCTTTTAATTCGCGTTATAACGCCTTTATAAAGGCATTATAACGCCTTTATTTCGCGTTATAACGTCTTTATTTTGCGTTATAACGCCTTTCAATTCGCGTTATTACGCGTTATTGTCCTTTGTGAAGGCGTTATAACGCCTTTCTAAAAGCGTTATAACGCTTTTTTCGCATTATAACGCCTTTTAATTTGTTTTATTCATGAGCTTAATAGGCTTTCGTAAATAATACATTATTGCGATCAAAAACGTAAATACGTTTTAGATCCGCAATTTTGTTTTCATCATGCGGTAGAATCGCCCATCATTTAAGACAGAGATATTTTGAAAGGTTATTTCAAAGGCTCACTTAAATTAAATAGTTTATCATTTCAAAATCAATAAAGTTTTCATTTAATTCTAAACTTGACTATTTAGTCCTAATCAATCGATGTATATAGAATATTACGGATATAAAAAATACGTTGTAATAACATGGGCCTCTAATTATATTCATTTGCCGGTTTCAGGTAAATGTTTATTTATATAACAAGGCTGTGTCTTAACGTCAAACCATGACTGACTCCATTTGTTGCTGTCTTTTCTTCCTTGTCAATGCAGAGTGAATATATAAAAAATCAAATATAAAAATAAAAGGATATGGAAGTACTGGATGTGAAATATATCCTGGGTAATACTTAATACAGAGACATCCCACTCAACAATATTATGATCCGTCATAAACGATCTTTAGAGATTTGATTATCTTAGGCATAATCAGAGTTAACAATTGATAAGAAAGCATCTTGTTGCGTTATATAAATTCACGTAGTAGTAACAAAATTTACTATATCATATCAATTTACGTATCGACGGCCACGCCCACAATGTTCCAACAAAGGCCCGACATACTTGAATTAGACTCAAAAAGAATGAAAACTAGTCCTAAATTATACCGTTTAGAGACGTCACTGACACTAGTACATATACGTCATTATATGCCTTGACGCTGCTTTGGTACCGTTATGGCGGCCATTGTAGAAACATCGTGGGCATGGTCGGCAAAACGTCAACTGTGAATCAATATTGCATAAACAGGCAAAACATTTACATGTGTATTATGTTGTGCACAGAAAGGAATGTTGACAATAGAAACAAATTGAAATTATTATGTTTGTGATGTGGCTTAAGAGCAATGATTATCATGCTGTAACTAATGTTTTTTAAAGCATTACTAGTATGTTAAACTATACTTTATGAACAACAATAGATAAAAACAATCCATGTTAAGCCGAATGTCAATTGGTGAAATATTTCTGACATTTGTTCAAACTTATGTCATTTAACCACAGGCGTTTTATTAACATATGGACCAAACCCTCTATCTGTTTGAATTGTTCGCTCCCGTGTTCCGTTTTCTTTAATTTTTTATAAACAAATAAAAACTTTTACTGAACAGATACAAAATTGACTGATTTATGTTTTCAAACATCCTCCATACGTATATGGTAATTAATCTAAGCTTATTTTGTTTGTTAATATAAAAACATTTCTAATAGCCTCCAACGAATCAAAATAACAAAACTGAAGCTATATAATAAGAAGTTCCGTTTGTTATAGACGACGTATAGAAAGACACAAATGTATGGGCCCATTTTTAGATAGATTACTTCAACATTAGATATGGTTTTGATGTCTCCTCAAAAATTGTACAACTACTCAATTTGAAGTAATTTGCGAAAGCTGCTGATCACGCTGGTACATAAGTATATAAGCTGCGCCACCAGTTTTCAAGGGATTTTCAATCGGTTCCACAGTACGATCACTTACAGAAAACCAATTACATTTAACATTTTCGCCTGGAAAGGTTTTGATTAGAGAATAATAGTGTCCACCGGTGATTGGTCCAACATGACATACAACTCCATATAAAGAGTAACGATTCGAAAGCATATTCTGAAATAAATAGAATATACAATGAATAGTAGCAATAATTTATAAGAAAAATCAAGAACTAACTAGGCAGGAAACAGAAAAATTTGATTTTTGCGATCTACAACTAAAACTTAAACGTGTTCGAAAAATTATGACTATTAGAATTTAAACAACTCAAACAAAAATAACATATTTTCGAACAGTGCTTTTCATTTATATTTCAATATCAATTTTAAAAATCGACAGCACAAACGTTTACTTCCCTTAAATCAATTGAATGGCTTATATGGTCTATTTTATCTAAAACGTTGTAATTTTTATAAAGGTTCATTTACAACAATTACCTGACCATTTCCCATCACAAAGGGAGACAAGTCCAAATCCAATGGAAATTTCACTTCATCTTGTATTTTAACCAACTGTCCATTTTGCTGCAAGAAAACAATTCATTTCAAATATCTGGTTTCATATTCTAAAAGAATGCTTTTGTTTAAATGAAAAGCAATAATTTAATAGATTTTTTTGCCTTAAACTTGATGAATGTGGTTTGATTGTTAACTCTCTGATCGTATTAATAACAACAAAATGCATAATTATACATCAGATTATACACCAAATTTGCAGACATTCATGTTGCTTACATATCACCCACACGTAAAAAGTTTTACATGTCCAATGTTGCATGCAAGAATCAAATGCAGTTATTAAATGCGTAAAGCTGGGTGCTCCGTAAGAGCTCTAGAAACATGCATGCACATATGTTGTGTTTCTTAATTCGTAGAGTTGTAGTGTGTTTGATGTATTGGTTTTGTTAATCAGAGATGATTCTTTTTCACAGTTAAATCTTTCTTATAGATCGACCTCTTTCATGGGCCTAGTTTATGCAGAAGTAATTATTAATACATGTGATGGAGATGAACTATAAACCCATTAACTACATATCGACAAACCGGTTTGTTTTGCATTGTTTAAAGACGGTAACACTAACAAATGTTACATTTCTTGTCATTATTATGTATATACAAGCAGCACTGTCCTGTTTGCTTTTTTAATTTTTTAAGAATGGCCTAATACATAAGAAGTGTTAGAATTCGAAATTAATACATTTACAATGTATGATTCACGTGATATAGCATATATAAACATCTTTGTTCACTTGATAAAATGTGTTTGTCCATAATAAATATTCAAATTAAAGGTCAAGATGACAGAACAGTGATGTTTGTTTATATTTCTTTGATTGCGTTTGTAAAAAGAGGTATAACTGTAACTGATATACTATTGTAACTTACTAGTTTAAATCTATTAATATGTATTGCTAGGATTTCAGGAGTGGAAGATACCAGCAATTGTTTCACACAATATTCATTTTCGTTACCTATCAAATAATATGGTTTCCATAATAAGCTAACAATTTAATTTTACAAGAACAAATTATTACAGCTTGGAAAAAAGTTCTGAGTTACATTGGATTACTGATTTCATCTTATTACAAATATCTAAATTGTTTTCATGTCAGAAAATTGAAATAAGAGAACTGTGAACTGTCTATATCATTATCCATAAAATATCGAATTTGCAAATTATTTCATACCAAAAGCGAAGTTTAAGAAATATATATGAACTCCACTGTTTTTTCGTCCGTCTGTCTGTTACTCTGACCGTCCGTTCCAATGAAGTGTTCCATCCTTATTTTCCACAAAATAATTACAAACAAAAGTCAATGTTGAGCATACCCAATTTAGGGGCATAGGTAAAAGAGGCAACGTTATAAGATCAAATCAATGAAAAACAGGCAATGTTGTGGACGGAAGTATTTTTTCTAAGTGACTGATATAGATATGGTTACCATATTTTTAGCATAAGCTTTATACTTAATATGTGGTAATGGAACTTTTGACATCCTTCATTGTCAGTAGCTGACACATTGACCGATAGGACTTGAGTCTCGAATAACACACGAAATAATTTGTATTTGTTTTGTTTATTGCACTTCAAATTGTGTGGCGTTGTAAATATAAAAAACAATCATTATAATACATGTCCAAATCACAATCCAGAAGAAAAAACTTTGGAACTGAAAAGTTAGGTTAGACACGTGAAGTTTCACCAGGGAAGTATAGCCGGGGGCTCCGGGAGGTTAAGCACCTTCTGTTAAGCAAGCTACATCCATCACATGCGTAATCAAAATTGTCTGAAAGGAACATAGAACTATGAGACGTCGAATAAATCCATGGCAATCATGGATACAGAGACATCAAACGTATCAACAATACTTTGTTTACGGCCATAAAACTTGTTTAGGCCTTTAATAACCCTAAGCTTGCAATAAATAATTGAATTAATTTTTTATCTATTAACTATAATCTTTAAACATGTCATTCTTATTTCAATTGTATGTTTGCAAATTAACTCACTTCAGAAAAATCATATTATATATATAATATATTCGATATTTTTCGTAGGCAATTTAGCAGACAAAGTAATGAATATAATACACAAGACGAACATTTCTCGCATATGTGACAGATTAATCTCCGCGTAAGCACGTGTAGGGAATCTTGGTACAACGGGGACTATTTTTTCATTATTAAATAGTGATGTATTAGAGTTATAAAAATCCAAATTTGACCAATACATACAAAACACTGTAAGGAATATTTAAATTTCGTCCAATCTACCTAACACAGGTTCACGGTCAGTTTAGGCTATCACAAATGACAAAATGTTCATCCGCTCTAAAACAAACATATGTGACAATGTCAATGACCCGGTTTTAGAACTACGTGACGTAGCGACGACGGAAGACTTTACTATTCACGTGGGTTAGTGCAGTTCAAGAACGGCTTGATAGTTTGGCGTAACTAGGATGGTCAAAATTGATTTAATCAACTGATAAATAGAAAATTCATTCTGCATTATCAAACTTTATAAAAATAACGTAAATTAAACTTTAAATTCGATCTTATCTTTGATCTACCCTTCATTGCACCCCTTACAATCCTACGTAGATAGTAAATTCTTCCGTAATCAATACGTCACACGAAAGGCGCCGCCATATTATCAAAAGTTTATACCACTGTAAACAACCCACCAAAACATTTTTGATGCACTAAACAAGAGGTAAATCATGAATTGAATTGCAATTGGAATATTTAGCAACGACTTTACTAACGTGAGTAAATGATTTATACCCGTCACATTGACAAACTCCAATGTATTTGCGATTGTGCTCTCTCTAAAGTAGGGTATATTCATCCGAGAGCAAAATCTTTGCTTTGCAGTCAGGAAATCCCCTGCCTACGATAAAAATCTACATGCAAATGCAAGAAAAATAATCAATTACTCGTTTTAGAATGAGATAAGGAAATTCCAATCGCGTGGTAAGATATTTTAATCTCAAACTAAAAAAAAACTGATCACTCGATTGGAATTTCCTTATATCGGTCTGAAACTCGTAATCAATTCTCTTTATACAATATATCAAGGGGCTTATGACTGGCTAGTTTTCATACAATGACAGTAATTCATATTTGCCACTACAACCACAACTAAAAATATGGTTTTAACTGGTGAAAATATTATGATTTACAAAAACAAAGGATATGTGTTACACCAGTACTTAGATTTTACAGCACCGTATTTTCAAAATTGATTTTTCTGCGCTGTATTCTACATGTTCTTGCCTATAACTCACCAATTGTTGTACATGCATTACAGGGTAGGTCTCGCAATGGAATTTTTTCTTCTTGTGTGATTTCGTTTAAGCCGTCTTCTAAGGAGAAAATATGTCGGGGCGAATCCTTCATCTCTGGTTTATTGAGACCTTCAAAAGAGGAATTCGCTGCCTCAAACTCACCCTGTTCCTAAAAGGTTAATAAAATCATTCACTTATATGCGAATATCAGTGTTTAGAATATTAAAAGATACTATTCAAAACTAATTACGTTAGCAGAAAACAATGGTGACTTTACTCTGAAAACCGGGAAACTAAAATACATCAGTTCCATGTAACATGTATAGTATATGGATAGTATAAAACATTTACAAAATTGTATTGCAGCAGAAAACGATTTTGATGTCAGGGGAACAAATGATATCTTATTCAAACAATTACAGATCATAATAGAAAATAGTCTGTAATGATATCATGTTATTAACTCCTTCAAATTGCATGTATCAATGAAAAACAAACATACAAACCCATGCCCGAATCACAATCCAGAAGCAAAGTAAACACTTTGGAACTGACAAGTTAGGTTAGAAACGTGAACTTCCACCAGGAAAAGAGGCGGGGTGCTCCGGAAGGGTAGGCGCCTCCTGTTTAGCTAGCTACACCCGCCACGCGTGTAATCAAAATTGTGTGAAAGGAACATAAAACTATGGGACGTCAAATATATTCAGGGCAATCCTCGACACAGAACTTATTAACAATACTGTGATGACGGCCATAAAAGTTGTTAGGGCCTTGATAAGCCTAGGCTTGCAATATCCCTGAGTCAACAATTTATTTGAAAGCATCCTACTTTGTTTTATAAATCCTGTAGTGGGAACATGCTCGTTCATAGAGTATTATTGCGAAACAAACACGCCATGACCAGGAGAAGAAGGTATATTGCTGCCTGCATAGAAAAGGAAATTAAAAATAGAAAAATTGAAGTCATCACGTTTGTCAGAAATTTTCAAATGTAGCCTTTCGTGTGCGTCATAAGTTGGGTATAAATCTAATTATGAAGCCGAACTTGAGGAATCAGTCGTGTCTTTTATTTTAAGCTCACTTGGGTAGATGACATTCACATAGTCTTCAAATTTATGATTGTTAAGAGACAGAACGTCATCTATATATCTGTATGTTGAGTTAAATGATTTGGTGACAATATTCTCTCCAGATTTAACAAGGTTCTGCATAAATTCTGCTTCATAAGAACAAAGAAACAAATCAGTAAGCAATGTAGCACAGTTTGTACCTATTGGTATACCGTTTGTTTGCTGAAAAACTATATTACCAAACACAACAAATATGTTATCTATCAAAAACTCCAACATTATGTGCGCAGTTGTGTGTTTGGTAATAGGTACGTGAAAAAAGTGCGAAAAAAAATGGAATTCGTTTATTATTTTGGCATATTATATAATAATGAAATTTGTTTTAATGTTATAAGTTTGTTTCGCTTCGCCATGATGGCACGTGTCAAGAATGTACCTGTGTGGATAACAAAATTGTAATTTTCTCTTAATGGTACTTATTGCCAGCAAAGACAAAAACTGTATGTAAGAATTTAAAAATCAAAAACACCGGTCCATGGTTAAATCACTATAAATTTTGCATGTTGTATCACATTCAAAATTATTTTTATTGTACACACTTATGTTGGCTATTTACCTGTTTCCAGGTTCTCGTGTATTTTATCTACACTTTCAATTACGAAAAGTGTTCTGTTAAATCTTGTATATTGTTTTGTTTAAGAAGTTGGCATTAAATATCGGTTGGTGCTCAAACATTCAGCACTAACTAAACATTCTGGATGTCACTCGATAAAAAAAGTCCAATATACCAATCGAATGTCAAATCAAAATACCAAAAACAAAGTCAAAACCGGCACACTAATTTTGACACTTTATCTTCCACCAGAGAAGGAAGAATGCTGACCCTGATAGCTTCAACCGATTCGCGTGAAATGGAATAAACAAAAGTTCCATGGACCTGATACGCTTACCTGATAACTAATGGCTAGCAGATAGATTTAATGAAAACATAAATACTAAACCCCCAATGACTTTTTTCTTTACATCAAAATGATCATTGTATCAATACCTACAACATTCTAATATACATGCCTATACAAAACGTTTATAGTTTTCAAGATAATTAACCATTTCAGTATTGTTTTGCATCTGTGACCTTAACCTTTAAACCCATGACCTTTTTCTATACATTGAAATGATTGTTGTATCGATACCTACAACATTCTTTTATACATGCCTATACAAAAAGTTAATAATTTTCGAGATAATTAATTTTCTATACATCAAAATGATCGTTGTAGCAATTCCTACAACACTCTAATATACATGCCTATACTTAAAAATTAAGGTATAAGATAATTTACTATTTGGTATTGTTTCGCATCTGTGACCTTGACCTTTGAACCCATGACCTTTTTCTATACATCCAATTGATCATTGTATCAATATCTACAACATTCTAATATACATGTCTATACAAAAAATTAATAGTTTTCGAGATAATTAACCATTTCGGTATTGTTTTCGCATCTGTGACCTTGACTTTCGAACCAATGACCTTTTTCTATACATTCAAATGATCGTTGTATCAATACTTACAACATTCTGATATACATGCCTATACAAAACGTTTATAGTTTTCAAGATAATTAACCATTTCAGTATTGTTTTGCATCTGTGACCTTAACCTTTAAACCCATGACCTTTTTCTATACATTGAAATGATTGTTGTATCGATACCTACAGCATTCTAATATACATGCCTATACAAAAAATTAATAATTTACGAGATAATTAACCATTTCGGTATTGTTTTCGCATCTGTGACCTCTACTTTCGAACCAATGACCTTTTTCTATACATTGAAATGATCGTTGTATCAATACCTACATCATTCTAATATACATGTCTATACAAAAGTTCATAGTTTTCGAGATAATTAACCATTTCGGTATTGATTCGCATCTGAGCCTTGAACTTTCAACCCATGACCTTTTTCTTTACATCAAAATGATCGCTGTATCAATACCTACAACATTCTAATATATATGCCTCTACAAAAAGTTTGTAGATTTCGAGATAATTAACCATTTCGGTATGGTTTCACATCTGTGACCTTGACCTTTTGAACCCATGACCTTTTTCTATACATCAAAATGATCGTTGTATCAATACCTACAACATTCTAATATACATGCATATACGAAAAATTTATAGTTTTCGAGGTAATTGATTGTTTCGCATCTGTGACCTTGACCTTCGGACCCATGACCTTTTTCTTTACATCAAAATGATCGTTGTATCAATACCTACAACATTCTAATATACATGCCTATATAAAAAGTTTGTAGTTTTCGAGATAATTAATCATTTTGGTATTTTCTCGCATATGTGACCTTGACCTCTGAATCCCTGACCTTTTTCTAAACATCAAAATGATTTTTGTATCAATACCTACATCATTCTAATATACATGCCTATACAAAAAGATTATAGTTTTCGAGATAATTAACTATTTCGGTATTTTTTCACATCTGTGACCTTGACCTTTGGACCCATGACCTTTTTTTATACATCAAAATGATCGTTGTAGCAATACCTACAACACTCTAATATACATGCCTATACAAAAAAATTTAGTTGTCAAGATAATTTACTATTTCTGTATTGTTTCGCATCTGTGACCTTCACCTTGAACCCATGACCTTTTTCTATACATCAAATTGATCATTGTATCAATACCTACAACATTCTAATATACATGTCTATACAAAAAGTTAATAATTTTCGAGATAATTAACCATTCGGTATTGATTCGCATCTGTGACCTTGACCTTTGAAACCATGACCTTTTTCTTTATATCAAAATGATCGTTGTATCAATACCTACAACATTCTAATATATGCCTCTACAAAAAGTTTGTAGATTTTGAGATAATTAACCATTTCGGTATTGTTTAACATCTGTGGCCTTGACCTTTGAACCCATGACCTTTTTTTATACATCAAAATGATCGTTGTATCAATACCTACAACATTCTAATATACATGCCTATACAAAAAAATTGATAGTCATCGAGGTAATTCATTCTTTCGCATCAGTGACCTTGACCTTCGAACCCATGACCTTTTTCTTTACATCAAAATGATTGTTGTGTCGATACCTACAACACTCTAATATACATGCCTATACTTAAAAATTATAGGTATAAGATAATTTATTATTTCGGTATTGTTTCGCATCTGTGACGTTGACCTTTGAACCCATGACCTTTTTCTATACATCAAATTGATCATTGTATCAATATCTACAACATTCTTATATACATGCCTATACAAAAAATTAATAGTTTTCGAGATAATTAACCATATCGGTATTGTTTTCGCATCTGTGACCTTGACTTTCGAACCAATGACCTTTTTCTATACATTGAAATGATTGTTGTATCAATACCTACAGCATTCTAATATACATGCCTATACAAAAAATTAATAGTTTTCGAGATAATTAACCATTTCAGTATTGTTTTGCATCTGTGACCTTAACCTTTAAACCCATGCCCTTTGTCTATACATTGAAATGATTGTTGTATCGATACCTACAGCATTTTAATATACATGTCTATACAAAAAATTAATAGTTTTCGAGATAATTAACCATTTCGGTATTGTTTTCGCATCTGTGACCTTTACTTTCGAACCAATGACCTTTTTCTATACATTAAAATGATCGTTGTATCAATACCTACAACATTCTGATATACATGCCTATACAAAAAGTTAACAGTTTTCAAGATAATTAACTATTTCGGTATTGTTTCGCATCTGTGACCTCGACCTTTCAACCCATGACCTTTTTCTTTACATCAAAATGATCGCTGTATCAATACCTACAACATTCGAATGTATATGCCTATACAAAAAGTTTGTAAATTTCGAGATAATTAACCATTTCGGTATGGTTTCACATCTGTGACCTTGAACTTTGAACCCATGACCTTTTTCTATACATCAAAATGATCGTTGTATCAATACCTACAACATTCTAATATACATGCCTATACGAAAAATTGATAGTTTTCCAGGTAATTCATTCTTTTACATCTGTGACCTTGACCTTCGAACCCATGACCTTTTTCTTTACATCAAAATGATTGTTGTATCAATACCTACAACATTCTAATATACATGCATATATAAAAACTTTGTAGTTTTCGAGATAATTAACCATTTAGGTATTGTCTCGCATCTGTGACCTTAACCTTTGAACCAATGACCTTTTTCTATACATCAAAATGATCACTGTATCAATACCTACAACATTCTAATATACATGCCTAAACAAAAAGTTTATAATTTTCGAGATAATTAACTATTTCGGTATTTTTTCACATCAGTGACCTTGACCTTTGAACCCATTACCTTTTTCTATACATCAAAATAATCGTTGTATCAATACCTACAACATTCTAATATAAATGCCTATACAAAAAGTTTATAGTTTTCGAGATAATAATTATAATCAGAGGTAAAAAAAATTAGGTCACGACCTTCACAATTGACCTTGATCTCATTTTGAAGATACTCATAAGATGTCAAAACTGAAAACCCTATGTAATAATCCGGTCAAATAGCCAAGTTACAACAATTTGAAGCTATTTTCTAAGTGTTTTCAAAATTAAACGCAAAAACGCGTAACCTATTTTTTGGTCCGAATTTCACAAAATGAACAAACTATAGGCTTAAGACCCTAGAGAAGCAAAATATCACATCAAATTTTTTCTCCAATCAATACTTTCGGAGAAGTAGATTTTTTAATATGTTTTTACACCTAGGTCTCCTTGATCTAGTTATGGTAGCCATGGCAACGCCACGAACAAATCTCAATTGCACCGGCCCATATATACTTCTCACCAAGTTTCATTGAAATTTGCCCAGTACTTTCAGAGAAGAAGTCGAAAATGTGTGTTAACGACGCACGCACGCACGCACGCACATATGCACATACACACGCTGCACCATACCATAAGCTCACATGACCTTTGGTCAGGTTAGCTAAAAATGAATAGAACATGGGACATGGTGCTTTAAAATTTATCTAGGCAAATTTTGTATATTGAAACATTACACTTGTAAACAATATTAATATTCTGATTTTGAAGGCCTAAACAATAGTAAGATTGCAATATCCCGGTGTCAACAATTTATTTATAACCGGTTTGTGTCGTTGTATAAAGTTCCTAAATAATTAACTCACCAACTGAATACTTTTAAGTAGTAAGGCAATTCAAAATACATATAAAATTAATTTGACTATTGCTTCAGGTGATTTTATTAACATTGTTTCAACTCACCGATTCTCTTACTGGTATGCTAATTGATGTAAACGGTTGACACACTTCCTCATTCTGAATAATAAAAATTAAACGATGAAGAATGATAACAGCAAAAACAAATTGCAAAAACCGAACAATACATATTTCGCATGTTTAAACAATTAGCTGCGAATCTTTTGATATTGAAAGGATACTGAATTAAACAAGTAACAACTTATAGATCCCATTGCTGATTATCAAACAAGATGTTGTTTACAAAATCTGTGTAAGGTAATGGAGACATAACTTTGAATGTTCGTCTTCGGTAACAAGATAGCACCTATCAAGAATAAAGTTCCTGTCTAGATAACGAAATTGTAATGTTCTGTTGATTTTGCCCGTTGCTAGCGACAGACAAAAATTGTATAATGAGTATACAAAAACCTAACATACCGATCCGTGGTCAAATTACAGTCCAAAAAATCATTCTAAAATTTAAAATTTGCAGTTTATTGTTACTAACCTGAAACATAAATAACCCAGAGGTTTGCGTAATTGCTTCTAAACAATGTGAGCAGGTCGGTGGCATGGCACGAGAACAGCGTACAACTATGTTATGTGAAAAAGAACGTGTCGGCTCGTCTACTAAGGGGTTCTTTAGATAGTGCAGTTCCCTTCATAATTTTGGAGTCAACTACTTTGATCTCAGGTAATAAACCTTTCATTGGACTATAATAATTGTCATAAAAAAGTGCAAATTTTAGAGGGAGTACTAATACTTTACAAGTTATACAAGCCTGTAAAATGTTCTTGTCACAAAGCGGTACACGTTTGGTCATTTTAACTGCGATTTACTTTCCTGTGTAACTTGCGTACCTCAACTTCCGCGAATGCACGACTTGCCTCCCTTTTACCGCTTACTATGTCCCAGCATTGCACAGTGTAATGATCTCTGGTTAGTTAACTAATAATTATGCGAGAATTTGTTTTGGAGGTTGAAAAAGTACATATCACCTGTTAAAAAGTATGACTTTTAAAATACCGTCATTGACAAACAACTGGTAATACTACATTTGCATTATGAACAGGTTTAATAAAATGTATTTGTGTTGTATGAAACAAAAATGTTACTCACATGGTTACATGGGTACGTGTAAATTGTTGTAAACTCGCCAGTGAATAGTTCTGATACTGAACTTGTTTCTACAATGATTAAAATACAAAAAACGAGTGTGCGTGTGAAAAAGAAGACAGAATGAAATAGAAACAATTACCTTTAAAAAACGTATGTGCAATGAAAAACAAGTATTTAACTGTGCTCAATAGAGGAAAATATAAAACCGTCATCTCTAAACAAACACTAGGGAGCTTTGTAACATTTGCTTCCAGATAATGAATGCACCAATATAAACAACGATAAATGAGAGAAATATTTTGGTCCGTAAAGGACACATATGAGAACCTGCAATGAAAACCTACCGAATTTGTTTCGTTATGAGAACAATTTAGTCAAAATCAAACATACTAATCCATGTCTGAATCACAATACAGACGCAAAGAAAGAACTTTAGAACTGACAAGTTAGGTTAGACACGTAAACTTCCACCAGGGAAGTGAGGCCAGGTGCTCCGGAAAGGTAAGCACCTCCTGTTTAGCTAGCTACACCTGCCACGTGTGTAACAAAAATTGTGTGCAAGGAACATGAAACTGTGAGACGTCAAATATATTCAGGGCAATCCTTGACACAGAGACATCAAACTTATCAACAATACTGTGATGACGGCCATAAAACGTTTTGAGGGCCTTGATAAGCCTAGGCTTGCAATATCCACAAGTCAAACGATTTATTATTTGCATTTTTCCTCATAATTTATTATCCAATATCAAAATGTGGGTAAATGATTCATAGAACAACCATACCAATCTAATTTAAATCACAATCCCAATAGGAAATCGGAACACCTGTAAGCATCAACAACCGTCATGTGTGAAATCAAGGAAATCGAAAATTTGAGAGGTCAAATATACCTGTGGTGATTTTGGGCACGGCACAAACAATATTTTATGACGGCAATTAAACTGTTTTGAGGGTTTTGATAATCTTACGCTGGCGATATTACTCTGTGAATTATCTAATCCTAAGGAGCATGTTTCGTTAAATATATCACAACTAGGTAAAACACAATTGTTACAAAAGTTTTATTTGAACTTACCATTGTCCAATGGTCCTTCTCTTTCGACGTGTTGCTGTAATAATAGTTTTGTTTATAATTAGGAAACAGCTTAAGCAAGAACATTGTATATAAGCAAACGATATTGACCTGTCCGTTTGACCTTTCATAAGGAATATTCATATAGAAGGGCACAGCCTGTACATAGGTAGTAGTAGGGTTCGCACTTAAAAATGTTCACACAAGATAAGTGATTAGTGATCTCATAATGTATGCAAAATAAACCTGTGTGATTCCTATATATAAAAGCTGTCGTCCACAATGAATATTTAAATTAAAGGTCAAACGGACAGGTCAAAGTTTACCTATACTAGAACACACATAAAATACACTTGTGTATATACGAAAAAGAAGTATACAGATATGTAAACACGGCCAGGAATGTTTAAGAAAATAAAAAGATCGAGCATTTTTGCCAACAGCAGCAACCACTGGTTCAATTTAATACTGAATGTATATTAACTATTTCAATATAACATTTATGAATTAAGTGAAATTTATTATGATATAGCAATACATGAATATGTTTCGGAAGGGTAAGTACCTCCTGTTTAGCTAACTACATCCGCCACATGTGTTATCAAAATTGTGTTAACTTAAATAATCATGGAACTATGAGACGTCAAATATATCCAGAGCAATCCTGGACACAGAGACATCAAACTTATCGACAATACTGTAATGATGGCCAAAAATTTTTTGAGGGCCTTGATAACCCTAGGCTTGCAATATCCCTGACAATTTATTTCTAAGCAGCCTGCTTCGTTGTAAAAAGTCCCTGTAGTGGGGGCAAGCTCTACAATATATTTCATTAAAGTTGTATTTTAACATAAATGGACAAACAAATAAATCATTGAAGACTTTTATGGTAGCTCCGTATGTATGAAGTCATGTCAGACGAAAACAAATTCACTATTTTAATTTTTAAAAATTAATTGAAAATAGATAAACCAAATACTTTATAATTTAGATACGTTGAAAAATGTTGTTTCAGCCAATAAATTATATCACCAACTACTGGATATAACATAACTTAAATTACCTGACCAGGAAACAATCTGGATTTAAATTAAATTGAAAATCTGTGGAATAACCTGCATATTGAAAAAACAAAAACCAATACCAACAACGGGTAGAACATTCAAAGTTTTTCCAGAAAATGATACAACATCTTTGGTAAAATTATTAAATGACATGTACAAAACACGCCTAGTCGAATACAATCTTGTATAAAGGACATATCAGGACCGGAAAGGTATTAAATGCATATTTCTCCTTGTTTTTGCATATTTTAAAAAAATATATATTTTTTAGAAATTAATGATAAAACGTAAAGAAATGGTAACTCTCATTATTTGCACATATTACGATGTGCTCGTGATTTATAGATTAAAATGGTAAAAATAGAAGAGCAGCAGGCATGTGTTATCTCAAACGAAAACAGAGTAGCATTATTTGACGTCGAATAGCTTCAGCTGTAGGCTTCATTATACGTTAGACATTTACTGGATCCAAACGGCTACATATAATATATATATTATATATATATATATATATATATATATATATATATTATATATATATATATATATATATAAGTACTAACCTTAAACTCGTCCTCTAATCCAGGTATAATTGTATTGAACATTTCATAACTATCTTGTGGGCGTAGGCCTTCAAATTGGCTATTTCTAAAAAAAGAGATAAACACAGGAGAAATAATGAATGAAAAAAATCAATATTTAAATTTGCCATTCTTTGTATTTATATTTTCCCTTTGAAAAAAGTTTTCTTTAAATGGTTGATTTTGAATCTAAATTTAAAGATGTTCCCCTAAATTTGATTTCAAAGAACAAACAAAAATTATAACTACGTCAAATGACAAGTATTTGCTTGATAATACGATTTACTAATTTATTTAAGTGAAAAAATTTGCACATTTAATGGATTGAATAATTGACATGCTATGGTACTGGAATACCCATTCCTGTGTGTACATGACATGCAATGTACAGGAATATCCGTTCTTGTGTCTACATGACATGTTACGGTTCTAGAATACCCATTTTTGTGTGTACATGACATCAAATGTACCGGAATTACCATTCTTCTGTGTACATGGCATACAATGGTACTGGCATACCCATTCTGGTGTGTACATGGCATGCTATGGTACCGGAATACCCAGTCTTGTGTGTATATGACATGCTATGGTACCGGAATACCCATTCTTGTGTGTATATGACATGCTATGGTACCGAAATACCCATTCTTGTGTGTATATGACATGCTATGATACCGGAATACCCATTCTTGTGTGTATATGACATGCTATGGTACCGGAATACCCATTCTTGTCTGTACATGACATGCTATGGTACCGGAATACCCATTCTGGTGTGTACATGACATGCTATGGTACCGGAATACCCATTCTTGTGTGTACATGACATGCTATGGTACCGGAATACCCATTCTGGTGTGTACATGACATGCAATGGTACTGGAATACCCATTTTTGTGTGTACATGACATGTAATGTACCGGAATACCAATTCTTCTGTGTACATGGCATGTAATGGTATTGGAATACCCATTTTTTTGTGTACATGACATGCAATGTACCGGAATACCCATTCTTGTGTGTACGTGGCATGCAATGGTACCGGAATACCCATTCTTGTGTGTACATGACATGCTATGGTACCGGAATACCCATTCACATGCTATGGTACCGGAATACCCATTCTTGTGTGTACATGACATGCTATGATACCGGAATACCCATTCCTCTGTGTACATGGCTTGCAATGGTACTGGAATACCCATTCTTCTGTGTAAATGGCATGCTATGATACCGGAATACCCATTCTTGTGTGTACATGCCATGGTATGGTACCGGAATACCAATTCTTGTGTGTACATGACATTCTATAGTACCAGAATATCCATGTTTGTGTGTACATGACATTCTATAGTACCAGAATATCCATGTTTGTGTGTACATGACATGCTATGGTACCAGAATACCCATCCTTGTGTGTACATGACATGCAATGTACCGGAATACCCATTCTTCTGTGTTCATGGCATGCAATGGTACTGGAATACCCATTCTTCTGTGTACATGGCATGCTATGATACCGGAATACCCATTCTTGTGTGTACATGGCATGCTATGATACCGAAATACCTATTCTTGTGTGTGTATGACATGCGATGGTACCGAAATACCCAATCTTGTGTGTACATGACATGCTATGGTACCGGAATACCCATTCACATGCTATGGTACCGGGATACCCATTCTTGTGTGTACATGACATGCTATGATACTGGAATACCCATTCACATGCTATGGTACCGGAATACCCAATCTTGTGTGTACATGACATGCTATTGTACTGGAATACCCATTCTTGTGTGTATATGACATGCAATGATACCGGAATACCTATTCACATGTATGGTACTGGAATACCCATTCTTGTGTGTATATGACATGCTATGCTACCGGAATACCCATTCACATGCTATGGTACCGGAATTCCCATTCTTGTGTGTATATGACATGCTATGATACTGATATACCCATTCACATGCTATGGTACCGGAATACCCATTCTGGTGTGTACATGACATGCTATGGTACCGGAATACCCATTCGTGTGTGTACATGACATGCTATGGTACCGGAATACCCATTCTGGTGTGTACATGACATGCAATGGTACTGGAATACCCATTTTTGTGTGTACATGACATGTAATGTACCGGAAAACCAATTCTTCTGTGTACATGGCATGTAATGGTACTGGAATACCCATTTTTTTGTGTACATGACATGCAATGTACCGGAATACCCATTCTTGTGTGTACGTGGCATGCAATGGTACCGGAATACCCATTCTTGTGTGTACATGACATGCTATGGTACCGGAATACCCATTCACATGCTATGGTACCGGAATACCCATTCTTGTGTGTACATGACATGCTATGATACCGGAATACCCATTCCTCTGTGTACATGGCTTGCAATGGTACTGGAATACCCATTCTTTTGTGTAAATGGCATGCTATGATACCGGAATACCCATTCTTGTGTGTACATGCCATGGTATGGTACCGGAATACCAATTCTTGTGTGTACATGACATTCTATAGTACCAGAATATCCATGTTTGTGTGTACATGACATTCTATAGTACCAGAATATCCATGTTTGTGTGTACATGACATGCTATGGTACCAGAATACCCATCCTTGTGTGTACATGACATGCAATGTACCGGAATACCCATTCGTCTGTGTTAATGGCATGCAATGGTACTGGAATACCCATTCTTCTGTGTACATGGCATGCTATGATACCGGAATACCCATTCTTGTGTGTACATGACATGCTATGATACCGAAATACCTATTCTTGTGTGTGTATGACATGCGATGGTACCGAAATACCCAATCTTGTGTGTACATGACATGCTATGGTACCGGAATACCTATTCACATGCTATGGTACCGGGATACCTATTCTTGTGTGTACATGACATGCTATGATACTGGAATACCCATTACATGCTATGGTACCGGAATACCCAATCTTGTGTGTACATGACATGCTATTGTACTGGAATACCCATTCTTGTGTGTATATGACATGCAATGATACCGGAATACCTATTCACATGTATGGTACTGGAATACCCATTCTTGTGTGTATATGACATGCAATGATACCGGAATACCTATTCACATGTATGGTACCGGAATACCCATTCTTGTGTGTATATGACATGCTATGATACCGGAAAACCCATTCACATGCTATGGTACCGGAATACCCATTCTTGTGTGTATATGACATGCTATGATACTGATATACCCATTCACATGCTATGGTACCGGAATACCCATTCTTGTGTGTACATGACTTCTATGGTACCGGAATACCTATTCACATGCTATGGTACCGGAATACCCAATCTTGTGTGTATATGACATGCTTTGATACCGGAATACCCATTCTTGTGTGTATATGACATGCTATGGTACCAGAATAACCATTCGTGTGTGTACATGGCAACTGAACTTAGAGCAAATTCTTTCATTAAAAAATAAAAGAAAATATACGGTCAAAATGCTGTAGGTTACAGAATAATTGAAGTACTGTTAAAATACATTGCCTACATTAAATTTTTTTTTTTAAAATTTGAAATATTAAAAAAATATACTCACATATTTCTTATTGCTTGCAGAAATGTTTTTAAATCTCTTTTGAGTACTATATGGTTTCTCCAGAACTTAACAAACCAACAACAGTCGTCTCTTTTATGTGCTGTTTTTACTATTTCTGATAAACTCTGTGTTAGATGCCCAAACCCTTCACTTCTATACTGCAAATACGTAAAATCGAGCACATATTCAAATCAAAGTCCAAAAATTGAAATAAGAACTTTAAAAACAAGCAAATTTAGTTTAACACGGAGACTATGAATGTGACATCGGTAAATACTTCCTCCTTTGTTAAGCTAACTACAGGCAGAACGCGTATGTGTGAAATAAATACAATCTTAGTGTTCCAATCTGGTTTTTGTGCTTATAATTAGGGTATTTCTTACTTTAAGGGAAGTTGTGTATCACTTAAACAATAATTTTCAAACATAAGAAACAACAGCTTTGATTCCATTGCGTCGGAGACCCCGTAAGCACGCGGAATAATTTCCGGATGATATTTCCTGTAATATTGATTTTAATGAAAGTTAAAATGTTTATTTTTCATATTTTCCATGTATTTCGCATTGAGTATGGTAAGTGTGAAAATCTGTGCACATGTAGTACAAACGAACAGTCACCAGTTTCACAACCATTCTTTCACGAAAATTTCCCGAAACTAAAATCAGGCTTAATTTAAAAGCTTTATAAATATCTTTGTTTATTCTAAAATATTGAAGAATTTACGTTGTCATTTTGAAGACCCCTTCTTGCTTAAAACAGTTGTGGTACGCTTTGCAAAAATATTTTTGTAGCTCCAAGGAAAGATAACTGAAATTTGGAAAATTTAATGAAAATCTTAGTTAAGAAAGGATTATGAAATTTAGGCCAGGTAATACAATGATATTACAAGTAGCCTAGTCTACCTGTCTTTAAAGATCAGTGTTTTAAAACATCATAACCTCAGAAT
The DNA here is from genome assembly GCA_021292105.1 of Anadara kagoshimensis. NCBI lineage: Eukaryota > Metazoa > Mollusca > Bivalvia > Arcoida > Arcidae > Anadara > Anadara kagoshimensis. Next base: position 18,826,565 of record CM037865.1, read on the forward strand.
TTTCCCTAAATGATTAATTAATTGATTAAGTGGGGCTTTACGTTCAAGTCGAGAGACATCAACAGGTGTACATAAAGTGGAAGAACTCTGCTATGCGCCCAGCACAGCACAATGTGCAGACAGGGTCCTTTAACGTGCCACGTCTGTCTCGACTTGGGGCATCAGCTTCTAAAATCTCATCCGAAGGACCCCGTGACTTTCATTTCTAAATGCCGATTGCTTGGCGAAAGAAAAATCACTAACTATTTTCAAATCTTGATTAGACCAAGCCGGTGTTTCAACCCAAGACCTCCCAAATACGAAGTGGGCACTCTACCAACTGAGCACCTGTATTGGTTATAACAGAAAGAGAAATACAATCTGTAAAGAATTACACAAACGATAACATCATGCAATCAATTTGTTACATGCATGCATGGAGCTAATAAGAAAATATACTGGCGGAAAAGAAAATATTGTGCGGGTTTTGTATTATAACTCTTGACACGTAGATAAAATTGAACTGAATTTACACATAGCTACTTGATGCATTGATAAAACGTTCTGTAAAAAAATAACTAATTAACAACATCGATTAAATATAAACTTGCCTTTCTTTTTTCTTTTAGTTGATAACTTTTCAATAACTTTTTTAGTTCCTCCAATTTTTCTTTAAAATTCGGTGTCCAAATTAAACACTTACACAAAAAACAAAAAACAATAAATCATAGTAAAATATTTAAACTATTGTATCATTCATAAAATACATAGATCTGAGTTCAGGTCCGGCTCAGACTACATGTGGAAAAGTGAATTTTCCTTGTCGTTGGTCTATAGTTATTCACCCGGTCATTATAATGAGACTGGGGAGTGATATGCTTGTCTGCGGCGTACTGACTCGGTGAGCTGGCAACTTAAAGGCGTCCTTAGTGCGCACTGGTACAAGACAGTTCATAAAACAGTGCTCGCTTTCTATGTTGGAGATTGTAGATTCGAACCCCGGCCGGGCCTGACGAAAACTTAAAAATGGGCACAACCTGTATTTTCGCGAAGCACCTGGCAGTTAAAAATGAAAGTCACGGGCTTTTAACCCCGATTTTTCGTTTCACGACAGTCGTTGCACGTAAAAGGACACGAATATCTGAAGTACGTTACTTATTCAACATTGCAGCTTTCAACATTGAATAAGTAAACAGTTACTTATTTGACATTCGCACATATTTCCGTTTCATTCATAAAACATCAAATAAAAGAAATTTTATCACACTTCACAATAAAATGTCACTACCAAGTATGGTTACCCCCAGTGCCTCGGAACACATTGGCTTAAAGCTTCAATGTAAGCCCATACCATTATATAGTGTATTTCATAAAGACGGAAAGTAAAGTGTTCCGAGGCACTGGGGGTAACCATACTTGGTAGTGACATTGCCTAAGCATAGTAATATAAAACGATATTTCGAAATTCCGAGCACAGTGAAAGCTTCTTTTGCTCAGGCACTTTACTTTCCGTCTTTATGAAATACACTGTATAATGGTATGAGCTTACATTGAAGCTTAAAGCCAACGTGTTCCGAGGCACTGGGGGTAACCATACTTGATAGTAACATTGCCTAATCATAGTAATACAAAATGATGTTCTGAAATTCCGAGCACAGTGAAAGCTTCACTTTGCTCGGGCACTTTACTTTCCGTCTTTATAAAATACACTGTATAATGGTGTGGGCTTACATTGAAACTTTAAGCCAATGTGTTCCGAGGCACTGGGGGTAACCATACTTGGTAGTGACATTGCCTTAGCATAGTAGTACAAAGTAATATTCCTAAATTCCGAGCACAGTGAAAGCTTCACTTTGCTCAGGCACTTTACTTTCCGTCTTTATGAAATACACTGTATAATGGTATGGGCTTACATTGAAGCTTTAAGCCAATGTGTTCCGAGGCACTGGGGGTAACCTTACTGGTGAAATTTAATCGTGAAATGTGATAAAATTTGTTTTATTTGACGTTTTATGCATGAAACAAAAATATTTGCGAATGTTGAATAAGTAACTGTTTACTTATTCAATGTTTAACGCTGCAATGTTGAATAAGTAACGTACTTCAGGTATCCTCCCCGCACTTGTCCTGAGCGCACCGCAAAGGTTAAATTTTCTGTCACTTCACCTTTAGCTGGTGACGCCTCGATATGTGAAAAATATTGTTAACCGGGACGCAAACCATCATACAATTAATCAAACCCAATCAATATAATAAAGGTTGGCATTGTAGTACTGAGTTATAGACAAAATCATCTATACATGTATGTTTTATTGTTGTCACCACAATATTACTGATAAGTGCGATGTCTCTGTATCCAAAATTATCCTGGATATATTTCACATCCCGTTCCCTAATGTTCCGTTCATTCTGAATTTTGATTTTCCACGTGATGGACGAAGCTAGCTAGACAGAAAGTACTTAACCTCTCTGAACAACCGGTCTCACTTCCTTGATGGAAGTGTATATGTTTAACATATTTTTTCCGGTTTTCAATGCTTTTACATGGCTTTATATGAGTTGTGACTTGGGCATGGTCCGGTATGACCATGCTTGAAATATACTGACCCGGAATAACAACTACGGAAAATGTCTGAATCTCGCAATTAACTATATTGTAATAAATGATGAAATCCTTATTACCTGAAGTATAGAGTTCATGAAACATGTACTCCCAATGTTCGGTAAGCCCTGAAATTAAATGAAATGTAAACCTATTTTTCATAATAATTTTGTATTAATCGTGCTACAGGTCCCCTACATTCCGCACGCGCGCGAGGGTGTGTATATGAGACCTCTGTGTGTGGGGGATGTGTATATGGGGCATATTATATATGTGTGTGTGTGTGTGTGTGTGTGTGTGTGTGTGTGTGTGTGTGAAGCCCTTTCTGTGTGAGGACGTGTATATGGGACCTCTGTGTGTGAAGGTGTGTATATTGGGCCTAAGTGTGTGTGTGTGTGTGTGTGTGTGTGTGTGTGTGTGTGTGTGTGTGTGTGTTGGGGGATGTGTATATGGGACATGTGTGTGGTGGCATGTTTATATAGGGCCTATGTGTGTGGGAGGATGTGTGTAGGGTGGATGTGTATGTTAGGCGTGGGGGGATGTGTATACAGGGCCTGTATGTAGGGGTGTGTGTGTATGTGTGTGATATCAATCTAACCTTTACTACGACACGTTTACTGTTTGTACTTGATTCCGACATCTACCAATAAAACATAAATAAAAATAAACATTTTAACTTATTTATGATATCTTCACAATAGTACGTCTTGATCAAGTATAACTTGTATAAACTATTTGGAACTCTCTCTCTCTCTCTCTCTCTCTCTCTCTCTCTCTCTCTCTCTCATTCTTTATCTCATAATTTCATCAGATCAATACTATCAGGCCTCCTATAAAATATAAGTAACAATTATAGTGTAATAGTACAAACCTTAATAAACGTACAAACTGTTTTGAATATTCTGCAGATGAAATAAAGAAATTTTGTCGTTAGTTTTGGCAGTAACAATAACAACCATTTGAAACATCGAATCAATTGGGTCCCTACCCACTTGCAAGGAAATAAACACATTTAAACGTGTATGTTCTCAAAGTTAAACTACAAACCGAAACTGAAAGTAGGAAATCCCGATGATATCATAACCATATAAAATAAAGAATTGAAATGAAATGTATGTACATGTAGATTTATCTATCAATTAAATGGTAATTTAATTAAAGACGTAGGTAACAAAATCATGATCTCCCTAGCACAAACACAAAAAAGTATGTGCAATACATGTAAAGGTAAACAACATTGACCTGTCCATTTGACCTCTCATTAAAAAATATTCATAACGGATGATCCAACTATTTCTTCCCTGTCCTTTAATTTAAATATTTTTATTAATTAATTAAATAACTATTTATTTATTTATTTATTTATTTATTTATTTATTTATTTGTTATTTGTATTATATTATATTATATTATTTATATTATTTTACATTATTCATATTATTTAATTTGCATTTTTAAAACATTTTATAAAAAACGGTACACCATTCATACTTATACATTAACAGAATACACAGGTATATACAAACTCTTAAACCATGTTTTAACTTTAACACGTAATGCTCAAGAAAATATATTTCACTATAAACATTTTTTTTGTAATTTCCCCATATTTTTCTACAGGTTAAACATTTCTTATACACGATTACATGTATGTGTATGTAGAAACATTGACCTGTCCGCATGGCCTTCAATTTAAATATCTACCACGGACTAGTTCATTTATATATGGGGAACATACGTATTTATTTCGGGTGGTCTAATGAAAAAGACGTCAGTCTTCAAATCCAGGGTCACTCACCGCTGTGAGTTCGAGTTCCGCTCAGACCACAAAAGAAAAAGTGAATTTTCATTGCCGTTAGCCGTTACTGGTTAACCTGGTATCAGTATAATGGACGGGACAAGAGGTACGCTTGTCTACGGCGAACTGGCTCTGTGAGCTAGCTAGAGTGCGCGCTTGTGCAAGGCAGACCATACAACAAACTCGCACTTCATATGCATACACTAAATTGTTCATAGATTAATCCATAGAGATTAATAAAATAGTTTTCGTCGCGAATAGCTGAAAAAATGCTGATGCGACGTTAAGCAACATTATGCTATCGAAATAAATATATGAATATTCGTAATTACAGTTCTTCCTGACAGGTCAATATTGTTTGCCTATGTAAATGTATTTGGTGGATCCTCCTATATGGATATTTCTAATTTCTGCCTACAGTCATATAATATGCAAGAAATAATCAACATTTACCCGTGGTATATCGCCGAATAATACACGGGCCAGACTTCACATGTGGAAGAATATATGACGAGGTGGCTTTGCCACTGAGTGATAAATTCGCCGCATGTTAACGACGGCCCGTATATTATTCGACGATATACCACGGGTAAATGTTGATCATTTCAATTCTAACACGAGTTAGATAAAAAGGATTAAAATAAACATTGCAAACTCTTTCTAAGGAGGTATATTTTAATATCTATTTGCAAAAAGGTCCATTGAAACAATTTGCTTGTTGAAATTACCGCCATTGAAATTAATGATTTTTGAATGAAAATTACGCTACAACCATTGTTGGCTACACATAGCATGACGTCATAAAATAAGCAAAGGAGTACGTCATTAAAACGGAAAAGCGATGGGTATATCGTTTGTTATTCCACAGTTGGCTCTCTTAATGAAATGTCAGACGGACAGGTTAATAATGTTTACCTTTACATGCATAATAAATATTTACATGGTGAAAGGTAAAGCGGACATGTGAATGTCGTTTGCCTATACAACGTTTTAAAGCGAATCTCGCGTACACAATTAATATTTCTCAATTGAGCTTTGTTTGATAACAATCCTTCACGATCGGTACTTTGTTTTAGCAGAGACTTATTTTAGTACTGCAAACATAACTTATCAAATGCAACGTGATAAACTAACAAAATAAAGTCACCGATACATCAACAACACACAGACACGCACACAATGTGAGCACATAACACACATACAGCAGTGTACATTCACAAGCAAACACACATCGACAATACACAAACGTACACACACGTGTATATATACATTGACAACAAACACCACACAAACATTCTCACCAACTAAATCTACACAGACATGGACACACCAATGACACACACAAACACCATGTGGCAAAATCCGTCCGGTTACCAATTTACATATGTCCGCCATTTTTAATTCTGGAGGAATTCAATTCAAACCACAACACTGCACAAAAACACATCGACCTTTGTCAGTTTCCGAGCATTAGAAAGAAGCACCTTGAATATTTGTTCCAAGAAATGTCCAAATAGTCTCACAAAATTGGCACAAAAAAATTTCCAAGACTGTTAAAAATTGTAATTTTTGGAAAATGGCATTTTGTGGATGAGGTAAGCAAGGGGCTCACAATTTTATTTACCGTTATACAACAAAACAAACAACGAACTTTTAATAAAATATTTTCTCACAAAAGCACCGAGTTGATTCAGTTTTTGGACTCATTTTAAATACGTCACTTCTGAGACACGTCATTTGAAAACTTGCATTAATCAACTTTAACTCAGAAATATTTTTTATATGTATTCTACATGTCACGTGACATTTTAATGAATATTCATAAGATAAAAAACAGAATCATTTCTGGGTTTGCCGACAACACCCATACTAAACCTGATAACACACATCGACAAAGTACACACAACAAACACCGATAACACCCATACCAAAACCGAAAACACACATCGACAAAGTACACACACCAAACACCGATAACACCCATACCAAAACCGATAACACACATCCACAAAGAACACACAACAAACACCGATAACAGCCATACCAAAACCGATAACACACATCCACAAAGAACACACAACAAACACCGATAACACCCATACCAAAACCGATAACACACATCCACAAAGTACACACAACAAACACCGATAACACCCATACCAAAACCGATAACACACATCCACAAAGTACACACAACAAACATCGATAACACCCCTACAAAAACCGATAACGCACATCCACAAAGAACACATAACAAACACCGATAACACCCATACAAAAACCGATAACACACACAGACAAAGAACACACAACAAACACCGATAACAGCCATACCAAAACCGAAAACACACATCGACAAAGAGCAAACAACAACCACCGATAACACCCCCATACCAAAAACGATAACACACATCGACAAAGTACACACAACAAACACCGATGAAAGCCATACAAAAACCGATAACACACATCGACAAAGAACAGACAACAGACACCGATAACAGCCATACCAAAACTGATAACACACATCGACAAAGAACACATAACAAACACCAAAAACACCCATACCAAAACCGATGACGCACATCGACAAAGAACACATAACAAACACCGATAACACCCATACCAAAACCGATAACACACATAGACAAAGTACACACAACAAACACCGATAACACACATACCAAAACCTATGACGCACACCGACAAAGAACACACAACAGACACCGATAACACCCATTACAAAACCGATAACATACATCGACAAAGTACACACAACAAACACCGATAACACCCATACCAAAAATGATAACATACATCCATAAAGTACACACAACAAACAGCGATAACACCCATACAAGTACCAATAACACACATAGACAAAGTACACACAACAAACACCGATGAAAGCCATACCAAAACCGATAACACACATAGACAAAGAAAACATAACAAACACCGATAACACCCCTACAAAAACCGATAACACACACAGACAAAGTACACACAACAAACACCGATAACACCCATACCAAAACCGATAACACACATCCACAAAGTACACACAACAAACACCGATAGCACACATACCAAAACCGATAATACACATCGACAGATTACACACAACAAACACCGATAACACCCATACCAAAACCGATAACACATATCGACAAAGTACACACAACAGACGCCGATAACACCCCCATACCAAAAACGAAATTACACATCGATAAAGTACTTCAACAAATACCAATAACACAAACATACGCCGATACCAGAACCAAACACACTTACATCACATACACACACACACCCACCTCTTGACCACACACACACACACACACCACACACACACTAGACATCTCACACGAAAACGTATATCACAGAACACACCAGCACTAGACACATACACTCTGCCACACACTCAAATAGTAGCAAAAAACACAAAAACACATCGATAGCACATAAACACACACACACACACACACACGCGCGCGCGCGCGCGCGCATACTGACACCACATACAAACATGGACCACGAAACATACTCATCGACATCACATACACGTATCCAAACACATAAAACACAGACAAAACATACACGCAAACAAACAAATAACACACATTGACACGACGAAATACACACATTGACACATACACCGACAACACACATATATTCACACACCGACAACACACACACATGGACACTAACAATTAACACACAAAGACACTACAAACACCGAAAACACATACATACACATACTGACAACACACGCACCGAAAGCATACACAAAATCCAAACCCACCCACACCGACACCACACACACCGACAACACACAAACATAAACACACGAAGAAACACATTGACAACACAAAAACACTACGACAATAAAAACCTACACATATACCGACAACACAGATAAGCAACACATAACCAAACACATACACAGACACAAACGCATACATACACCCTGAAATCACACATATAACACACACATTAAATATATATTTGATATATAGATTTGAAAACAGCCAATATCAATTTTTAATCTATTGTGCTGATTGAACAATCTAACTCAATTAATCTACATATGATATTATATAAAGATAATGTATCTTATTGGAATGAAATAGAATAATGTCGAAGTAGGTGATCAGTTATATCGTGATGTCTTTATCTAGTATGATCATCAGTTATCACATAGTATATACGTATATCTACTTATCTAATTAGCTAGGGTAGAATATACAGTAGTTGAAGGGACAGAAACAAAGGTACTGTTAGTTTTATTTATTACTTTGTTAATTTAAATTTCATATTGCACTTAGGTACACACACACACACACACACACATGCACCGACAACATTACAAGGAATATCATAACATATTAGAACAAGCTCCCTAACAACTGATTTCTATAATTTTAATTCTATTTTTATAATTATTTGCTATTAAAATATAATTTTGACCAATAGAAAAAAAAGAAAATGTATTTTGTTGTTATTTGTTATCGCGGCGGTCCACATTTCTGCTCTAAGCGACACGTCATTAATAACGTTACAATATTACGTTATACATGTATTCATCTGCTAGCAAAATCATTGCTTTGTAGTAAGAAATTCTAATGTCTTTGGGCTTGAATTAGAATCTACGAGGGGGAAGTCAGAAAGTTTATAGAACAGCTGATTCAGCCAAGCGTAACACACATTTCCTTTACTTATTAAGACGACAAAACATTCCGCCATTTTAAACATATCAAGTTTATTTGTCACAACATATTTGTGTAATTCTCAAAAGCATTCAAAGTTTATGACCATCAAGCAATGATGGAAAATCAAAATGTTGAGTTTAGGGCAGTAACAAAGTTCGTCACAGTAGAGGGATCAAATGCCACAAATGCCACAGACATTCACTGGCGAATGGCCGAGGTGTACGGTGACAGTGGTCCTGCCTATTCCACAGTGGCAAAATGGTCAGATGAATTTAAACGTGGGCGCACCTAACTGAAGGATGACCCACGGTCAGGTCGGCCAGCTGATGCCATCACAAAGGAAATTGTCACGTCTGTGGCGAACCTCATCATGAATGATCGTCGAATTAGGATTGATGACATAGCTAGGGAGTGTGACATTTCCTTCTTGGCATTTATAATGATAACCCGGAGAGCTTCCATTTACGTTTAGTAACTTGTGATGAAACATGGATTCATCATTGGGACCCAGAAACCAAAAAAGTGTCCATGCAATTGAAGCAACCTGGCTCACCCAATCAAAGAAATTCAAAACCCAACCATCAGCTGGCAAAGTCATGGCCACTGTGTTTTGGGATTCTAAGGGTGTTCTGTTATTCAATTATAAACCAACTGGAATCTCTATCACTGGGGCTTACTATGCTGATCTAATGAAGCAGCTAAAAGCTGCTATTAAATTAAAAAGGAGGGGAAAGTTAAGCCGAGGGGTATTGCTTCTTCACACAATGCTCCTGTGCACAAGTCAAGGATTGCACAAGCAACGATTCGCGAATGCAAGTTCGACCAACTTAACCACCCACCCTAAAGTCCCAATTTGGCACCCAGTGATTATTTCCTATTTAGAAATTTTAAAGCCCATTTAAGGGGAATCAGATTTCCTGATGACGATTGACTTAAGGCTGCCACAGAGGGACGGTTTTAGGACCAAACTAAAGACTTCTATTTCAAAGGTATAGACAGTCTGAAAGAAAAGTGGGCTAAGTGCATTGGGGTAAATGGGGGCTATATTGAAAAATAATAATAAAATGTATGGTTTGTTGCAGCAATATATACCCCGTTTTATAAACTTTTTGACCTGCCCTCGAATATGCGAGAAAGATATTTTCATCTCAAACGAGGCCGAGTTTGAGACGAAAATATCTGACCACGAGATTTGAATTTCGTTATCTCGGTCTGGAGCTCGTTATAAATTCTCTTTATCTAATTAGCTAGGATAGAATATACAGTAGTTGATAGGACAGAAACAAACGTATTGTTAATCTTAATACTTACTTTAATTAAATTCTCTTTATCTAATTAGCTAGGATAGAATATACAGTAGTTGATAGGACAGAAACAAACGTATTGTTAATCTTAATACTTACTTTAATTAACACACTATGGCAAATCAGATTAATAATAAATTTTGTGTTTGATCCGTACCTTTGTTATTAAAAACGTAAACGTCTTATTCACCTGCCGCTATTCATAAGGACTATTTTCAGGTTAATTCTGCCTCTGAAGAGAAATAAAAACCATCAATTTCATTAACTTTTTGCCGATTTGATTTTCAAACGAATTTTATTTTTGCATAAGATTTACAAAAGTGGTAAGAAAAGAGCGTTGGAAAAATTCAGCGTCCGTGGCTGATATACAACTCAGAAACAAAGACCGTTCAATGTTAATGTGAGATTTTCAAAACCTATCGTTTAAACTGCAAAAAAGGGTAAAAGGTCCTGTCAGAGATGTTATATTTATTTTATTTTACCAAATGTGTCTTTTAATTAAATGATATATCTTGTGCATCCGATCTAATTACTAAGGAATTCGGAGTTATTCGGATCCAGAAAGTCGAACACTATCTACAAACCGTTTCACAGTTCGTTTGATTGACATGTTGAACTCTAACAAGGTTGAAAGGTATTCATTGTTAACCTGGGCAATCAACTTCAATTTTTGGTGTTGCTGTAAATGTAAATAATATCAATAACATCAAGACGCTTGCATAGGCACAACTGATTACATGTTTAGATCAGAGCGCTGCCACTATCTAGTCAAAGTTCAGGAAAACAAAAATACTGTCACATAGTCAAGCGCAGAGCTATGTTTTATGTGACAGTACAAATTGCTAAATATCTCTTATCCAAAGACATTAATAGATTTTTACATAAAAGATGTCGACCACAAGTACGATTTTTGGAAATTTTTGGATAATTTCATTATGGGAAAAATGTGTTCCCAATTTTAGGTTGATTAGTTTACAACTGTGGTTCAAGAATTAGTTAAAAAATTCTATTTTGTTGTACATGCATATGTGGTCATGTGATAGGTACTAACTAAATGTTTTAACCGAAAACTACTAGCTTTAAACTTCTTGTTTCAAGTGTAAATATAGCTGTATACTAATTTTACTTTTTGCTGGCGCTTTGTCATATTCCTACGGTAGCCGAATGTGGTTATTCAGAAAACGTTCCACGTGCGCACGTGGAACTTTAATGTGCACACGTAGAAATCTTTACCACATGTGCATAAAAAAGTGCCACATGCGCTGGTAAAAGTTTCACGTTCGCAAGTAATAATTCCAGGTGTGCACGTGAAAAATATTTATCCCTACATGCCATCATTCAGCCAGTGTATATTCCTAGTACACACCCATCAATGTTACTATCGTATTCGTTGGTACATTTAATTATTATCATTATTAGTAGTAGTAGTATTGCACTCCCGGCGAAACTAGAAGGAGACTATATGATTTTTTCGCCTGTCTGCAAGTTTATCAATAAAAAATTTTCTTGCTTTGCGCCAGAGTAGGGAGCAGCTTCTCATATCTAAAACTCTTTTGTATGTACTGAACAAGGGTCAAACCCACGAACTCCCTATCTCTAGCCATTGAGGCACCAAGGTATTGACCTGGGAGTTAACACATTATTAAGGCGCCCAAACAAAGTTTGGCGACTTATTGTTTTTGCACCGTTTCTTATTATTATTATTATTATTATTATTATTATTATTATTATTATTATTATTCGTCTTCTTCTTCTACTTCTGGCCATGGACTTGTCCAACCAATTTCTCGAAGACCGTTGGTCCAATCTTAACCAAACTTCACATGAAGGTTGATCTCCATCTCTTTCCCCAGAGGCCGAGGTACAATGCTCAAGGGGTCATTAGGGGAGGGGCAGGGGGCGGGTTCTTAAAAACAATAATGCTCAATTTTGCTATTTATACTATATTTTGTACTATAAAACCATAAGTATTCATGATCAGTGTCTCGAGATGTACAAGTCTGTATCGCAAAATTTTCCCGGGGGTATCAGGGAGGGTGGGGATGGGTGGGGCAGTGTGCTAACTTTTAAACGGTTAATATCCCCACCCATAAACTATATATTTTCTGGTTCTACATAAAAAGTTGAATAGAGTGATACTAAAGAAAGTCCCATGGGGTCATTCTGGATGGAGGGTGGGGATGGGCGGGGCTTGGTACTAACTTTTAAATGGTTGATATCCCCATCCTGAAACAATATATTTTCCGGTTCGGCTTTTAAAGTTGAATAGAATAATACTGCCGTAATACAAATGACTTATTCCAGAGGAGGGTGGGGACAGGCAGGGCTGGGTACTAACTTTTGATCAGTTGAGATTCCCACCCCTAACATATATATTTCCTTATTCTTTATGAAAAGTTGAATAGATTGATACTTAAGTTAACCCATATGGTCATTCAATAGGAGGGTGGGGACAGGTAGGTCTAGGTACTAACTTTGAGATCCCCACCCTCAAACTATAGTTTTCTTCATGGGATGGCTGCTATCATTTTGTTTAAGAATTAAAACCATAAGCTTGAATTTTTATTGTAAAGGATACTTAAGTAATCACTGATCCATGTCCAAAAGCTCTAAAACTAAATCTTTTTATAAGCAACACTAATGGTCATTTATCCCTGGGGCATGATTTATTATTCCATTCGATAGAGTAGCTGTATTTAGTTATCAATATGACATTACATTGGTAAGTGCTTGGATTAATTTAAAATCAACACATCATTAGCTCATCAAAACAACAGGTTGTGATATTGGGTAAAGGTGATGTCAGTCAACTTTGTCTATTGTTTAAATTTTAACCAATTGGATTCATGTACTACTTCTACTTTCATTTGACACCAAGACAATAACTTTTTAGAATAAAATTTCAGAGAGAGAGACCATACATAGACACGCTTGCTCCAAGTATATTTTCTAAATGACCAAAAAGGTTACATCTCTTGAATCTTTATTTCATTTAAACCTTGAAGTAAAAAAACTGTTAATTTCTAATAATATGACTTTTGAAAACAGGGTTTGACTTTTATTTGTTTGGGCGCCTTATCTGTAATGATGCATCCATCATTACATTAATACTCGTTGTTATTATTATTATTATTATTATTATTATTATTATTATTACAATGATGCTATAGCAACTCCTTAAATTATCTAGAGACAGGTTGATATGAGTGTAAACAGACTCATATAGTTTGTAAATTTGTAATGTAAACGCAATGTAACCTTTTAAATAATTATATATCGTAAATGATCACAGACTATATTCCCGATCGTGCAGGATGTGCACTTAATTAGACAACCAACTCGACAACAATATAAAACATAAGCGTCCATATAAATGTGTTTGTTTTATTTATTTATAACAAGGTTACTATGAATGATAAAATCTTTTAATCTGATTTAATTTAAACTATATTTTATTAAAGGTACTTGAATAAAATTTGACAACAGATATTGCCCATATCAGTAATCTCTTATGTCAAAGTTCAATATAGTTCAGATCAAATCTTTTCCCATGGAGACCGAACAGTATATAGTCTGTGATCATTTACTTAAATCCGGGTGAGCGAGGTATAAAGATCTGAATGAAGGTTCTTGTAGGAACATGTCTCTAGTTTTCGAAAACCAATTTCTTACAAGTCAACTCGTTTTCGATTTTTCAATCAGAAACAGTTTTTGTAGAAAAGTCCCTGAAAATTTAAAATTTCTTGCAAATTATTAAAAAATTAAAGTATTCTGAAGCAAAAACAACACAGAAATCTTTATTCTATCTTTCATTGTGGCACATCATATATTAAAATGCAAAACATCTTGAAAGTTTTCCGATTATGTGTCGAAATTTGAAAATAAGCGATAAAATCAGTGCTGAAAAATGCGTTTTTATGACATCTACCATTTTTCGATTCTTGTAAATGTAATGTATGCGTTAAATCTGATTAACTATATTTTTATGAAATTCTAATAGTCCTGTAGAAACAGTAATTTGGAAATATGGAACCTTAATACCGTAGCAAATAAATATATTTCCTCTATCCCAAAAATATGAAAGAGTAACAAATTAAGTAAAATTTAGGCCGGGTGCTCCGGAAGGCTAACAACCTCTTGTTACACCCACCACGCATTTTATTATGTTAATTTAACCTAGCTGCCATTGAAATAAATCATTTTGTCATCATTTTATATCCTTGAAGTTTGTTTTATCATTGAATCAAGAATGCTTGTTTAAAACCTGCACTAAAACACAAATTCGCATCTATGTTCTAACTTAGCGGTTTTACACATTTAGGGGTAGGGGAAATAAATTCATTCGCTTCATCTATAAACTTAAGTATTTCCAAAAGATTTTGGGGTTGTGAGACTCTTGTATATTGGGAAATTACGTCAATATATAATACTCATGATTGAAAGCCTAAATCACAAAAAATATAAGAGGCGAAGCTCCATTTTGTTTTGCTATAGCAATTTACATATAAGATATAACAAATACGCAATTTTATCAGGTAAATTAGACATACTAACTTACTTACTTAGTCCTCTTCGTGCTTTGGGAACATAAGGCCTTGACTGAGGACCTTCATCTCTGTTTGTCGGTTGTCATTTGCTGTATTATGCCCCAAGTCCCCTGCTCCTTCTCTTTCTTAAGTAATCTTAGACTTATCTGGCCTTATAATAACGCATATTGCAATTATTTTAACTCACTAAAGCTTGTTTTATCATTGTTGCAGGCACATTTGTACGAAAGCCTATTAAGCTCATGAATAAAAAAAATTAAAAGGCGTAATAACGCGAAATAAAGGCGTTATAATGCGAAAAAAGGCGTTATAACGCCTTTAGAAAGGCGTAATAACGCGAATTGAAAGGCATTTTAACGAGAAATAAAGGCGGTATAACGCGAATTGAAAGGCGTTTTAACGCGAATTGAAAGGCGTATTAACGCGAAATAAAGGCGTAATAACGCGAATTGAAAGGAGTTATAACTCGAAATAAAGGCGTATTAACGCGAAATAAAGGCGTAGTAACACGAATTGAAAGGCGTTATTTAACCACAAAATGAGATATGACACCGCTAATACAGTATTAAAACAAGAAGTAAATACAAAACAAATTACAGTCAAAATATATAAATCTAAAAAAAAAAACCTTCCATATTCATATGGCTTGATGAAAAATAAAAATTAGTTTATTATATCATCAAGTTTTAAACCTGTAAATATTAAGCTATAGTAGCTGATATCAATGTTTGACCTGTGTTTCGTATTTTTATGTATTACAGTGAGTCGAGATGAGTGATATATCCGGAAACTTAAAACGAAACCAATATAAAATAATAATAATGAACGTAAATATTGGCAGTAATAAAAAGGACTCTAAACCTACTGCTCAAAGAAAAGAAAATGGCGAGGCTAATGAGTCTACTTCTACTGATGATGGCCGTGAACAAGGAATAGAAAATGGCGAGGCTAATAAGTCTACTCCTACTGATGATGACCGTAAACAAGGAAAAGAAAATGGCAAGGCTAATAAGTCTACTCCTACTGATGATGACCGTAAACAAGGAAAAGAAAATGGCAAGGCTAATAAGTCTACTCCTACTGTTGGTGATTGCCGTAAAAGAGTAATAAAACAAGTCGTGGATAAAGAAAAACCACACCTTGTTTTGTTTCAAGAATTTAATTGGGAAATTAGTAGTTTAAAAGGAAAGGTTTGGAAGGACTATCGGCTTGACGAAAAATACGAGTTTTATGGAAAGAATGGCGTTAAGATTATGTATGATAAAAACGAATTTGAGGTACAAACAACTAATCCAGTTGAGTTTCCAGATGAAATATCAAAAAGAATGTCTATCTGCAAGATGAAGTCCCGCCAATTAGCGAATGTAGAATTTATCTGCGTAACATGGCATGGAGAGAATATCATTGAAACAGAAGATAAAATAATAAAACTTAAGATATTGCTTAAAACATTAAAAGACGTCTGCAGAAAATACAAATGTCCATTATTACTTGGAGGGGATTTCAATCTTAATTTTGAAACAATTGAACCGATTGTCACATCCGCTTTCCTGAATTTCCAGACACTTTTCCAGAATTTCAAGATACATTCATACAAACCCACAGAACGTCGAGAACACAACGTAATTGACCATTTCATAACAATGGACATTGATTTAGAGAGCGTGCAGCCGCTAGATATTCAAAGCATGAATCAATACGTTGATAAAAATACTAAGAGACAGAGAGATGTGTTGGATCATGACCCGGTGAGATTATTTGATATTTCTTTAGATACATGTGTAGAAAAAGCAACATTTCTCATCAATTATAAAACCATTTATTATACAATACATTTATTTCATAAGTTAACAAAACACGTTTCAATAGCATTGTTTTGACATAATTATTAAGTATTCTAATTAATTATAAAACAAGCTGGGGTCTTCATTTAGACCTAAACTATACACTTATGCTCATTTTATTACTGAACGTTTTACTGTAGGTAAGCGAAATTAAACAAGATGTACAAAAGAAATAAAACAGCGATTTCTTTTTGGCGACCGTAGCCATTATCTAAGTTACATATTATACCAGTTTTAATTTTACAGCACTAGACGGCCGTTTCGGAATACAATTCCTTATCAGTAGTGCTTGGACCAAAACTATGAAACCAAAATTATTTTGAAGATGTTAAAAAGCTACCCCATGTACCCATCAAGTTCCATTGAATTTGCGCATGACCCAATTAAGTTATACGCCAACACATTGACTACAATAAAAGTACACCGCTTAATAAATTTTTGTGTTTTCTTTTTAGATAAGCGGTGTTTTATGCGTCAGACCTAATATCATGGATCTATATGACGTAACTATGGTATGTACTTGTGTGCCAATGTTCCGATTGTTGGTGAAATGTATTTGACTAGCGATGTCCTCATATAATTTTTTCTCTACATTCACTTTTCTTTTAATTAAATAAAGTATTGTCAGTCTATTGCTAAAAGTTAGAAATAATTAATATAGTGACTTGGTCAATGGAGTCACTTGTGCCCTGTAATCCGCAAATCCAAATATTCATTGTGAATAAGGGGGAGGGGGGGGGTTAAAAGGCAAACTTCCATTTTGAATAAGAGACTATTCAGCGCACATAACTATTGTTGATAGCGTATCGTCAAATTTTTAACAATATATAACAAAAAATATAGCTTGTTCTGCTTTTATATGTAACGACTATCAGATTCAACAATATGATAAAGTGACTATGAATAAACAACAAACATATCAGTCTAATCTAAATCATAATCCTAAACCAAAGTAAATACTTAAAAACTGGTAAATTACGTATAACACAAGTAGAACAGCCAGGCCGGATGCTTCAGAAGTAACTTTCTGTTCAGTTAGCTACCTCCACAAGGCGTGGATTCAAAATTTAGAATCAAAGGAACATGGGATACTATGAGACGTCTAATTTTTCAAAGGTGATTTCTAAACAAGCCATTTATAAAATAAAACCATATACAAATTTTCTTGTCAGTGAAAAATGGTCATTTACTAGATTATTTACATCATCTCTAACAGTTAAGTAAACTATCTTCAAATATGTTTCATTATCATTTTAGATGGTCACGGAAAACCAAACACAAATCATGACTGAATTGACTAAATTAGTGGAAGGCATGAAAGATCTAAAATCAACATTATCAACATTCGACGAAAGATTAGAAAATCTAGAAAATAATGACAGGTAATAACAGCCTGATGAACGCATCGAAGTACACTTGAAGTTGTACGTTAAGAACATTGAGGGTTATATCGGCAAAACTCAAAGGCAACATAATATATACATTAGGTATTGCGAATCAACTTTATATAGAAAATTAAAGTAATAGGAAAACACGTGTTTTTATGAAACATTTTTGAAAAGTTAACGAAAAACATAGCTTTTGGGGTCTAATGGAACCCATGAAGCAAGGTAGATTGACAATCAATTGAAATAGTTGTATATCAGTTATATATATATGTTATCGTCATTCAGACCCTAACTATACACTTATGCTCATTTAATAGTTCTTTACTGAACGTTTTACTGTAAGTAAGCGAAATTAAACAAGATGTACAAAAGAACTAAAACAGCGATTCCTTTTTCGGCGGCCATTATTTAATTGATATGTCTTGTCAGCCATTTCGCAGTGTTGTACATGCATCTGTTGTTTCCAAATTTTGCCAAAACTATTAAATTTGAAAAGAAATCATCTAACCACACTTACTTAATAAATTTGATATATGTTTCAACAACCTATTCCGCTTGTAGGAAAAAAGTATTATTTTGCACAAAGTCGATTGCTTAAACTGAATATTTTCCTTTTTTTTCTTGTCTTCGTTAAAGTTGTTGACGTCACAAAATGTTCATAGTGCTTTATTCTGTTTAAGTCATTGGCGCAGTAAAAGGTACAAAGTAGTGTATTTTTTCAAGTCGTTGACGCCATAAAATGTTCAAAGTGGTGAACTCTCTTCAAGTTGTTGATGCCGCAAAGTGTTCAAAGTGATGTATTCTATTCAAGTCGTTGACGCAGTAGAATGTTCAAAGTTGTGTACTCTCTTCAAGTTGTTGACGCCGCAATGAATTCAAAGTGATGTATTCTATTCAAGTTGTTGACGCTGCAAAATGTTTGAAGTTATGTACTTTGTTCATGTTTTTGACGCCGCAAAATGTTCAAAGTGGTGTACTCTGTTCAGGTTGTTGATGGCGCAAAATGTTCATAGTGGTACACCGGTGCACTCTTTTCAAGTTGTTGACGCAATAAAATGTAAAAAGTGGTGTATTCTCTTCAAGTTGTTAACGCTGCAAAATGTTCAAAGAGATATGCTCTATTCAAGTTGTTGACACCGCAAAATGTTCAAAGTTGTGTACTCTGTTCAAGTTGTTAACATTGCAAAATGTTCAAAGTGGTGTACTCTGTTCAAGTTGTTGAGGCCGCAAAATGTATTCTGTTCAATTGGTTGACGCATATAATGTTCAAATTGGTGCCTTTTGTTCAAGTTTTTGATACCAGATACCATTAACTGGTGAAGGTAAGTGTTATCTGGTACCTAAATTTTGACACATATAATGTTTGTAAACAATCAAAATACAAATTATAAGAGTATGTAATATTTCGAGTATTTCGTAATAAAGATATAAATTCCATCTCCAGCAACATTAAATAAGAACACAGATATTTCACTGTAAATAATAAAAACATTTGAGTTACATTGCTTTATAGGTTGGAACTTTGTTGGGTCATAGCACACTTCCCTAACAAAATTAAGGAATTTACTCAATTAGCATGAACCAATAGTTACTAGACAACAAAGGGATAAATTTTATTTAATATCACATAAAAAATTACAAACCAGCAAAGGATTAATTACATTTGTACACGACCCTTTAAGACACAAGCCAACAAAGGGATCATGACCCGATAAAGCAACATGCCAATAAAAGTATTCCATTTAATGACCATATAGAGTAATAGGCCAATAACGGACTGTATTTTAATTTGTTAAAAAGGGGTAAACTAAATTTCTTCATGACCTATTAAGTAAGACGTTATCAAGTTCCATTCAATTTGCGCATGACCCGATAACGTTATACACCAACACATTGACTACAATAAAAGTACAGCGCTTAACGAATGTTTGTGTTTTCTTTTTTAGATAAGCGGTGTTTTATGTGTCAAACCTAATATCATGGATCTATAGGACGTAACTATCTTATTTGCTTGTGTGCCAATGTTCCGATTGTTGGTGAAATGTATTTGACTAGCTATGACCTCATATAATTTTTTCTCAACGTTCACTTTTTTTAAATTTAATAAAGTGTTGTCAGTCTATTACCAAAAATTAAAAATAAATATAGTGACTTGGTCAATGGAGTCACATGTGCCCTATGACCCGCAAAACCAAAATATTGATTTTGGATAGGGGTGGGGGTGGGGGAGCGGCAAACTTTTATTTTGAATAAGAGACTATTCAGCACACGTAACTATTGCATAGTTTATCGTCAAATTTTTAACAAAATATTGCTTATTCTGTTTCTCATGTATGTAACGAATATCGGACTCAACAATATAATACAGTAACTATGAATAAAAATCAAATCCAAATCATAATCTTAAACCAAACTAAAAACTTTGAAACTGGTAAATGAGTAAACCGCGTGCCGTTAAAGTAGAATAGCCATGCCGGATGCTCTAAATGTAACTTTCTGTTCAGTTTGCTACATGCACAAGGCGTGGATTCAAAATTTAGAATCAAAGGAACATGGGATACTATGAGACGTCTAATTTGTCAAGGGTTATTTCTAAACCAGCCATTTATAAAATAAAACCATATACAAATTTGTTGTCAGTGAAAAATGGTCATTTACTATATTATTTACATCATCTCTACCAGTTAAGTAAACTATCTTCAAATATGTTTCATTATCATTTTAGGTAGTCACGGAAAACCAAAACACAAATCACGACTGAATTAGTGGAACGCTTTGAAAATCTAGAATCAACATTCAAGAAAGGATTAGAAAATCTAGAATAGAAACTACATAGGATTGGCAGTCAAACAAATAGATAAGGTTATAACAACCTGATGAACGCATTGAAGTACGTGTGAAGTTGTACGTTAAGAACATTGAGGGTTATAAATGCAACATAATATATACATTAGGTATTGCGAATCAACTTATAAGAGCAAAACACGTGTTTTTTTACGAAACATTTTTGAAGAGTTAATGAAAAACATAGCTTTTGGGGTCTAATGGAACCCAAGAAGCAAGATAGATTGACAATCAATTGAAATAGTTGTATATCAGTGTATGTTATTTTTTTAATACTAGAAAATATTGATTTTTGTATTATCATAAAATTTACTTATATATGTCTGATAATTTTATGTAAATTCTTAATATATTTATACTAAAATATTAAGTTTTTAATTATACGATACTGATTCAAATCAATATCGCACCTTCCTTTATTACACCTCTGTATCACATCCTTAATATCACACCCCGTCTCGGGTCCTCAAATCTGAGAGTGTTACACTCATAATATGTGACGGCATTGAGATCTTCAGATCCATACATGCAAACGGTCAATAAAAAAGTGTATCAAAATCCAAATCACTGGCCATATCCGCCAGCGACCTCGATCGGCTAAATTCTCGGGCTGCTGATATGTCATATGATAAGGATATTACTATATAGTTAAATTCTAAATTACGGAAATGATTTAAATTAATTTATTTATTTATTTATTTATTTATTTATTTATTTATACATTTATTTATATATCTATTTATTTATTTTAAGCAACTTTCAGTCATGTATAGATAACAAGTACATAGTTAAAGGTAAACTTAAAAGTGTACTGATAACAAACGTTGCACAGGTGAGACCAATGTATGATAAATAAGAAATGACATTCTGATCTATCTTGCATTACCCTTGGAATACCATGAGCAGAATTGTCATTTCTTATATTTACAATTCTTTCTTTTAATAAATACTAGTATTTTGATTTGTTTTAACCCTTGGTGCTTTTTCTTCCATACCTCATGTGAGATAGGATTTAAAGCCATGCGAGATAAGCGTATCTCACATGACCACGTGGCCCCCTGTGTAGGACATGACGTAATATTGCAGGAAAATTGATACACATCAAGAGTCATGACCCCAATTTTCTTTCATGGGTATTGCAATACAATTGTTTCTGTATGTTTCATCGAAGACAGGTACGGTCATATTGTAAATATTTGAAATTGAATGTCAGATATGTACTCGGGACAATTATTATTTTGTCCATGTTGTTATTGCTTAGCCAATACTGCAGTCATGACTTGAGTAGAGGGGTAATAATGTTTATGCACATTTATATTGAGTCAGTCCTAAGATGACGGAGAAAACCATATACCTATGGTACTAGGCTTTGTCCTGAATTGGATTCTAAAATTTAGGCGGTTAGATAAACTGTTATCCAAAAAGGCTGTTAAGACAATTCGCACTGCAATTAGGCACATACGATTACTCTTTGTAATATATATAATTAAATGACTTTGTTGTGTTCTATTAGCTATATTGGCTGTGATTATATTTACATCAAATAAAGAATTAATAAAATAATCTCAGAGTTCAGATTATAAATTTACGTTTGTGTAAAATTTAAAGTAACTAACGGTCTATATGCAAATGACTCAAGAAAATACATGTATTGTTCATCTGATTTAATTTAGCATAAGACTTATGGAAATCTTCGACTGATTATTTACACTTAAGGTCGTATAACGCAGGTAGTAGGCTTGCGTTATTTACACTTACGCATGCGCAATACGATAACTAATATCAAATGACTAAAGAAAATACATGTATTGTTCATCTGATTTAATTAAGCATAGAGACTTATGGAAATCTTCAGTGGTGGTTCGCTTACCATGGCAAGGTGCATCGGTCTTAAAGGTCACATCCAAAGGACCCGTAGCTTTCAATTCTAAATACCATTTTTTCAAGCCTTGGTCAGACCTGTCCGAGATTCGAACTCTAAGCACTTGCCGAGAGGACAAAAAAGATAGAATCTCTTCTTAAAAGCAATACGATAACACTGGTTGCAGTACAACAAGTGTTATAATTACAACCTGATGGAAAAAAATCCACGGTATGATCGAGGATTGCATAGTCTTTATTTAAGATGAATAAATTTGACAGTTTTTAAAGTAATCCCAATTCTACTAGTCTTTATAAGCAAGGGTAAACATCGGTGAATTACAATGAAAAAAATCTGTCTATAAAGACCATCCATTGGAACCAGTAAAAGTGGCCTTTATGGACAAGTGACCTCTATATATAGGTTCAAATCATATGAATAAAGAACAATTGGGATACAATTTTACTGGCCTATATAAACAGGCGACTATTATATAGAGGTAGCTTGGACTGTGCATACAAATTAAAATAAGTTTTATGAACGAACCACTGGTCGTAAAATAAGTGGGATGATTTTGTTATACAATAGAGTTTTAACCACAACCCCTATATTTTAATATATAGGCATATTACGGTAAAGTGTGTATTTGTAGATACCGTCAGGCAAATAAATGGCTTTCTTGTGAGCTATAGTTTATATTAGTCATTCTGTACTAAAAATGGAAAAAGTGTTTTTACAAACAAAAGAAAAGTTGCATACCATTGTGTGCATTACTTCTTATGATTTTTTTCTTTTTATGGAGAGTGGGAGGTACATTCCAAACAAACAATTATGCCATCAAGCATAAATCGCCGTCGAGCAATCCCAATCCTATCACCACCATAACCAATCAACTGACCAGGTTTCAGCTCAATCGGATGCAAGGTTTTCTTTTAACTATACGAAAACCATGGGTATGGTGAAGGCTATTTTCAGTTACAGCGGCCACCTCGGATGCACGGTTACGCTGTTGAGTAATCCCATACAAATCACTAGCATAATAAATCGACTGACTTAGTTTAAGCATAATGTACGGTTTTTTTGTTAATGCATCAGGTGAAAAGGTCTATTTCTATTAACAGCGGCCATCTTGGATGCACGATTAAGCTGTCGAGCAATCCCAATCCAATCACCACCATAACAAATTAATTTACAAAGTTTCAGCTCAAGTGGATGTACAGTTTTCTTTTAAACGCACGGAAACCGATTTTAACGGACACACACACCAAGACTGCGGTATTACTATACCCCCTCACCACTAGTGGCGGGAGATAATAAAGGTAGTGGGAAGAAAAAATGTTCTGGAAAATTGTTCGATTATTCAAAACTATAAGAAGCAAATTGGAAAAAATGATTGGAACATAATAAATTGAAATATAATAACATGATTTATTTTTTCATTCAGACATAAAATCTTTAATTAGTATTTACTAAATTGTTAGGCAGAGTTTAATATGGCATTAGATTGTCCTTCTTTTATTCAGACATGAATTTATTGAACAATATCCATTCAATTAATAAGTAAAGGAAACTAATACTTTCATAAAGTATCTTGAAGCAATGTGTTGACATCACTCACACATTCTAACGCTCTTTATTTGCCGTGAGTTTATACATCAGTATATAAGCACTTTTATCCTGTAGTGCATTGATTGGGTTCTTCTCATACAGAACCATCGAATCACTTATATAATACCAACAGGCTCGTGTATCGTGTAATGACAAAACTTTCTTCGTCGAATCTTCGCCACCTTCTTTGTTTTGAGGCTTAGTTATCCCTTGCTTGCAGGTACGTTCGATTTCATTTTTGTGCTTTAAGAAATCTGTTTCTCCATTCTTTACAGGATTACTCAAACATTTCGCCGTGCCATTGTTAGACTCCGTAGACATGTCACCACTATCCTGCTTGGTACATGCTCCTGACATAGAATGACCAATGTTATCAGGTACATTTCCTGTTCTCCAAAAATCAAGTATTTTATCTTTTAGTCGTTCTGGATCGGACCATTTTTCTTCCAGGAAATGGCGGTGGAGATTTTCCGTATTGTTTCGTGATGTTTTGATGTAGGCATAGTAATGTCCTCCCCTGATGCTCCCACTATGGCATACAACTCCATACAGTGAATATGTGGTAGTGCCAGCTTTATTGTTCAGTAACTTAATAGAAAGAAGTAAATATGTTACATTACGAACACATAAATAATTACACATTGCATTAAGCTGTCAACGTATACTAATTATCGTCAGTTGTCATATATATAATTTTTTAAAGATTGTGATTTGATTAGGAAATGGTATGCTTGTTTTTGATATTGAAAACATATAAATCCTTGTCCACCTGACAATCTAAATTAAAAAACCTTAAAAATAGTAAATTAAGTTAAACACGTGACCTTCAACAACGGAAGAAGCTACACCCGTCATATGTAAAGTCAAGATGGAGAATGTATACGCACCTGTTGTCTAGTCAGCTACACCCGTCATATGTAAAATCAAGATGGAGAATGTATACGCACCTATTGTCTAGTCAGCTACACCCGTCATATGTAAAATCAAGATGAAGAATGTATACGCACCTCTTGTCTAGTCAGCTACACCCGTCATATGTAAAGTCAAGATGGAGAATGTATACGCACCTCTTGTCTAGTCAGCTACACCCGTCATATGTAAAATCAAGATGGAGAATGTATACGCACCTATTGTCTAGTCAGCTACACTCGTCATATGTAAAATCAAGATGAAGAATGTATACGCACCTCTTGTCTAGTCAGCTACACCCGTCATATGTAAAGTCAAGATGGAGAATGTATACGCACCTATTGTCTAATCAGCTACACCCGTCATATGTGAAGTTAAGATGGAGAATGTATACGCACTTCTTGTCTAGTCAGCTACACCCGTCATATGTAAAGTCAAGATGGAGAATGTATACGCACCTATTGTCTAATCAGCTACACCCGTCATATGTGAAGTTAAGATGGAGAATGTATACGCACTTCTTGTCTAGTCAGCTACACCCGTCATATGTAAAGTCAAGATGGAGAATGTATACGCACCTCTTGTCTAGTCAGCTACACCCGTCATATGTAAAGTCAAGATGAAGAATGTATACGCACCTCTTGTCTAGTCAGCTACACCCGTCATATGTAAAGTCAAGATGGAGAATGTATACGCACCTATTGTCTAATCAGCTACACCCGTCATATGTGAAGTTAAGATGGAGAATGTATACGCACTTCTTGTCTAGTCAGCTACACCCGTCATATGTAAAGTCAAGATGGAGAATGTATACGCACCTATTGTCTAATCAGCTACACCCGTCATATGTAAAGTCAAGATGGAGAATGTATACGCACCTCTTGTCTAGTCAGCTACACCCGTCATATGTAAAGTCAAGATGGAGAATGTATACGCACCTCTTGTCTAGTCAGCTATACCCGTCATATGTAAAGTCAAGATGGAGAATGTATACGCACCTCTTGTCTAGTCAGCTACACCCGTCATATGTAAAGTCCAGATGGAGAATGTAAACGCACCTCTGGTCTAGTCAGCTACACCCGTCATATGTGAAGTTAAGATGGAGAATGTATACACACCTCTTGTCTAGTCAGCTACACCCGTCATATGTAAAGTCAAGATGGAGAATGTATACGCACCTGTTGTCTAATCAGCTACATCCGTCATATGTAAAGTCAAGATGGAGAATGTATACACACCTCTTGTCTAGTCAGCTACACCCGTCATATGTAAAGTCAAGATGGAGAATGTATACACACCTCTTTTCTAGTCAGCTACATCAGTCATATGTAAAGTCAAGATGGAGAATGTATACACACCTCTTTTCTAGTCAGCTAACCCGTCATATTAAAGTCAAGATGGAGAATGTATACGCACCTCTTGTCTAGTCAGCTACACCCGTCATATGTAAAGTCAAGATGGAGAATGTATACGCACCTCTTGTCTAGTCAGCTATACCCGTCATATGTAAAGTCAAGATGGAGAATGTATACGCACCTCTGGTCTAGTCAGCTACACCCGTCATATGTAAAGTCCAGATGGAGAATGTATACGCACCTCTGGTCTAGTCAGCTACACCCGTCATATGTGAAGTTAAGATGGAGAATGAAAAACAGCGACTGAGGCATCATACTTATACATTGTTGTGATGGCGTCCATTAAAAAACTTCAAGAGCCCTGATAAGCCTAGGCATGCAACATCCATTAGTCAACAATTTATTTGTAAGCTGACTGCGTTGTTACATAAAGTTCCCGTCATCAGAACAAGCTATTCGATAGCCTATTAACTGTGAAACACTTTCATCATCAGAAGCATGCAAAGAAGGTATATTTACGGTATGTCACAGCTTGTTTCAGTATGGGAACAACATCAAAACTGTTTATGGCCATCGTCAGAGAATTATGACAGTATATGATGTTTCCAAATCCAAAGTTGTTCCGGATGTGTTTGACATTCCGGGGTTCCGTATCCCTTTTGTTCTTGGTTTTGATTCCATATGCATCGAAAGTAGCTAGCAAAACAGGATGTTTTTTCACTTCTAGATCACCTGGCCGCTTTTCCTGGTGGGATTTAAGCATAATTCTTACAGTAATTTTGCCTTGCTTTGAAATTGTAATTTGGACATGGATTGACTTATTTGTTTTGGAATAATCAAATATATGTGAGATATGACACACATATACATGTCTATTAAAAACAAAGAATAAAAGTTGAATATTCGTAAATTTAATTTAACCCGGAAACGAGTGTATATATTTCTGTAATTGTCTAATAAACTAGCATACATTAATTTGTCACATATTTTCGTACACTTGGCCAGAGTCAGGACAATTGGAAAACCAATAAAAAAAGATAACTGTATTTAGCAATCGACTTATACTGTTATTGTATTAGTTTTTGCGCTTTATTGGTTTAGCGATGGTACAGTAAACCTCATCTATTCTATAGAGAGCCTAAATACGATCACAGTGCACAATGAGATGCATGTGACATACGATAATTCAAATCAATGGGAATTTATCCAAATTGCAATTGACACCAAAATTTGTACACCTTAAAATTAATACGTTAACAAAGTATAATCCTAAAATTTAAACCCTATTCCGCCAGTCCTGTCTTATTGAGAGGTAATAAAACAGATAAATCAATAAACAGAACAAGCACACTGTCAAAAGCTAAGAGTATTTTTCCAATCATCACAAACCAATATAGTACAATACCTTATATGCACTGGAAACAAAAGGTGATAAGTCCAAGTTTTCTGGATAGCTTACATCTGTTTGTATTTTCTCAAGCTGACCATGGTACTATAGAAAACAAACAGAAAACGCACATATAAGTGAAAACTGATAAAGTTTTTTATGATATATTATGTCTTTGATTTGTAGACAGTGTAACAAATTACACCAGTTTAAATTTTAAAACTAGATGTTTAAGCCGTTTCGGAATACAATTCCTCATCAGTAGCGCCTGGACAAAAATTATGAAAATTGAAAGTCACAAGTTTCTGTAATTTAAGCATATTGTGAAATGTATAAATTACATTAAGATTATTGAAACTGAGGCTGAAACAACAAATCGTAAATTGAAAAAGCTTTTAGGACGATATCGATATTGTCAATCGATTCATACACTTTTACCAGTCCTCCAAAGAAACTTATAGCATCTTAGAATGTAAATACTGTTTTTTGACAAAAGTAGAACAAGTATAAGGTTTCATGGTCATATAAAATAACTATATCTAAACTGAAGGGTTTGAGTATTGGGTATGGTGAACAGGCGCAACAATAAACAAAAAATGATCATAATAAAAAAAAGGTATTTTAGGTATAGGCAAACCACATTGACCTGTATTCTTGATCTTTTAACTAAATATTTACAATGTATAAAAATATTTTTGCTCAGAAATAATAAATACATCATGGCAAACCCTTTTACTTTTAAAAAGTAAACAATTGTATTTTGGATGTATTAACTGTGCGTTTTAACAATACACAACTGTTATGAATATTATCCACGAAAGATCAAGTGAAACGGCTAATGTTGTTTGTCTATATTAAAAATCAAAACACTTTTTGGCAGCTCATCGCAAGACTGTGTTTTATACAGGTGCAAAACACCATTATTCCGTCTTTCTTCCGTTTTGCGAAGCAATATATTCTTAAGTTTTCAGTTCACGGTGAAAAAAAATCATTTGAACGGCCATTCCTATTTCGAAATGGTTATTTTGCAAATCCATTATTACTGTCACGCAAAAATTGTACTTACTAGTAAAAGTCTACAATCAACCAGGTTTAGTAATTAAGATGAAAAATTAGTAAAAACTTTCGTTTAAGATGTATAAAAATAAAACTTTATTTGTCATGGTGCCTCGTACTATCTGTGTTATTTCAGTAGGACTTGTGTTTTCAAGTAAAGCTATGTATGGAGAGAGAAATTATCTTTTTAAGAGTTGGTACGTATATGGAGTGGAGTGAATTAATGATGTGGCTATACCAATACAGTAAGTTCTGAGATGATAGAGGAAACCTGAGTTGCTTTTGGCAAGCGAACTAACATACAAACACAGACTAGGAACTGTAATGAGAATATCATAAATTTCTGTAATTAAGCAACTGCCCAACTGAGATCTGAACCTACAAGGTGAGAGGAGCTGTGATCTGAGAGCGCAAACACTACAACACGGGCACCCCAGTTGTTGTTGCATTTTACAGACACAATCTGGTTCGCTATAACAAGTTTATCCCAATTTTGATCTAATTGCACACATGGCTGATGTAGCTAGCTAACTAGGAAGTGTTTACCATTCCGTCTCACCGGCCTCACTTCCCTGATGGAAGTTCACTTGTTTATCCAAAGTGTCTAGTTTCAAAGTCTTTACTTTGCTTTGTAATTTTGGTTCGGACATGGGTTGTTATGTTATGTATGTTTTTAATACAAACATAATACTCCATGTCCATATCACAATCTAATAGCAAAGTAAAAACTTTGAAACATGTAAGTTTAGTTAAACATATGACTTCCACCAGGGAAGTGAAAACAGGTGCTCCAGAAGTTTAAGAATTTCCTTCCGATTTAGCCAGCTAATCCGACACGTGTGTAATCAAAATTGACAAATTCAACGAAAATAACATGGAACTGTTTAATTTCAGAGATATTTTGTAACAACATATGTTTCTGTATCCCTAGTTATACTGAATATAAGTAAAACGTGTTTCCTATTTTTAAAAAATCAGATCTATGTCGTTGATTGCCTGTTGTCTAGAAAGGCATTATTTCTTTAATATTTTTATATTTCTTCTACGAAGAAATGGGTTGTTTGTATTTTTAAACAGAAAGAACCCCAGTCTCCTACAAAGAGGAATTTATAAGTGAACGTTTATCTGTAGAAATAGAGTAAAAAAGATTTGCACTTACTTGAGACGGTTTAAATCTATTTATCTGCAAAACCAATACAGGAGGTGGCAACATTATCATAAGTTTTTTGTAGCAACGGCCAGTCGCCCCTTCAATTATACAAACAGAAAATATAAAAGTATTTAATATATGTTTTGAAGAAAACTTTATCGATTGCTTTTAGTTTAAATTTAAACATTCTCATGATTGTAAGGTGGTTGCAGAAAAACGTATTTAATACTACAAACAGGTAAACGATATCTTGGAAAAAAAAATAGACCCGAATTATATCAACAAACGCATTAACATCATAAATATGAAACTTTGAAAGCTCAAAATTCAAGATTGTGCCATTTAAAGACAATTTCGGTTTTTTCATTGCGCACCTAATCCGCGCATCTAGGGGAAACTTCTCTGTTTGCGTTATCGTCTGTATAATTGCTCAATTAGCAACACATTTTGATGATGCTGCACAAAATATTAACTAACCATGATAAAAAGTAATCTCTCTTTGACCATACCACAAGGTAATGGAAATTCATGTTAGTTCCAAGAGATAGAATGTTGACATGGTATAACAAAACTGTCATAATTAGCTCTTTTATTGGAGGTCTTTAATTCCTATAGATTCGCAGATATTTTTAAAATAATTATGAATATTTTAAATATCCAGATCATAAAACATTGATTAATGTTGTAAAAATATACTTTGTTTTTTATTTGTCAAGAATCTGATGCTAATATTTGAATTAACTGAAAAGAGAAAACCTTTTGGCGATTTTTCAATTTTGTAACTGGAAAATGTGAAAAAAAAAATCATGGGGGTAGGGGTAATCTTTTATTTTTTTATCCGCTAATACCTTCATAACCTGTCAGTTGTTCTTCGTTTTTGGGAATCATATATGCTGGTTAAACTTTTGGCAGATTTTGGTAAGATTTTGTTTTGTACGGTAAATATATGAGAATTTTGAGTTTGTTTGAGGTTGATTTTTCATTTTATACCGATTTTTTTGGTAATAATGCAAATCCTTGAAATACTGCAAATATTGAACAAGAGTTGTTAAAAAATTGAATGCGGTAACCTACAATTAGTTTTGCATCTTTTTGTTTGCATGTTCATATAGAACAAAAAGTGAAAAAATTGCTTGTTTTGAGTGGAGGTTCTATTTCATAGCATATGCCTTTCATTGATCTGCAACACTTTCACTTTTTTATATATTCTAATGAGCTAGTGAGATATATAGATATTCAGAACTAAACGGAGCGCTCTTCAATACACTAGATGCAAACGTGGCAAAAATAAGCTTTGAAAGAATACACGAAAAGTTTTTTTTTTTTTTTTTTTGTACAGGAAACCAATTGTTTTGAAGGAAAGTGAAGAAAAATGGTGGCATCAAAGAAATTATTATTATTATTATTACGAGTAAACATTCGTCAATCCATGAACATGCACGTCGTTAAGAAATGACATCTGCAAGTTACGTATCCTTGTATACATACCCAAACTGTTGCAAGTACCACAAGGAAGGTCATTTTCTGAAAATTCTTCGATCGTTGTTAGTTCATCTAGGCCTTTCTCTAATTTGTTCATTCCACAAGCATTGTTTGTGATGGTTTTGAAATGTGCAGCCGTATTTTCTGTGGTTCTCTGTACATAAGGTTTAGAGGTGTTGTTAGTATGATCCATATGATCTTTATTATTTGCTTCATTTTCCAAAATCTCATCTCGAATTTCTTGATCAGGTTCAGAAATACCGCATTGTACTGGCTTGGCTTGCTTATTAGTATCGTGAGAAGAAATCTCTGGTATATCAACTTCCATTGGACCAGCTTCGTTTTGAGTACTGGTCTCATCAGTGTTCATAAGTGTCGATGTAGATGCACTATCTGCTTGTGTGCTTGTATCTATATCATTGAAACCGTTGCATTGTGTATCTGCGCTTGTTCCTCGAGTTAAAGATGTCTTTTCTACTTTTTCTTTTCTTCCATATTTATTTTTTGAACCCTTGTGTCGATTCTTGCAGTTTGTAGTATTAGGATTTATATGATCATCATTTGTAATTGTCGATTCAGCAATATCATTATAATCTTTATTCATTTCATAACATGTTACGGATTTCTTTATTCTCTTTTTTGGAGGTTGAAGCAATTCATCATTGTCAAACTGTTTTCTTTTCAGATTTCCCTTTCTTTTAACTGTCAAGTCACTGTTTTGAACTTTATCTAAGTCTTCTTTTTCATGTTCATTGTTGCTGATTTGTTGTGTTGGATCTGTCATTACTAGCTTTTCCCTTTTCTTTTTCTTAGTTGATGAGCAATTCTTGGCCAGGTTTTCTTCTACCTGTGAAAAGGAGATAATATGTTAATTACTGTATGCATTTTAATAATTCTAGAAACACTAGAAACCACAAACAACCAGGTAAATGTAGCCAAACATATGCCCGTATCTCAAAGAAATTGCACAGAAATAATTTTGCCTTCATCCACGGGACACACACACACACACACACACACACACACACACACACACACATATATATAATATATATATATATATATATATATATATCTTTTTCACCATATGTTTATCAAACTTTATTAAAATTGGACATTGTTCATTTTGTGATGTAAGTACTCCATTATGATTAACTGTAAAACAATTCTGTTTTATGCTCATTTTAGGGGCTCCTTTTCCTTTAATCTAAAAAATTATCACCTATTAGTACATCACATGATAAATCGTAAGAAATTAATTGGATATGTACAGGTATTCTATTTTGTATAGTTCCTGTCTGTCGTTAGCAACAAGTATAGTACCGTTGACAGCAAGGGAACTTGAACACAATTTTGTTAACAAACATGGCGTCAAGATGACGCGGCCAGGACCCAGACAAATTCATATCTGACCAGATTGTGCACTACGGAATTAGAATTGCATTGTGTCTAAATGTCCGTCTGTAAATATAAAGGTCATCAATGGTTAGAATGCGCTTTTCATTAAAGTGCCATGTGATGTATTAAATACATTTTTATGTTTTTCTTCGTGACATGTCCTTCGGCTCAGGCACTATACTCCATAAGACAATACTATAGTAGCACAGGTTCCTCAGGAAAACATGTATAATTAAAATATTTTGTATATCTGAATATATCCATGAGCCCGATTTATATTTATAAAATTTGCCATAAAAATAAAATATCAATTTTTGATAAAACAAACTCTTTAGTCCATGTACAAACTCAAAAACTTGAAGCTAGGAAATTGGGTTAAACATTTGAACATCTACCTTGGACTTGTTGTTTTTGAAAGGGTAATATCCTTCTGTTATGCGTGTAATCAAAACTAAAAATGAAGGAAAATGGTACTATGGGACGTTATATATATATATCAGGGGTTATTTCGGATATAGAGAAATCATACTTATCAACAAAATTGTGATAACGGTCATATAAAGTTTTTGCTGCTTGATAAGACTTAGCTTGCAATATCCCTTGCGTCAATCCTATTCACAAGAAATATATAGTCATTTACATTATGCTGAAATGAAAAGCTTTTAGAAAGAATGTCCAAATCTAAATCAACCCCAGATCATCGTTTTTAAACGGATTCATTTTCCCGGTGAGAAGCTGGCGTTTTAACACGTTAAAATTCTGCAGAGTTTTGCATTGCTTTTGCCGTTTTGATTTGGACAGGGATGCGTATGTATTTCTTTGATTCATGCCTGACCAAAACAGTTTATTTTTCAAAGAAGAAAAATCTTACCTCCTCTGTCCTCGAAAGTTCTTTTTGAGAATAATGGCGCATTTGTTCTCTTTCTGTGCGAGGTTCCATTTGGTAGTTTTCACTCTGATGTTTCTCATTATCTTTACATTTTGTACTCATATATGCCTCTCGTATTTGATGGTATTAATCAAATTTCCACAATCCTGGAAATAAAGTTCTGATTCATCTGCTCCCCAGTAGGTCTTATCATTATTTGGATTGATCAGCACATCTTGGTAATCCAATGAACTATAAACATCGGTAGATAATACTGATTTTTTGTGTTTGTTCTTTGTGTTCATTTTATCTGGAAAAGTCTAATTTAGTAAATTCAAAAACAATATTTAATCAATATAAATGATACATTTTATTCCGAAACCACCGTCTAGTCTTTCCACATTATGTAAATAAAATGTTATATGTTAGCATGAATCTTTGTAACTTAATTATGGGATAATATTATAAATTGTACTAACCCCGTTTTAATACACATCAATCGAATACCCTTAGAAAGAAAACATATGACACTTGTCTTATCCAGATTATCTTGCCATATATTACATTTATTAAAAACTATAAACTTTATAATCATATTAATTCAAGATTAGCAGTATATCTATATATTTATACTGAATACCAAATTATAATCCTGATAATCCTATCATTTCGAGATTAGCTGGTTATATATATACTGAAGATGACCCAAAGTTCAGACAAGTCACTTCAATTTCAAGATGTAGTTCATTTGTATATAATGTTTGGACCAAAAGTATTAACGCGAAAATGATGTGACCTAGAGATTTTTTGACACGATGCCTTTGCCATCACAATGTTATTGACATATAAGTTTTAAGTTATTGTTTTAAAGACATTTATTCAATCACTAATACCAATGCATAAGTAATCATGTTGGAATGAATAATGTAATAGGATCGGAATGAATTTTACCACTTTCAACTCGGGTAATAATTTTAAACGGCCAAACATAACTTAGTTTTTTGACAAATCTTAAAATAAAAGGAAAAAATATTTTTGATAAATAAAGGGGTTTACTGAAATAACTTACAATGAGCTATATTGGCAAAACCAACACCTGTTAAGTTATCACTCAAATCTGAATCACAAGCCTGAGCTTATCAAAACCCCCGAAATGTTATATGACCATCATCACAATACTGTTGATAAATATGATGTCCAAGTATAAAAATTTACCTGCATTTACTTGACGTCCCGTAGTTGTATGTTCCGTTCAAGTTTAAAAACACATGTGGCGGCTATAGCTAGCTATACAGGGGGTTCTTATCCTTCCAGAACACTCGGTCTGGATTCTCTATTTGAATTTAACGTGTTTAACCTAATTTACCAGCTTCAGAATTTTACTTTACATTTTGATTGTGGTTGGACATGGATTGGTTTGTTTATGTTTTTATTACAATTTTAATCAGAAAATGAAATATACACAAAATGATACCTCGCATGGCACTGGTACACAAATTGACGTAAATCTTTGAAAGTCTATTTCAATCTAAAATGGAATATAAATATATAATCAACATATAGGGAACGACAGGGTATCAAAAAGGAATTGCCTTTTTTATATTTAGCAAGTTGTTGCCAATGATCACTTATATAGCAACTTTTACAATTTTATATTAATACATAAAATACAGGGGGATTTTTTATACAACTGAATAACTATTGATTCTCAAATTCAGTTTTTGATAATTACCTATGCACCCAATTAGTCTTCTTTGTAATTCTTTTATAGCTGACTCTGATGTGCATCTTGGATCAGACCTAGCGTCTGTGTACCATTAGATACAATTTACCTTAATTTTCCGGAGCACACGATTTCACTTCCATGTAGGAAGTTCGCGTGCTTTACTTAAATTGCGATTTTCAAAGTTTTTACTTCCCCTTTTGGGATTTTCATTTGGACATAGATTAGTACGTTTGTTTTTGATTAGCGTCGATGATACATGCCCTAAGATTCAGAATTATTCTGTTCCCATACATCCCATTGCCTTTGAAGATATCTTTTATAGAAATTCAAATGACCTTTCAGAACTTTTCTTAATGCTTCTCAGGAATTTGAGAACATATTCTCATACATACGAGGGGAAGTCAGAAAGTTCATGGAACAGCGTATTCAGCCAAGCGTAACACACATTTTCTTTAATTATTTAGACAACACAACATTTCGTAATTTTAAACATATCAAGTTTATTTGTCACAACATATATGTGTAATTCTCAAAAGCATTCAAAGTTGGTGACCATCAAGCAATGATGCGAAATCAAAATGTTGAGTTTAGGGCAGTAATACAGTTCCTCACAGTAGAGGGATCAAATGCCAAATTCACCGGCAAATGACCGAGGTGTACGGTGACAGTGGCCTTGCCTATTCCACAGTGGCAAAATGGTCAGCTGAATTTAAACGTGGACGCACCTCACTGAAGGATGACCCACGGTCAGGTTGGCCAGCTGATGTCAGCACAAAGGAAATTGTCATGTCTGTGGAGACCCTCATCATGAATAATCGTCGAATTAGGATTGATGATTTAGCAAGGTAGTGACATTTCACATGGAAGTGTATACACGGTTATCCACGAGCATCTTCGGATGTCAAAAGTATCCGCAAGATGGGTCCCAAGAAACCTTAATGTGCAGGATCGCTTCCAAAGACTCCAGTCAAGTCGGGAGCTTCTTGGCATTTATAGTGATACCCCGGAGAGCTTCCATTTACGTTAAGTAACTGGTGATGAAACATGGATTCATCATTGGGACCAAGAAACCAAAAAAGAGTCCATGCAATGGAAGCACCCTGGCTCACCCCTATCAAAGAACTTCAAAACCTAACCATCAGCTGGCAAAGTCATGGCCACTGTGTTTTGGGATTCTGAGGGTGTGCAAATAACCAATTATAAACCTGCTGGAATCTCTATCACTGGGGCTTACTATGCTGATCTAATGAAGCAGCTGAAAGCTGTCATTTAATTAAAAAGGAGGGGAAAGTTGAGCCGAGGGGTACTGCTTCTTCACGACAATGCTCCTGTGCACAAGTCAAGGATTGCACAAGCAGCGATTCGCAAATGCAAGTTCAAACAACTTAATCACCCACCCTACAGTGTCGATTTGGCACCCAGTGATTATTTAGAAATTTGAAATCCCATTTACGGGGAATCAGATTTCCTGATGACAATGGACTAAAGGCTGCCACAGGGGCATGGTTTCAGGACCAAACCGAAGACTTCTATTTGAAAAGTATAGACAATCTAAAAGAAAAGTGGGTCAAGTGTATATATATTAGGGTAAATGGGGACTTTATTGAAAAAATAATAATATGTATGGTTTATTGCGGCAATATATACCCCGTTCCATGAACTTTTTGACCTCCCCTCGTAGCATATATATTGATAACCTTAATTTATTAATTACAGTATCTTTCTGTTCTTAATATACAACATACGGCCTTTGACGACTTATCCTCCCCACAAACCGGAAGTTTTAGGGACCTATGTTTATATATTTTAGGTATCTTGAAAATATTTTAAAGTTAATTTTATCATTATTTTCATTATAAGTGTTTATTAACATACGAAAAAATAGTTAGTTTAGAAGAATAATGTATATGTTTTATGTGTAAAGACAAAAACCATTTTTGGCATTTTTGATTTACTTACATGATCACAGGAACTGTATTCATACACTGTCACATACATCCCGCCGAACAATCTAGTCACTGGACAAATATTCATAACACGCTCAGTATCTGAAACTAATTGTTAGACTAACACTTAAATAACAAAACAGAAATGATTGGTACACAAAATCTTGCAATATTTTTTTTTACATTTGATATCAGAATTAGGTTACCTTAAAGAACCATATAACCACGAATAGTACTTATCAAAAACAAACATTACTAATCCATATCCAAATCACAGCCCCGAGGCAAAGTAAAACATTTTAACTGGCACTGGACAATATATATATAATGAAAAACAAAAGAAAAGACTGACTGCATAAAATACAGACAACAGAAAATATTTAAAAAATGAGTTGAGCAAAATGTACACAATATATCGATCAAAACTTTAGATTTCCATCTCCGATTGCGTCTTCAATATGCTGTTTGTTACATAATGCAAAGTGAAAATTGAACGCTGAGTAATTCGTGAAATTACCAAATAACCGCATAAATATATAAATAAGACACCAGCGTAAACAAAATACCAGACACATTTATAAAAAAAACAACAGAATAACAGTCCATATTTAAATCTCAATCAACAAAGCAAATAAAAAATTAAGACAACTGGCGAATTTATTTGCCTACGTGAATTTCCATAGAGAAAATAAGGCCGGTTACTCCGGCAAGTAAAGCACCTCCTGTTTAGCTAGCTATGTTTCCATGCGCCTTGTGTAAAAATTAAATAAAGCTACATATTAAAAGTAATTTTTGTAATATATTTTATACAGTATTATTGGCATTCGACACACATACAAATGATACAGGGAGAGCGCAAATGAAAGTTGCAAATATTGTTGGTGTACACACAATCAGGCATAAATTTGGTTTCCGATGAATAACGCCTTACCTGTCACGTCCATAGAATCGTCATTTTTATCATCCTGAAAAATAAAAGCGATACAGGTAACCGTCATTCTCGTAAAATCAGACCATGCAGTAGATGACGTTGGACTGTGTATTATTATTCATTTCAGGTTTTACATTCAAAAGTAATCCCTTACTGGCTTACACACAACATAAACACTGCATTACAATTGAAATTTTTCTGTATTCAAAATTTAAACAGGTTATACATGAAATTAATTGATAAGTCAAAAGTGCCCCCGATCGAATCCCAAAGCAGGCGTGCATAATAAAAATTCAAAAATCCATCTGCATGTATATACAAGCCAAATATTGTTACTGTGACTTTTCATAAGATCTTTTAAGTAGTTTTCTGGAAAATATTGAAAGAAGATGAGCGATCAACTTTCTTTTGAACAAAAGATATCCTAGTATTTTGTCGGACAAATTCATGGCAAGCAGAAGAGGAATAAAAAATGAAAAAAGAAAAAGAAGAAGGTGGTGATGATAATGAAGAGGAAGAAGAAAAATTGTGCAAGAAAAATAAGAAGTTTGGGTGCCATTATAAATTAATAAGTTGTGACATGTTAATGCACATAGATGGAGGGAAGTCATAGTTTGATTCTTCCATTTATATCGAAATGATTAGGCCTGGGATAGTTTGGAAACCAAATTTTTCGAAAAAAACCGCAGATTGGTGTCAAACGAACTGAGAAACATTCTAACATTATATAAAGCCCGAGTGGGAGTGGAATCAAGGTGGCAATAGTCACTCTGATCTGTACAGGTGGATCAAGGCAAACCATGACAAAAACTACAGTAAGTAAACGGCAAATACGTGCGTTGAGTAACAATCATCATCATGATATAACATTGAAATACTGCTATAGTTTCTAAATACTACATGTTTTGATGGAATAACAGGGAATAAAAGTATCATGCTCAGTGATATAGCAGAAATGCTTATCCTTTCGGAGCACCCGGTCTCATTTTCCTGGTAGAAATTAACATTAACGTGTTTAACTTAATTTGCCAGTTTCAAAGTTTTTCCTTCGCTTTAAGATTGTGATTTAGGCATGGACTGGTATGTTTCTTTTTTATTTCAATTTGGTAGAATACTTAAGATCTATCTTTATTGAAGATATAACGTGTAAAATGTTGCAACAAAAATCTGAAGGCACTAAATTATAGCATACTATAGGCAAATACTGCAAAAACCCAAAAATACAGCCTTTCTTTTAATAATTTTTACCGCTTCTTACAGAAAAAAACTTGAATTCAATTTTAAAGTAACCTTAAACATAGGACAGATGTATAGTTACCTTATTTTGATTTAAGATTTCATCTTCCATACCGGAAACAATAGCATTAAACATTTCATAACTATCTTGTTGGTCATAACCGCTAAACTGGCTGTTTCTGAACGTAATATAATAAAAACAACGAGGAAAGTGAATATTTTAATACAAAATTATAAAAACAAAAACAAAATAAATGAAATAAAAAATTACCTATAAAATAAAAAAATATTTCATTAAATTACTTATGATCAAATGGCATGTAGGTTTGAAGAATGGAGTAGAATGAAATAAGATGTTTTACTGCTTTACCTTGGATCGTTAGGGTTCCAGAAAACGTAAGGGAAATAAACTATTTTCTGAGAAATAAATTATTTTCTAAAAGATAACTGACAAATCCCCAATAGCATCTGACAGTGTAGGGTGCAAACGCGGTATGATCTGCTAGCTAACGATTTCGGCTATTGCGGCTAAAAAGCGCACGCGTGTTTATATTCCAGTAAATATTATTGGGGATTGCAGCATCTATGAGATTTGCAAGCTAACTGTTTAGACTAGAAATGCTTGTTCATACACACTTAGAGTAATTGGGATTTTTCACCACTGTTCTTGGTTTGAAACAAATAAAGGTGTGATAGTTTGATAAACCGCCTCTGTGGTTCAGCAGTAGAACGTCCAACTTGAACCGGAGGCCGCGGGTTTGAACGGGTTTTGCGCTCGGTATTAGGGAAACCATACTAATACAACCGATTGCAGCATAATGCATAATTGAGAGTGGTATGCTTGTCTGTGGTACACTGACTGTGAGCTAGGACATTATAGTCGCCCTCCGCGTTAGTACAAGACAGAAACACACTTGCACATCTCACGCATATCGGAACATATTCTTAGATTAATACTTAAAGCTAGAAAAAAAGCTGAAATTCGACGTTGAACATTACAACCTGGCAACAAATTGTTTGTACAAAACAATGGGCTAAATATTATATCAATACCACCAGCTCTGAAATTGAGACAAATGTAATAACTAAAAACCATTAACATTCGGTAAGCGAACTTATCTTGAAAACCGAGCAGTAACTAAATACAGTGCTTACGGCAGTAGCGGATCATTAGTGCAATATTCACTGCTCTCCGAGCAAAAACATCGCTGCCGATTGTATTTTTTGGTACTATCAATTGACATTTCTCCACTCTTTCAATTTATCATTAGATGATAAAAATCGTCCGACTATAAGTATGGACAATCCACCCGTTTTCTATCCCATGTATTTACGTCAGTAACGAATTAATTTGTGAGTAGCGGATCGCGCTACCTAGTGTCAAGAAAACGATAGCGGATCAACTCAAAGCATGATTTGTTTGAGTTTCCATCATTCAGTTGCAAAAATACAAATAATGAAACGATATTAAAGAGTTTTCATCGTAATATCAACAAATGTCATGATTTA
Source organism: Anadara kagoshimensis (assembly GCA_021292105.1). NCBI lineage: Eukaryota > Metazoa > Mollusca > Bivalvia > Arcoida > Arcidae > Anadara > Anadara kagoshimensis. The sequence goes on from CM037865.1 coordinate 18,868,005, forward strand.
AATAAATAACAAAAAGCAAATCATCGCAATGTCCCTGATAAATTTAGTCAATCAACATTGTCTTGAATATTGAATTATAAAAGCAGTTAATGGCGAAAGAAATAAAATAAAATAATTGTACCTTATAAGTTATAAATATTATGACATACTCTTGTCCATGAAGATTTTATTTTGACAAGAACAGTATATGCATACAATGATACTTATTGGTATTGTACACTGTACATCATAGGTCCAAAATTGTTACCAGACAAAAATATAGAACGGAATAAAACTTTAATTGTCTTCAACACAAAATATAGGGTTGGATATTATTGTATTTATTCAATATATTCAAATCTCATACAGATTATCCTTCAAGCATGACAATTATGGCTTCTTTAAAATGTCCATTAATCTGGTCTTATGATAAATACGATAGTGACATGGTATGACAATGCCCCCATCTTTCTCATGGGGTACTGGCCATGGAGGAAAACTAGGCACTGGTCCTCCAATAGCCTCTGCATAACTGAACCCACCAGAATCTATTATTTTTCTGAAAGCACCAGACAGCCCCATGGGTACATGCCATATTTTTCTTAGCCTTTCGAGAGGTCCCCTGTAGACAGCAGCTGATCCGTTATTGCCGTAATTGCACCCTGCATAAACTGGTTTATTTTTTATTGTCATGAATTGTTAAGCTCAATAAAGGTTTGTGTCGTGAAAGAAGACATGTTAACGAGTGCAATGAGCTATTGCAATCATTTCAAATTACCTTTGAAAGTATTGAACACGTTGGTCAAATCTAAAGTTAGGTTTTGGAAATCACATCCATGTCGTAGAGATGCTTGTGACATTCGCATTAAAAAGCTGAGAATTTAAAAAAATCGGACGTTTATCAACACAAATGAAACATAGAATTAAGTAAAATTACCAGCTTTACATAAATATATCAGAGTTTTGTTGGTCTCTCATAATGATATGGAAAAAAATAACTTTATTCTAAAAATGATCCGCTACTGCCGTAAGCACTGTACTATTGCTAAGAAACCCAAGTCAGTGCATTAGACTAAAAGACCGCCAAGCCTACCCAAAGCATGATTAAAGTCCTGTGGCGGATGAAAGGTGGTGCTTACTCTTCCGGAGGGCTCGGTCTCACTTGAAGTCTTTACTTTCGTTTAGGGTTGTGATTGGCACATGGACTAGGTATGTTGGTCTTTAGTTTGTTTACACTCACCTTTTACTCACAGCGATAAGAAGTTTCTTTACAGTTTTTGGTGCCACTGTGCCTTTTCTATGTCCTGATTGTACGTCATTAATCAGACCCAATAAACAATGAGCAATGTCTTTTCTATTGCCTTAGTTATCTAACTATTAAATGAAAAAAAACTTATTAAACATCACGTAATACTTAATACTTATTATTTCAAGTAGAATACAGAAATTATGTTCTTAAACCACTCGTTCATCGAGGTTCCTTCGTTGACGTGTTAAAGGCATCATGACTGTAAGCTTTAACATACATATGGTCTGTGATTGCACAAGGAATTACCATTTGTATGACCCATGCGTACAGAAGAGGTTAATATCGCCTAGTTCTGAATTAAGATCCAAGGGTCTTGCAGACTGATACCAATCGAGTTTCTAACCCGTGCATTGTAATGACATTCAAACATATCAATCCATGTTCAAATAAAAATCCTAAAAAGAAAAGTAATAATTTTAAAGACATGGGTAAATTTATACACATGAACTTTGTCCAGGAAAGTGAGGCTGGAGATTTTCGAATTAAGGTGATTACAACATTCTATTAAGCCCCAGTCACACATTCACGGATCATCTCGCCGGATTAGCTACGGATACGATCCGGCATCATTCGTGGTAATCTGTAGTGTTCCGTACCTTTTCGTGTAGTAGCCGTAGTCATACGTAGTCATTCGTAGTAGTAATTTTATTTCCGTGACAACTATTGAACATGTTCAAAATTTGAGCACGGATCAAACAGCCGTAGTATATCCTTACTAAACCGTATTAGAACTTACTGATCTGTTCTAGTCCCCATAAAAACCGTATTAACCCGTGCTTATCAGTAAGCCCGAGCTCGTCAAGGATTTATACGGTTAGTTACGATTACCTACGTACTAGTGCGTCCGTATCGGATCCGTGACGGACAACGGAAACTGGCTTTTCCGGGGTCATCCGTGATATTTAATCCGTAGTGGTACAGGCGAGTTGATCTTTGATTGTGTGACTGAGGTATAATCTTGCTCAGTCTGCTGCTATCGTTTTCAGTTGTAAGAGTTCTCTGTAGCGGCCACAGGTGGCCTACTCTTTTTCGAACTCTACAGAGGTTTTTTAACGTGCATTGAGACACGGAGCCACAGTTCCAAGTCTCATCTGAAAACCCTCTAGTAATGAACTTTTCACATTGCTAGCATGAGCAGTAGTTCTGAATGAATGTCGAACCCACAACCCTTGACGACGAGAGCCATTGACAGTACACTAGACAATGCCCGTCCATTAATACCTTTTCCACTTGTAGTTTTAGTTGTTGTTCCATTCCTGGAGTCCAGATCAGACACTAAGAAAAACAGAAATGTACATGCAATGAATATTTAACAACATTTAAATAATTTATAATGTGATGAAAAATTTGCTTTAACAAAACATTAACATGTAGTTATTATATACAGTTAATTATCATTTGTTCAATGAAACTGTCATGTGCTACCTTTGAATACATTATTCAATATACCTTGTTTTCACAATTATGATCCAAGCATTACTGATTAAGAATGGTTGTCTAGTACTGTAAAATTAAAACTGGTACTATATTTAATCAGAAACTATCAAACACAAGCATAAAGATACTGGTCCACGTAAAAACCATAATGGCCCCAAAAACCCAAAGCAAAGTTAAACTGTCGAAATTTGACATGTTCAGTTAAAACCGTGAAGGTAAGTTAATTGCACCAAGTGGTTTGGTACAAGTGTTTTTGTAGATCGTTACTACCGCATAAAAGTCTCGGTATAAGATCAAACACTAACATACTGTTCCATGTCCAAACCATAATGATACCAAAAGCAACGTTAAAACTTTGAAAACTGAAAATTAAGTTAAAACTTGAAGCATTATCAGGAAAGTGAGTACGGGTGCATGTCTATCTAGGTGGCTACAATAGTCAAGAGAAGACGGGTGCTCCGGAAAGGTAAGCATATCCTATCTAGGTGGCTACAACTGTGAAGAAATAAACAAAAAATCGACAATTTAAAAAACCAACTAACTTTTGATTGGATTTGAAAATCCGATTTAATCATATCAAAAGAAATAAATCTATCCTTAATGTTGTTTTTGGAAGCATGTTTTTGAAAACTCTTATAAAAATCGCGAAACAATACAACAAAATGAAAAATAAACATATTTAGCAAAGAGAATTGACAAATCTTTGGAAAAAATACAAGCAATGTTTTCGCGAAAAATAATGTTAATAGAACAACAACAAAAACAGAAACTGAGAAGTATTCACTATTTAGTAGGTCGGTAGTGATTTTGGATCGGTTCACCTGAGGACACAATCAACGTAATCCGATATACTATTGTATTTTCTTAGACGTGCAACAAGTTTGATAACGGCTCGTAAACAATGCGATACCCCTTACTTAATACCCCTCTTTATAAATGCCATCAGGTCGTGAACGAAATTATAGAATCATACCTGTAAAATTGAGTTCATGAAACATGTCATTCCGATGTTAGGCAAACCCTAATATAAAAATAAGAAAATATTATTATTCGTATTTTTTAACTTATGATTCACTTATTTAATTAAAGGCAACCAAGGCAGAAATACACCAGCCTGTAAGGGCTCATGTGTAAAAAATCAGTAACTTCGAACTTTCAAAATAGTGCCTTCAGGTAAATAGATAATGCGAATATACGAAATAAATTTTTGTGAAAATGCGAACAACTATTGATAAAATATGAACTAACTATTGCAAAAATTTGAATTAACGTTTGTGAAAATGCGAAACTATTGTTAAAATATGAACCAACTATTGCGAAAATGTGAAAATGCGAAACTATTGCTAAAATATGAACTAACTATTGCGTAAATTTGAATTAACTTTTGTGAAAATGCGAAACTATTGCTAAAATATGAACTAACTATTGCGAAAATTTGAATTACCTTTTGTGAAAATGCAAAACTATTGCAAAAATATGAACTAACTATTGCGAAAATTTGAATTAACTTTTGTGAAATTGCGAAACTATAGTTAATATATATAAATAATGCTAATATATGAACTAACTATTGCTTATATATGAACTATTTCAAAAATACGAAATAACTGTTGCGATTGATAATGATTTGGTACAAGTTTGTCAACATGAACTGTTACTCTTTTTCAAACATACAAACAAGGAAATCCAGTTAATCAGCATCTCTCGTGAGTAAATACTTTTTGTTATTTGAACTTATTTTTAAAGGATCAAAACTCCAAGAACAATTAGCAAACCAACTCGAATTAATGATATGCTCATATATGTGTATAGACAGACTGACGGATAGATGGAACTATGACTTCATCAAAAGGCGGAGGAAAGGTAATTTTAAACTTGGTGTTAGAGTGTTCAGCATATTACCTTAGGTTTGATCACCAGAGAGGATTCAGAAGACATACTTCTTTCTGCTTTCTTGTTTTTCTTTTTCTGGGCCTAAAAGATCAAATTCAGTTGGATCAAAACATGCATGCTGGTCTAAAGTCTACAAAGTATAAAACTGGCAATTTTAGTTACATATGTGAACTAGGGAAATGAGGCCGGGTGTTTCGAAAGGGGAAGACCCTACTGTTTAGCTACCTACACGCGCCATGTATGCAATACAAATTGAGAATGAAAAGAATATTAAACTATGAGACGTGAAATATGTCCAGGATAATTTTGAATACTAAGGCATGTGAAAACGTTCTATTTTGTATATGTGAAAACGTTCTATACTGTATATGAGAAAATGTTCCATGCAGTATATGTGAAAACGTTCTATGATGTAAATGTGAAAACGTTCTATGCTGTATATGTGAAAACGTTCTATGATGTAAATGTGAAAACGTTCTATGCTGTATATGTGAAAACATTCTATGCTGTATATGTGAAAACGTTCTATGTTGTATATGTGAAAACGTTCTATACTGTATATGAGAAAATGTTCCATGCAGTATATGTGAAAACGTTCTATGATGTAAATGTGAAAACTTTCTACGCTGTATATGTGAAAACGTTCTATGATGTAAATGTGAAAACGTTCTATGCTGTATATGTGAAAACATTCTATGCTGTATATGTGGAAACGTTCTATGTCGTATATGTGAAAACTTTCTGCGCTGTATATGTGAAAACATTCTATGCTGTATATGTGGAAACGTTCTATGTCGTATGTATGTGAAAACATTCCATGCTGTATATGTGAAAACATTCCATACTGTACATGTGAAAACTTTCTACGCTGTATATGTGAAAACTTTCTATGTTGTATATGTGAAAATGTTCCATGCTGCATATGTGAAAACGTTCTATGCTGTATATGTGAAACATTCTATGCCGTATATGTGAAAATTTTATATGTTGTATATGTGTAAACGTACTAAGCTGTATATGTGAACACGTTCTATGCTGTATAAGTGAAAACGTTCTATGTTGTATATGTAAAAACTTACTATGCTGTATATGTGAAAACTTTCTATGATGTATGTGTGAAAACGTTCTTTGTTTTATTAGTAAAAACTTACTATGCGTTTTATGTGGAAAACTGTATATGTGAAAACATTCTCTGTTGTATATGTGAAACTTTCTATGTTGTATATGTGAAAATTTTATATGTTGTATATGTGTAAACGTACTAAGCTGTATATGTGAACACGTTCTATGCTGTATATGTGAAAACATACTATGCTGTACATGTTAAAACATTCCATGCTGTATATGTGAAAACATTCCATGCTGTATATGTGAAAACATTCCATGTTGTATATGTGAAAACGTCCTATGTTTTATATGTAAAAACTTACTATGCTGTATATGTGGAAAACTTCTATGCTGTATATGTGAAAACGTCCTATGTTTTATATGTAAAAACTTACTATGATGTATATGTGAAAACATACTATGCTGTACATGTGAAAACATTTCATGCTGTATATGTGAAAACATTCCATGCTGTATATGTGAAAACGTCCTATGTTTTATATGTAAAAACTTACTATGCTGTATATGTGAAAACATTCCATGCTGTATATGTGAAAACGTCCTATGTTTTATAAGTAAAAACTTACTATGCTGTATATGTGAAAACATTTCATGCTGTATATGTGAAAACGTCCTATGTTTATATGTAAAAACTTACTATGCGTTTTATGTGGAAAACTTCTATGCTGTATATGTAAAAACTTACTATGTTGTATATGTGAAACCGTTCTATGTTGTATATGTAAAAACTTACTATGTTGTATATGTGAAATCGTTCTATGTTGTATATGTAAAAACTTACTATGTTTTATATGTGAAACCGTTCTATGTTTTATATGTAAAAACTTACTATGCTGTATATGTGAAACGTTCTATGTTGTATATGTAAAAACTTACTATGCTGTATATGTGAAACCGTTTTAAGTTGTATATGTGAAAACGTTCTATGTTGTATATGTGAAAACGTTCTATGTTGTATAATTGAAAATGTTTTATGCTGTATATGTGAAAACGTTCCATGTTCTATATGTGAAAACGTTCTATGTTGTATATGTGAAAACGTTCTATGTTGTATATGTGAAACCGTTCTATGTTGTATATGTGAAAACGTTCTATGCTGTATATGGGAAAACTTACTATGCTGTATATGTAAAAACGTTCTATGCTATATATGTGAAAACGTTCTATGTTGTATATGTAAAAACGTTCTATGCTGTATATGGGAAAAGTTCCATGCTGTATATATAAAAAATTTCCATGCTGTATATCTGAAAACGTTTTATGCTGTATATGTGAAACATTCTATGCTGTTTATGTGAAAACTTACTATGATGAATGTGTGAAAACGTTCTATGTTGTATATGTGAAAACGTTTTATGCTTTATATGTGAAAACGTTCTATGTTGTATATGTAAAAACGTTCTTTGCTGTATATGGGAAAACTTACTATGCTGTTTATGTGAAAAGTTCCATGCTGTATATATGAAAACTCACCATGCTGTATATCTGAAAACGTTTTATGCTGTATATGTGAAACATTCTATGCCGTATTTATGATAAACTTACTATGCGGAATATGTGGAAACATTCTATGTTGTATATGTGAAAACGTTTTATCCTGTTTATGTGAAAACTTACTATGCTGAATATGTGAAAACATTCTATGCTGTATATGTAAAAACTTTCTATGCTGTTTATGTGAAAACATTCTATGCTGAATATGGGAAAAATTTACAATGCTGTATATGTGAAAAGTTCCATGCTGTATATATGAAAACTTTCCATGCTGTATATCTGAAAACGTTTTATGCTGTATATGTTAAACATTCTATGCTGTATATATTAAAACTTACTATGCTGTAAATGTGAAAACGTACTATGCTGTATATGGGAAAACGTTCTATGTTGTATATATGAAAACTTTCCATGCTGTATATGTAAAAACTTACATATTGTTTATGTGAAACATTCTATGCTGTATATATGAAAACGTTCTATGTTGTATATGTGAAAACGTTCTATGCTGTATATGTGAAAAAACGTTTTATGCTGTATATGTGAAACATTCTATGCTGTATATGTGAAACATTCTATGCTGTATATGGAAAACTTTCTATGTTGTATGTGTGAAAACTTTCTATGCTGTATGTGTGAAAACGTTATAGGCTGTTTATGTGAAACTTTCTATGCTGTATATGTGGAAACGTTTTATGCTGTATATGTGAAAACTTTCTATGTTGTATAAATGAAGGCTTCCCATGTTGTGTATGTGAATGTTCTTTATGTTGAAAATGTGAAGTTTTCTAAGTAGTATATTCGAAAACTTTCTGTGTTTGTATTGTTAAAGACGTACTTTGTTTTTGTTGTATATGTGATTTTTACTGTGTTGCATATGTGAAACCTTTCTATGTTTGTATTGATGATGGTCTTCAATGCGAAAGTTGCAATTTACAATTAAAATAAATGATAAACAAAAGTCACACTTTTACCTTAGACTTTTTTCCTAGATGTGTTCCAGTAAGCATGCTTTTATCTCTCTCGTCTTTTTTATTATCTTTGGGCTAAAAAAAGTAAAGCAAGATACGTGAAAACATTAAGTGGATTGTACCAGATTAGGAGGTTTTGTCCATGTGTGTCTTCCACCTAAATTGTTTGGTCTGTTATTAAATCTGTGAAGCACATGTTTATACAGACGGCACTTCAATATTTCATTTTTCAACTATTTTTAATTATTTTCATTATTTTGTACTGTGCTACTACGGTAGCGCTAAAGATTGTTCATTCCGTTTGCTGTAGGTTGTACGTTCGAATCCCGGCCGTGGTCACTTAGACTTGAAAATAGGTAGTGGTGATTGTTCTGTCGCCAAAAATTCAACATTTAGATATGGAAGCCAATGGGGTCCTTCGGAATAAGAACTGGTGACACGTTTCACGGCATGCCAAGCATGTAATAGAACTATCACTGTACATTGTTTTGAACAAATTGCAACGGTCAAAATTTCTTCCAATTTACCTATAGCTGGTAACTTCTCAATACAAGTGAAAATATTCTTGACTATGACGTAAAACCCCATTCATTCACTTAATCAATCAATTTTGTAATGTAATTTTCCTAATAAAAACAGGCGGAACCTGATTGATAACCACTATTTGTTTTATTATCAAGTCGCGAGCACAAGCTAAGTAGTTTTTATGGACACTCCGGTTTCCTATACCGTCCTAGAACTAAACATTTCGATACAAGTTAACGCATTTTCATTTTTAAAAAGTTTATGGATAATATATTTACCATATCTGTTGCCTGCTGACAGCTTTCAGGCGACTTATCCGTCATATCTGTTGCCTCTGGAGGACAGCTGTCACACGAAGTTTCCGTCATTACTGTTGCTTTCGAAACATAGCTTTCAGACGACCTTTCAGACATATTTTTTGTATTCGGAGGGCATCTTTCAGACGACCTATCATTCGTATTTGTTGCCTTCGGAGGACAGCTGTCGGACGACTTATCCGTCGTTACTGCTGCTTTCGGATGACAGCTTTCAGATGACTTATCCGTCATATCTGTTGTCTTCGGAGGACAGCTTTCAGACGACCTATCCGTCATATCTGTTGCCTTTGAATGACAGCTTTCAGACGACTTTTCCGTCATATCTGTTGCCTTTGAATGACAGCTTTCAGACGACTTTTCCGTCATATCTGTTGCCTTTGAATGACAGCTTTCAGACGACTTTTCCGTCATATCTGTTGCCTTTGAATGACAGCTTTCAGACGATCTATCCGCCATTTCTGTTGCATTCGGGCAGTTTCCAGACGACCTATCCGCCATACATGTTGACTTCCGAGGGTTTTCACACGCCCTATCCGCTATATCGGTTGTCTTTAGGCAGTTCCCAGATGGTGATATGTTTCCATCTCTGGTTTTGTTTGTATTATAATTACTCTGAATAAATAATAACAGATGAAGTTATAGTAGAAAGTTTAACACTGAACTAACGTAACAGTAGTAGATTCAGAGGTAGGGTTCCGAGGGTCTGACCTCCAGCACACACACACACACACACACACACACACACACACACACACACACACACTTTTTTTATCTACCCATTATATTTTACATTCGTGTATCACTTGCTGGTATTGTAGGAAACAGTGGGATTATATGCTACACCGAGAGTCGGAGCTCGGTCACAAAGTACCCGGAGATATGGATGGGTAGTGGGTGAAACGCTGTCGAGAAGTAAATTACGGTTGTCGAGGTAACGCGCAACAGCGATGAACTGCCGATGATTAGGCACCAATTCGTTAGCCATCACGGGTATGCCTTCATGTATCATCATCATCATCATCATCATCATCATCATCATCATCATTTATTTATTTATTTATTGTATATTAGACATTCAATGTATAAAAAAAGCAATGTAGTCTTTCAAAAAATAATTATATTTATTAGTACACTTTATATTAAGTAAACCATATATATATATAACTAGAGCTGTTTCTAGAGAGTCAAATACCCCCGACCCCAACGTTAAATATAAGTAGATTAATTGAGTAAGTAATGGGGTTCTGAGTGGGTTTGTTGCAGAGCAACTGAACAAGATACAGTAAAGTAACAATGTTCTAGTTGGTGTCTTCCGGGAATGCCAACATTATGAAAAATCATATTCCGGGAATGCCAACATGCAAAGTACAATAGGTGTTGTGATAGTATTTATTCTGTTGCTTTAAGGGGTTTAGAACAGGTACTTCGATGTTATTTTGATAAATGCCCCTTTGATTTTTAAGTAAAAATATATTGTAAATGTGTAAATGCCCCTTTAATTTTTAAGTAAAAACAACTATACTATTAAAAACAATAACAAACAGAATTTTTAAAAAAAATATATATTTTATTTTATTTTATTGCATGAAATTAAAAAATTGTTTAATTTTTTATTGCAATTTTCCTTTCATTTTATTACTTTGAAATTCAAAATTTTATTCATTATATAGTGCAAGATATAAGCAGTTTACCAGGTTAGGTACGGTAATCTCACACTTTAATGAACCTATTCGGAACTTGTTTATACAACAATGAACCCTATTCCGGGAATGCCAACAAACAAATTATACATTTTTTACCTAAATTTTTAAATGTTGGCATTCCCGGAATGAACCTTCTAGTTCACTGCTGGTGACCTGTTGGTGCCATATAAACATAGGAATCTCTTAAAATCCGGGTTGTTAATTGTTCTTTGTAACCATGCGTTGTATTGGACTGTTTGACGGTTTTGATTGCTATATTTTTCCATTCACTGACTGTTTGGAATAGGTCACTTAGTAGTTGTTATTAGTACTGATAGCAGTATATCACAGATTTCTGGGATAAAACCCATGCTAGACTTCCGACTCAGAAAATGTTCAAAGATTCTCTTAAATATTTTGAATGTTTGGTTAGGCACATGTCGCTCATTTAACATACCTTCCTTATTTAGAAGAATAAATTGAACTTTTAAAACCAGTCTACACACATATACTGTAAAGATGGAAATTAATGCTTGGGTAAATTTTTCGCTTATTTCGCGCTAAAGATATTACCGCGAAAATTTTACCCACGCGAAAATGTCTACCATACAGGTTAATATAACCGGCTTGTACCGGTTAAAGATTTATTATGTAGACATGGGTTCAATGATATATGGTTACAACAGTCTGTTTCTGATACAAAATATTTTAGGCATCTTTACCAGTGTTATAAAGGGTAACTTTTTACAAATCTCTATTTCATTTTTTAATAATTCTTCAAAGTGTGACTTGTATAGACATATAGTTGATAGGTTCTATTTACAATTTTATTTTAACTAAACCTTTGTCATATAAATTGAAAAGGTAAGGTATAATAATATAGAGAGAAGCAGCAGGGTGTGTTTTTGTAAATCAAATGAAATTGAAGATGTTTTTTCACTTTTATTTTTTTAATTTTTCCTTACCATTTAAGTATCCGTAAACAATATATAAAACAATATTACTGGGTTCGTCCATCTGTTTTCAAGCTAGTTTAACTTTTTAGTATTCAAAATTCAAAACAATTAAGAAATTTAGCTAAGTTTTTATTAGAAGCAATGTTGCTAAGAAAATCTTATGTCACTTAATTATTATGTACTTTCATATTATGTATTTTCAATAGACAAACTTAACAATGTATAAAGTAATATTTATTTATGTTAATCCTCCCATGTGAATATTATTTTAATAAATATTTATTTATTTATTGTTCATACTTTTCAAATTTTATGTTTGCCTATGATTTGTTACTTATGGCTGAATAAAGAAAGAATGATACATGTATATAGTATATACACCCATCACATACACCAATCACATGTATATAGTATATACACCCATCACATGTATATAGTATATACACCCATCACATGTATATAGTATATACACCCATCACATGTATATAGTATATACACCCATCACATGTATATAGTATATACACCCATCACATGTATATAGTATATACACCCATCACATAATATAGTATATACACCCATCACATGTATATAGTATATACACCCATCACATGTATATAGTATATGCACCCATCACATGTATATAGTATATACACCCATCACATACACCCATCACATGTATATAGTATATACACCCATCACATGTATATAGTATATACATCCATCACATGTATATAGTATATACACCCATCACATACACCCATCACAAGTATATAGTATATACACCCTTCACATACACCCATCACATGTATATAGTATATACACCCATCATATACACCAATCACATGTATATAGTATATACACCCATCATATGTATATAGTATATACACCCATCTGATGTATATAATATATACACCCATCACATGTATATAGTATATGCACCCATCTGATGTATATAATATATACACCCATCACATGTATATAGTATATACACCCATCACATACACCCATCACATGTATATAGTATATGCACCCATCACATGTATATAGTATATACACCCATCACATGTATATAGTATATACACCAATCACATGTATATAGTATATACACCCATCACATGTATATAGTATATACACCCATCACATACACCCATCACATGTATATAGTATATACACCCATCACATGTATATTGTATATACACCCATCACATGTATATAGTATATACACCCATCACATACACCCATCACATGTATATAGTATATACACCCATCACATGTATATAGTATATACACCCATCACATGTATATAGTATATACACCCATCACAAGTATATAGTATATGCACCCATCACATACACCCATCACATGTATATAGTATATACACCCATCACATGTATATAGTATATACACCCATCACATGTATATAGTATATACACCCATCACATGTATATAGTATTTGCACCCATCACACACACCCATCACATGTATATAGTATATACACCCATCAATACACCTATCACATGTATATAGTATATACACCCATCAATACACACATCACATGTATATAGTATATACACCCATCACATACACCCATTACATGTATATAGTATATACACCCATCACATACACCCATCATATGTATATAGTATATACACCCATCACATGTATATAGTATATGTACCAATCACAAGTATATAGTATATACACCCATCACATGTATATAGTATATGCACCCAACACATGTATATATAGTAAATGCACCCACCACATATGTATATAGTATATGCACCCATCACATGTATATAGTATATACACCCATCACATGTATATAGTATATGCACCCATCACATGTATATAGTATATACACCCATCACATGTATATAGTATATGCATCCATCACATGTATATAGTATATACACCCATCACATGTATATAGTATATGCATCCATCACATGTATATAGTATATACACCCATCACATGTATATAGTATATACACCGATCACATTATAAAGTATATGCACCTATCACATGTATAAAGTATATGCACCCATCACATACACCCATCACAAGTATATAGTATATGCACCCATCACATGTATATAGTATATACACCCATCACATGTATATAGTATATGCACCCATCACATGCATATAGTATATACACCCATCACATGTATATAGTATATACACCCATCACATGTATATAGTATATACACCCATCACATGTATATAGTATATGCACCCATCACATGTATATAGTATATGCACCCATCACATGTATATAGTATATACACGTATCACACACACCCATCACATGTATATAGTATATACACCCATCAATACACCCATCACATGTATATAGTATATGCACCCATCACATGTATATAGTATATACACCCATCACATACACCGATCACAAGTATATAGTATATGCACCCATCACATGTATATAGTATATACACCCAACACATGTATATAGTATATACACCCATCACATGTATATAGTATATACACCCATCACATGTATATAGTATATACACCGATCACATGTATAAAGTATATGCACCTATCACATGTATATAGTATATGCACCCATCAAATGTATATAGTATATACACCCATCACATGTATATAGTATATGCAACCATCACATGTATATAGTATATACACCCATCACATGTATATAGTATATACACCGATCACATGTATAAAGTATATGCACCTATCACATGTATATAGTATATGCACCCATCAAATGAATATAGTATATACACCCATCACATGTATATAGTATATGCAACCATCACATGTATATAGTATATACACCCATCACATGTATATAGTATATACACCGATCACATGTATAAAGTATATGCACCTATCACATGTATATAGTATATGCACCCATCAAATGTATATAGTATATACACCCATCACATGTATATAGTATATGCACCCATCACATGTATATAGTATATACACCCATCACATGTATATAGTATATACACCGATCACATGTATAAAGTATATGCACCTATCACATGTATATAGTATATCCACCCATCACATGTATAAAGTATATGCACCCATCACATGTATATAGTATATACACCCATCACATGTATATAGTATATGCACCCATCACATGTATATAGTATATACACCCATCACATGTATATAGTATATACACCGATCACATGGATAAAGTATATGCACCTATCACATGTATATAGTATATAAACCCATCACATACACCCATCATAAGTATATAGTATATGCACCCATCACATGTATATAGTATATACACCCATCACATGTATATGGTATATACACCCATCACATGTATAAAGTATATACACCGATCACATGTATATAGTATATACACCCATCACATGTATATAGTATATGCACCCATCACATGTATATAGTATATACACCCATCACATGTATATAGTATGTATACTTATCACATACACCCATCACAAGTATATAGTATATGCACCCATCACATGTATATAGTATATACACCCATCACATGTATATAGTATGTGCA
Organism: Anadara kagoshimensis; assembly: GCA_021292105.1. NCBI lineage: Eukaryota > Metazoa > Mollusca > Bivalvia > Arcoida > Arcidae > Anadara > Anadara kagoshimensis. Next base: position 18,883,247 of record CM037865.1, read on the forward strand.
CCCATCACATGTATATAGTATATACACCCATCACATGTATATAGTATATACACCCATCACATGTATATAGTATATACACCCATCACATGTATATAGTATATATACTCATCACATACACCCATCACATGTATATAGTATATGCACCCATCACATGTATATAGTATAAACACCGATCACATGTATAAAGTATATGCACCCATCACATGTATATAGTATATGCACCCATCACATGTATATAGTATATACACCCATCACATGTATATAGTATATGCACCCATCACATGCATATAGTATATACACCCATCACATGTATATAGTATATACACCCATCACATGTATATAGTATATATACCCATCACATGTATATAGTATATACACCCATCACATGTATATAGTATATACACGCATCACACACACCCATCACATGTATATAGTATATACACCCATCAATACATCCATCACATGTATATAGTATATGCACCCATCACATGTATATAGTATATACACCCATCACATACACCGATCAAAAGTATATAGTATATGCACCCATCACATGTATATAGTATATGCACCCATCACATGTATATAGTATATACACCATCACATGTATATAGTATGTATACTTATCACATACACCCATCACAAGTATATAGTATATGCACCCATCACATGTATATAGTATATGCACCCATCACATGTATATAGTATATACACCCATCACATACACCGATCACATGTATATAGTATATACACCCATCACATGTATATAGTATATGCACCCATCACATGTATATAGTATATACACCCATCACATGTATATAGTATATATACTCATCACATACACCCATCACATGTATATAGTATATGCACCCATCACATGTATATAGTATATACACCGATCACATGTATAAAGTATATGCACCCATCACATGTATATAGTATATGCACCCATCACATGTATATAGTATATACACCCATCACATGTATATAGTATAAACACCCATCACATGTATACATAGTATATGCACCCATCACATACACCCATCACATGTATATAGTATATGCACCCATCACATGTATATAGTATATGCACCCATCACATGTATATAGTATATACACCCATCACATGTACATATAGTATATGCACCTATCACATGTATATAGTATATGCACCCATCACATGTATAGTATATGCACCCATCACATGTATATATAGTATATGCACCTTTCACATGTATATAGTATATGCACCCATCACATGTATATAGTATATGCACCCATCACATGTATATAGTATATGCACCCATCACATGTATATAGTATATGCACCTATCACATCACATGTATATAGTATATACACCCATCACATACACCCATCACATGTATATAGTATATACACCCATCACATGTATATAGTATATACACCCATCACATGTATATAGTATATGCACCCATCACATTTATATAGTAATTTTTAGTATATACACCCATCACAAGTATATAGTATATGCACCCATCACAAGTATATAGTATATACACCCATCACATGTATATAGTATATACACCAATCACATGTATATAGTATATGCACCCATCACATGTATATAGTATATACACCCATCACATGTATATAGTATATGCACCTATCACATGTATATAGTATATTCACCCATCACATGTATATATAGTATATGCACCCATCACATGTACATAGTATATACACCCATCACATACACCCATCACATGTACATAGTATACACCCATCACATGTACATAGTATACACCCATCACATGTATATAGTATATACACCCATCACATGTATATAGTATATACACCCATCACATACACCCATCACATGTACATAGTTTACATCCATCACATGTACATAGTATACACCCATCACATGTACATAGTATACACCCATCACATGTATATAGTATATACACCCATCACATGTATATAGTATATACACCCATCACATGTATATAGTATATACACCCACTTATATTGGTGTGTTTGACTATTAAGTGTTGTTGTTTGCTTATTTCATTAAAGTCAGTAGTTTTCAGATTACATCTATAAGACTGTTGGTATGACAACTTTTTGTAAATATTTATCGTTGTTTACTGTGTTATTATTGTTTTAAGTTTGGATGTCACAATTTCATTTGCAAAAATAAATTCCAACCTTTTTAAAGTCATTGAAATAAAGAATCCAACATTATAAGAGGCAAGCATTTTTTCTATTTTTAATTTCCTCAAGAGCACAAAATTTGAACCAGGCCAGAGACGAGAGAAACTTAATATTAATGCATGGAAAGTTATTATATGAAAAGGAAAAAGAAAATTAAATCATTGCTTACAAAAGCATTAAATTAATCACTCTTGGCAAATTCCCATTTAATATAGTAAATAGTAAATCAATCAGAGTATCTATTTCTATGTCCAGGTGTAGTGGAATTTGACAAAACAACAATTGAATGTATGTTGTCGTCCCCGACGATCAATTACTCTACCACAGACACAAAAATGGACCAAACTTGCAATGCGTAATATTTTGAACAGGCTGAAAACGATTTGAAACTGATATTTATTTATTTTGTTTTCTATTAATTCTAAATTAAATTTTTCAGGCGTGCGGGTCAGACAATCCACAAATTAATTTTACATGGCCTAAAATAAGTTCAGTTACATGTGCTTCAAAATGTCGGTCTCATACACCAATATAATCAGTTCAATAATAATTATAATTCATTATTGAAAGTTTTCACATTTTATCTAACACCGCATCGCCTAACTTGAAACACATAATTGTGGTAGTAAAAATGAAAGGCTGGTTTATTGAATGTTTGAATCTAGTGACTTCCTATGTTGTGTCAGCGAAAGCAAGATCTCGCGCCGATATAAAAATTTATGGACCCGTAACGCCTAGAAAACAGAACCGGAACAACAGGGAAACGACGTCTCTCAATGATCATTCCTGCAAAGTTTAATCAGCATCCGATGGACGGTATAGGAGAATAATTATTAAAAAGTTAAAAAGGGTCGTAACTCTTTCAAAAATCATTGAACCGGAACAAGAGACAAATGCACCCCCACTCATTTCTCTAAAGTTTTATCTGATCAACGGTACTGACTTATTTCTCGGGGATATCAAATCTAAACAACAAACACAAATCGAAATATTTACCATAGGTGTTTTCATGTCACGTGACTTATCTCCTGAAAGTTCTTCTTCCTTTTTATTGTCTTTAGGCTGAAGGAGTGAAACCAGAAAAATGTAAACGCAATATCTATGTATTTTGTATGGATTACTATAGCAGCACCACTAACCACCGATTTGTAATTGCATTTAGTCTGTGTGTGTGTGTTTGATAAAATTCCAAAATTCCAAAATTGTATGACAATATATGTGTTTTATCCCCAAAGATGGCGGACGGAAGTTACCTGTGTTTTAAGTCTCAGTCAAGGGTTTTTCACTTAAATCAGGGCGGACGGTATACGTACCGGAGTCCGACGGCATCGACTGTGGAGAATTCAACACATGAACTGACAGACTTAAACACTTGGATTAGTTCCGAGTGGGATTCGAACCTAGGTGGTGAGTGTCGAAACGGCCCTCTAGTGCTGTAAAATTAACACTTGTGTATTATTATATTTAATTGTTAAGCTGTAACGATAACGGATAACGCATGCGAAAGATGGAAAATTACGTAAGCCGGTATAATGCGTCAAGTTTGACCTTTAATCAGGCAAATAGACTAGCTGATTTAGGCAAATTCAATTACATAAACACTTAATGTATCCTTATATATCAACTTTAAAAAGCCCCTTAATTACACAATAGATATGTCTGTTTGAATATTCAAATTAAAGGCCAAACGGCCAGATCAAACTGGACGCACTAGCTTTATATTTCTTTAGAAACGGTAAATAAAGCACTATGCATACTTACGTTCATAATGTACAGAAAAAATGCCAAGATACATGTAACTGTTAAGTGCAATTTAACAATAAACAGAACGGTGAAGGTGTCCATTCTTTACACCATCGTTGTTAAGTCTTGTAACTGCTGTAAAAGAATATGTCACATCCTTAAGACAGGGCAGACTGTATTGTGATGGTACCAACTAAATCTATGATTTGTGATCTGTCCGACCAGAGGAGATTTTTTATAAGATCGCCAGGAACTTAATGTCCAGAAGAAATATGATAAAACTACAAAGTAAAAACACGGAACAGAGAAATCTGGACATATGAATAGAAGTACAAATGGAACATTGAACACAAAAGGTTGTATAAAGTGCATTAGGGAATTAAGCGCCACCAAGTGGTAAATAGGCGATAAGTAGTGTGTGTATGTAGCATATTTTATTGATCTTGCTTCGTAAGATGTGCAATACAGACCTGTCGAAAATTTAACACTGAGCTAACGAAATGCTTTGATGCAAAAAGGCCGAAATGCGGATAATTAGTGAACGAAAAGCTACCAAGACATGGATAGCGGCTACTGAAAAGCTGCTGAGATACCAATATTATTAATGAGGGGTGACCTGCCGATTCGGCCATGTAAGCTTAGTGTTAAACTTTTGACGGGCCTTTACTGTAGCTGTTTTCTTAATAACTCACTATACAAGTAACTGTTTTAGGTTTTTGGCTTTCAAATGAAACGAAATTTTAGAAACTTATTCAAACGACACAGTAAGATCAAGATTCATTATCACTATTTGTTTAGATTTTGCTATAATAAATGGACTTTTCGATTATTTGAGGGTATATTAATGAAGAAAACGTTTTAAGAAATAGACTTTATCAGGGGCATTATAACAAGGTTTTACTGTAGTGGTAAACCAAGTGGCAAACTTATCGATTGTATTATAACGAGGTTTTGCTGTATTAGTATTTTTTCTCTTTTGAACTGTCCCGCCGCTCAACGTTTTATTGTACAAATAACATTCAGCATTTTCAACATTGTATTTTTAGTCAATATATGTTGATGTCGATGAATGTTTTAATATCATAATATCGCGTGTTAAAGACCAGTTCTAACAGTATATAAATATTTTTTAAGAAATAACATTCTATTTGAGTGTATTCATTCGGTATTATGAATGAGAGTCAGGAATAGCATATGCAATGAACTGCGAAGCAGGAGTTCATGTTAAATTTGCCGCTATTCCTTACTCTCATTCATAATACCGAATGAATACACTCAAAAAGAATGTTATTTCGTATATTTACAATCATAAAAAATATTGATAGCATGTCCGAAATGTAAAATTATTGCTACAATAATTTGTTTCATTCAAGATTTCGACAAACATAGGGGATTGATGGAACAGCCTTGCTCCAAATAAGGAAAGTGACGTCGGGACTAAACTTGGATGCTGACCAATCAATCAATGCATGACGTAATAGGATGACATTCTTTGACAAAATTTCGTAATCAGAGGTCATGACCCTACACTGTATTCTGCAAATACAAAAACAAATATGTTCATCTAAAGAAGGTCAATTCAAATTGTGTAAATCAACGACTGCTCGGTTATTACGCCGCTCGCTTCGTATGTGGGAGGCCGTCGAACTGGTTTAATCTAGACTTGAAAAAGGTAATGACTGTTCTTTCAGCAAGCACTCGACATTTAGAAATTAAAGTTACGGAGTCCTTCCATGTTACTGCAGCCGTGGAACGTTATTAAAACTGTTCCCTGTGTATTGCCCTGAGCGCACTGAAAAGTAAAACTTTCTGCCACTTCATCTATAAAGTGCACTAAAAAACACCTGTCCAGTAAAGTGGCAATTATGGGCAGGTGGCCTTTATACACTGGTTGAAATAATATGAATAAAGAACAATTGGGATACAATTCTACTGGCCTTTATAAACCTGGTGGCCCTTATATAGAGATGGTATTTAAGGCAAGTTAGACATTTATTGTGTACTGTTTGTTGGATTAATTATAACTTTAATAAACATAATGGTAAATATATATATGACTTGACTATACTTTACCGATAACTCTGTATTCAATATTTCTGATATATAAAGTCAATAAATGTAGTTGAATTTATACTGTCTTACTATCTTCTTCCTGACGCAGTTTCCTCGGTTTTATATCTTTTTTTAAACAATCCTTCTTTCGTTTTCTTTTTCTGAAAATTTCCAGAATGACATCAGCAATGGGAATTTGTACTTTCGTTTTCGTTTTTTAACTTAATACGTTTTCGTTAAACTTTAGCGATATAGACCTGTCAAAAGTTTAACACTAAGCTAACGAATTTGTGTCTCTCGGATTCGAGGAATGTAAGCTATATCTCTGTAGCGTTTCGGCAGTTGCGAGTCACTAGAGCTATCTGTTTCTCGACGAACACACAGCAGCCGGCTTGGTCTCCATTTCGTTATAATCTTAGTGTTCAATTTTCGACAGCTCTGTAGCTTATTTATTACTTTACAAATACAGACCCGTCTAAATAACATTTAGCCAACGAATTAGTGCCGGCTTAGCAACTCATCTCGGCTACATATTATACAGTACAAGCCCGTCTTAATTTTAACACCGACCTAACGAATTAGTTCCGGCTGAGCAACTAATCTCGGCTTCATATTATACAGAACAAGCCCGTCTTAATTTTAACACCGACCTAACGAATTAGTTCCGGCTGAGCAACTAATCTCGGCTTCATATTATACAGTACAAGCCCGTCTTAATTTTAACACTGACCTAACGAATTAGTTCCGGCTTAGCAACTCATCTCGGCTACATATTATACAGTACAGGCCCGTCTTAATTTTAACACTGACCTAACGAATTAGTTCCGGCTGAGCAACTCATCTCGGCTACATATTATACAGTACAGGCCCGTCTTAATTTTAACACTGACCTAACGAATTAGTTCCGGCTGAGCAACTCATCTCGGCTACATATTATACAGTACAGGCCCGTCTTAATTTTAACACTGACCTAACGAATTAGTTCCGGCTGAGCAACTCATCTCGGCTACATATTATACAGTACAGGCCCGTCTTAATTTTAACACCGACCTAACGAATTAGTTCCGGCTGAGCAACTCATCTCGGCTACATATTATACAGTACAGGCCCGTCTTAATTTTAACACCGACCTAACGAATTAGTTCCGGCTGAGCAACTCATCTCGGCTACATATTATACGGTACAAGCCCGTCTTAATTTTAACACCGACCTAACGAATTAGTTCCGGCTGAGCAACTCATCTCGGCTACATATTATACGGTACAAGCCCGTCTTAATTTTAACACCGACCTAACGAATTAGTTCCGGTTGAGCAACTCATCTCGGCTACATATTATACAGTACAGGCCCGTCTTAATTTTAACACTGACCTAACGAATTAGTTCCGGCTGAGCAACTCATCTCGGCTACATATTATACAGTACAGGCCCGTCTTAATTTTAACACCGACCTAACGAATTAGTTCCGGCTGAGCAACTCATCTCGGCTACATATTATACGGTACAAGCCCGTCTTAATTTTAACACCGACCTAACGAATTAGTTCCGGCTGAGCAACTCATCTCGGCTACATATTATACAGTACAGGCCCGTCTTAATTTTAACACTGACCTAACGAATTAGTTCCGGCTGAGCAACTCATCTCGGCTACATATTATACAGTACAGGCCCGTTTTAATTTTAACAATGACCTAACGAATTAGTTCCGGCTGAGCAACTCATCTCGGCTACATATTATACAGAACAGGCCCGTCTTAATTTTAACACCGACCTAACAAATTAATGTCGACTTAGCAACTCATCTCGGCTACATATTATACAGTACAGGCCCGTCTTAATTTTAACACTGACCTAACGAATTAGTTCCGGCTGAGCAACTCATCTCGGCTACATATTATACAGAACAGGCCCGTCTTAATTTTAACACTGACCTAACGAATTAGTTCCGGCTGAGCAACTCATCTCGGCTACATATTATACAGTACAGGCCCGTCTTAATTTTAACACTGACCTAATGAATTAGTACCGTTTCGGCAACAAATACAGTACAGAACCGTCTAAATTTTAACACTGTGCTAACGACTTAGTGCCAGCTGGGCAACTCTACAGTACAGACCCGTTTTAATTTTAACACCGAACTTACCAATTAGTGCCGGCTTAGCAACATATACAGTGCAGAACCGTCTATATTTTTACACCGACCTAACGAATTGGCACAAGCTGGGCAACATATACAGTACAGACCCGTCTAAATTCTACAACTGAGCTAACGAATTAGTACCTGTTCGGCAACATACACAGTACAGACCCGTCTAAATTCTACAACTGAGCTAACGAATTAGTACCTGTTCGGCAACATACACAGTACAGACCCGTCTAAATTCTACAACTGAGTTAACGAATTAGTACCTGTTCGGCAACATATACAGTACAGACCCGTCTAAATTTTACAACTGAGCTAACGACTTAGTGCCAGCTTGGCAACTCATTTTGTGTCTAGTTTACAATAACCTTTCGACATCTGCTATTTATCTCCCGATGGCTTTTCTGTCACTATCTATCAATGTCTCGGTTATTCGGCAACCGAACCTCGACACCTTTTTTTAGTTAAGTGTTAAACTTTCGACAGGTCTGTATTGTAGGTGAAACTTTAAATACATTTACATTTGCAAGCATGCATGTGCTAATAATTAAATATAACTGCATGTAATCAAAACTGACCCTTTTAAAATCATACACTATATATTATGTATCAGCAACAGTTTCTTTGTAGGAAACAGGAACTCTACCTCTTGAAAGAAATATGAATTATACACATTGTCATTTTATTTTATGTATATGAAGGAGGGGATCCCCGACGAGTGGTCTAAACCGAGAAATGGATCACAGTGCGTCTAATCACCTAGGTTAAACCCTTGTGCGAATCCGTTTGCTCGTCGAAGGTTGCTGCGAATCCGTTTGCTCGTCGAAGGTTGGTGGTTTTGCTCGTTGAAGGTTGGTGGTTTTGTTCGTCGAAGGTTGTTGGTTTTTCTCGTCGAAGGTTGGTGGTTTTGCTCGTCGAAGGTTGGTGGTTTTTCTCGTCGAAGATTGATGGTTTTGCTCGTCGAAGGTTGGTGACATTTCTCCAGGAACTCTGGTTTCCTCATAAATCACATAACTCGCCGTCTCGATATAATTTGACTGGGATGTAAAATGTCATTGTTTCACTAGAATCTATTGCTTATATCATTGATTTAAATAACTTCAGTTAATAAGATTTATACGATAATAAAGATTTATGTAACTTATTGACAATAATTTTGACCTAAATGATAATTCACATTAAGTTATATTTAAAAACGCAAATTGTTTGCATACTGATATACTTAAAAAGTCCTTTAAGTGGTGAAAACGCTAGAATAAATGCAAGATGTTTAAACTGTTTATTCTGGTCAGTTTAATTTATAACAAAAAATTTCATCAGTACTATCTCGTACAGACCTGTCGAAAGTTTAACACTGATTTAACGAAAAGGAGTCTTAGCCAGCTGGCTGTAAGGTACGTAGTGACCGAAAACCTGTCGAACGATAGATTGTATGTATAACCGATATATACTAAACGATAGGTCGAAATTAGATGCCGAGTCGACACTAATTTGTAAGCTCAGTGTTAAACTATCGACAGGACTGTGTTGTATCAATGTTATCTATATATATAGACTAATTTATATGACCTACATTACGTACATATTGGAAAACCCCATGTTTACAATAAATACTAAAGGTCAGTCGATACCGAAACCATATGATAATGACGTATGGTGTATAATTATGTGTCAAGTTAAAACTTGTCAATTTAAAGAAGTAAATTTATAAGTTCCGTAAAATTGAATCAATATTAGAGATCGAAGGTATGTTAGTTATAGTAGTAGTATTTTCATATTTATTTATATATATTTTATATTTTTGGTGTGATATTACGTATTATTATTGTGTTTAATTCTGCTCCATCCGACCGGCACATTGACCCAGTATTAAACACACAATCTCTCTCTCTCTCTCTCTCTCTCTCTCTCTCTCTCTCACACACACACACACACACACACACACACTACACACACACACACACTCTCTCTCTCTCTCTCTCTCTCTCTCTCTCTCTCTCTCTCTCTCACACACACACACACACACCCTCTCTCTCTGTCTCTCTCTCTCTCACACACACACACTCTCTATCTCTCTCAGAAAGAGAGAGAGAGAATGTACACCTATGTTTACATATTCATTAAAAAACACTGTTGGGGCATGTCTATCCTTAATTGACGTCACGTAACGTTACCTAGCACCAATGTAACAAACAGTCCAAATATGGCGCATTGATAAGGTATAAAGTTTACAATAAAATTATTTTGATATATCTATTTCAACAAGATTTTATGATGTCATTATTTCTATCACCACTTCATTAAGTGACATCACTGAATTTTTTTTACTTTATTATTAAATTAGGACTATTACAAAAGACTGTCACACCTAATTGATATCACCCACGACCACGCTATACAATACACGACCAAAATAAACATTTAATTCTCTATCTATGAGCACTTTTAATGATTTTATGTCTTTTGATATATTTTCAGCAATGGACAAGACAACTAAACAACCTTTACCGAAGGCAGAAAAAGAACCAAACGTCACCGCGGCAGCGTGTGCTTATTTCAAACTGCTGATTATGAACGTTGCGGGGCCGAGCGATGGAGAAGGGTCGGCTGATCGGCGTAAGCAGACGATTCATGATGTCATTGAAATTGAACATCCAAATCTTATATTATTTCAAGAATTTGGATGGAAAGGCGTTTCGGGGAGAACTTGGTCAAAATTTCCTATCGATGATAGATACCAGCTGAGCGGAAACACGGAAGCTAGCCTTTTATATGACTCAAATGAATTTCTGATAAGAGAGTTACCAGCAAAAACATTGCAAAGTGTTCTGGATGAAATGAAAAGAAAAGATGGCGAAGTCCCAACAGATTTCACACCTCTTCCAAGAATGTGTGCACGGATTGTTGAGTCAAAAGGTGTTCCTATTAAAACATTTATTTGCGTGTCGTGGCATGGAAGATATTCAAAACATAGTGTTTCAGAACTTATTCAAGAATTTAAAAATACAATGAAATTCTTCAAAGATCTTTTATCTAAACTAAAAGGAGACTTGTCTATGATTATAGGGGGAGACTTTAACATCAATATCAAGAAAATCAAAGAATTTGTCATTTCTCCCTTTCAGATATATGAATATTCTCCAGCAAAAAGGCGATCTGGAAATATAATAGACTTTTATATCACGACTACCAATCAAGTTTTGAAAGATGTCCAAGTTTTGGATATTTCAAAAATATCAGAAGCCAAGAATCCGCTGAAAGTACTTGATCACGATCCGGTTAAGGCTTTGTTATATTAAAATGTTTAGGTTTCATGATATTTTGCTATAGGCAAACAACATTGAACAGTCCACTTGACCTGTATCTCTGCTTCTTCATTATTAATCGATAATCAATTTTTGGCATACTTTTGGCAACTTTTTCAGTCTGTAAACAGTTTTTACGAACCTTGGTGGACGAGTGATGGAAAAGTGACGGCTGATCGGCGTAAGCAGATGTTCCATGGTGTCCTTGATATTAAAAATCCAACTAATATTGAGGAGTAATGTCCCCATTTACTCGAAATTTACACTCAAAGCTCGCGCATGTCTCACGAATACCAATCAAGTTTTGAAAGATGTTCAGATTTCATGATATTTTACTATAGGCAAACAACATTGAACTGTCCACTTGACCTTTTATTAGATATATCCTTTATCCTATACATGGGTAGTGTTATGATTTGCAGTGATATAATACACAGTGCACGACCTTGGAGGATAAAACCGGCATTTCCCCAACTGTCTTTAACCCTGGATTATTTACTTTACGCACGAATAGGATCTGAAAAAAGTGTAAACTTTTCCCCCTATAAATCAATGTACTAGTTCATGATGACTATTTTGATTAAAGGTCAATCGGACAGGTCAATGCAATATGCCTATACTATTAGTATTATTTCTATTTCATCAGGTAAAAATATTAGTTAGACTCATATCTAAAAAATCAATTTTAAAAAAACATATTGGAAACTTATTTAGGTTAGGAGTCATTAATCAAATCAATCATTGGCGTTTTTTCACTGACTATTTGATACGGGTACATATTACTTGTATATCATTTATGTATTGAATGTGTCCTTTCAGTTCAACTACATTCAAACCTGTCAATAAAGGCCGCCTGAGGGAACTAGTAAAATTGGCCTTTATGAAGAGGTGGCCTTTATATAGAACTGTATTTATTGTTGCTTTCCGGTGCATATGCCCCTCTCTCTCTCTCTCTCTCTTCTCTCTCTCTCTCTCTCTCTCTATATATATATATATATATATATATCTGTGTGTGTGTGTGTGTGTGTGTGTGTGTGTGTGTGTGTGTGTAGCCTTGTTAACTTATGTGACAATAAGAACTCTGATTATACCAATCATTACACACATTTAACATGATATGCGTCAATCAATTACAGGAACATTATGATTTGTTAAACGTTTATGTATTCGTCTTTAGTAATATATGTATATTACCAAGTCCATTATAATTTTGACATTATTAATAGTTATACTAGTATTTTCATCGAATTAATTTTTATTTAGTTATTATCTGTGATACATGTATATAAACACATAATTTTATCGAATGGTTACTTGTTAACTGTTAAGTTTTCTTTGTGTGTTAACTTGACATTTTTGATACACCTATAATGATTAGGAAAACAATTCAATCAAGTACGAACATACATGTTTCATAATCGTTAAAATATTCACATATTATTTTATATTTTAAAAACGAGATTAATGATTCTGAAGACATATTAAAACATAATAATAGATAAAAACAAAATTGCAATACACATTATAATTTTAATTCTTATTACCTTTGGTTTTTTACTTTGTCAAAATTATTTTTTTCTTTTTTAATTATTTTGTCTTAATTTTTAATATTTTTTATTAATTTTATTTAATTATTTTCTGATATTTGTTGATTGTTATAAATAGATGACTCAACTATTTGTTTCGTTTCAAGCATTTTTCTTGGTCAGAGCTTTTCTGTTATTGTTGCATGAAAGGATTGACTTCCATAGAAGAGACATAACCATTTGACATCCTACGACATAGTGATGCTAATGTGGTACTTTCTGTGGCTATTTTATCATATAAATTTTTTCTAAAAAATCCTATAAAAGAATTATAAGGAATAGAAATGATTTTCTTTTTGTTTGTGAAGGAAGTATGAAAAAATTTAACATTTTGCATAGTGATTTCTCTACGCCATAGTATGTAAGTCTATATGCCTAATTGTTAACTGTTGTAATTTACATTGTTTTCAGTGATATGTCTCTTCATGTTCTAAAATTGTTTATGTTTTTGTATTTATTTGTTTATTTATTTATCGATTTATTTATCTATTTATTCATGAAACTGATAAAATAAATACATTTATTACATTTTTTAAATCATAATAAAACCAATTATTTATCACATTGTTATTATGTTTTCATTTATTCTGTTACACCAGCCTTTACTACTATAGCATAACAAGATTACATGTACCCCATTCCGTAACTTGTAATAATGTCAAATCTACTTTGTCTGTTAATGGCATATCTACTTAAAACAATCACTAACGAAACTACAGCACTACACCATTTGTACAAACTACCGGCATCTTTTCTGAAACATTATTCAGTTTTAATACCTAGTTTTTCATTTTGGACTCGGTAACACATCACAGAAAGGAATGGATGGTGTCTGGAACATACATTCAAACCTGTCTAAGGTCACCTCTGTATATATTGGGCACTTGCTTTAAAAACCAATTAACTTTTATCCAAATTGCTCTTAATTTATGTTATTTGAACTTGTGTGTAAGGGCCACCTATCCATAAAGGCCAATTTACTGTTCCCTTTAGTGAACTTTATATAGTTTATAAAGAGGATTCACTGTACTAACGAATGTTTTAAATATAAAAAAAACATATTATACATGTACGTATTTTTCCTTGATATTGAACCCACCAACCTTCGGTTATATAGAACAGACAAATTTTCTCAGACTCCAATCTGTGGAATTTCATTCAAACTTAGACAATGAGAAGCACTGGTCAATACAGAACTGTTAACGGTTAGATTTTAGTCAACAGTTATACATGACAAGGTAGATACATGATACACCTCGAATTATACTTGAATAGCATTAACTTTAGGGTTTTATTGTATGCGTAAAGTGACATGTATAAAAAGGTATTTCGCAGTTTAAAAATTATACTGGAACACTTTCAATCCATGTGTACATTTTTTCTAGTTTCATTAAAGATAAAACCCTTTTTAAGTACCCTTGTCGATGACAATATATATATATATATATAACACGCTAATATATAGCGTTAACGCGCGAAATTTAAACACCGCGAACGTACTTCCTGGTCTCTTTCGCAAAAATTCGGCACCGCAAATATTAAGCGCTATACAATATATATAAGAGAGAGAGAGAAAGAGAGAGAGAGAGAGATATTGATCAAGTACTTAAGTATTTAAACAGGTTATTTATTATCTAACGCGTATCAAGTCATTGTTTAATAACTTATTGAATATTAAATATACTTAGTGATGCAAACGCATGCTTTTCATCTAAGATTAAAAACCATTATGTAATTTGGTACTTGTATTTAAAAGGTAAAACAGGCAAAGAAATACATCTTATGATCAGGTTAAATTCTGAGCATGGGAATTCAAACGCGGTATGACGTCTCTAGAAGATGAAGCAAATGTCTGGGTGGTACCGACGAAGAAATGTGTAAGTAGAAGGTTGGTACTTTGTAAACTCTGATAGGCGAATACAGGTGAATAAATAGCACAGGCATTAGGCAATTTGCATTTTAGCGTTTTAACATTCTTACTTGATCGTTAAGGTATGCGAAAGCTTTGGGCCTCAAATATCCTAGCAATTACCAACTGGCAGCGCCTTGTTGAAGAGTTTTAGGTCTAAAGATGATTTTCCTTTACGTCAGGTGACTGTAGATGAGACTTGGGTTCATTATGATGATAATAAAGCCCAAAGGCGTCAGTGGGTAAGGCCTTGGTCCACGAGGTCAAATACGTTCAAGACGCAGCCATATGCTGGCAAGGTGATGGCCCAGTATTTTAATAAGCAAAAACATATTATTGTGACATGTTTGTCGATTGTCTTCTTAATTACTTTGTTTATTCCGGGTATAAAACGTTACATTACTTGACTACACCAGATAAGGTTTAATTTTATCGATATATATTAGCAATTTGCACCTCATCATAAACATATCAGATCATGAAATAGTTGTATCATTCCCTATAAAATAGCCGAGATTTTCTGCCGATACAGTGTGAGCCTAGTAATGAATTAAGTTATATCAAGGGAGATAAAGTTAGGTAGATGGGGACTGGGTTTATTTGGACCATCGATTTAATTGTAATCGATAATGATCCCCCCACCAGTGGCGAGGGGGATATAGTGATACCGCTGTGTGTATGTATGTGTGTGTGGATCCGTCCAAATTGGTTTCCGTGCATCCGATTGAGCTGAAACTTGGTCAGTTGATTTGTTGTGGTGGTAGGTGGTGTGGGATTGTTCAACAGCCTAATCGTGCATCCAAGATGGCCGCCGTTACTAAAAATAGACATTTTCACTCGATTCATGGTCTCGTAGCATTTAAAAGAAAACCGTACATTCGATTAAGCTGAAACTTGGTCAGTTGATTTGTAATGGTGGTGAATGGTGTGGGATAGTCCGACAGGCTAATCGTGCATCCAATCATGCATCCAAGATGACCATCGTTACTAATAATAGACTTTTTCCCCAATTCGTGGTTTCCATGTATTTAAAAGAAAACCATACATTCGATTGGGCTGAAACTTGGTCAGTTGATTTGTTATGGTGGTGAGTTGTGTGGGATTGGTCGGCAGCGTAATTCAAATTACTTAAAATAAAAATACTAAAAAAAGACTTTTTCACTCAATCCATAGTTTTTCTTCGTGCATTTGAAAGAAACCCGTACATCTGATTGAGCTGAAACTTGGTCAGTTGATTTGTTATGATGGTGGGTGATGTGGGATTCCTGGACAGGAAAAACATACTTTCGATTGGGCTGAAGTTTGGTCAGTTGTTTTGTTATGGTGGTGAGTTGTGTGGGATTGGTCGGCAGCGTAATTCAAGATACTTAAAATAAAAATACTAAAAAAAAAGACTTTTTCACTCAATCCATAGTTTTTCTTCGTGCATTTGAAAGAAACCCGTACATCTGATTAAGATGAAACTTGGTCAATTGATTTGTTATGATGGTGGGTGATGTGGGATTCCTGGACAGGAAAAACATACTTTCGATTGGGCTGAAGTTTGGTCAGTTGTTTTGTTATGGTGGTGAGTTGTGTGGGATTGGTCAGAAGCGTAATCCAAGATGGTTGCCTTACTAAAAATAGACTTTTTCACCTGATTCATTTTGTCAGTGCATTTACAAGAAAACCGTACATCCGATTAAGCTGAATCTTGGTCAGTTGATTTATTGTGGTGGTGAATTGTACGGGATTGATTTACAACCTGATCGCATATTCAAGATGGCCGATGTTAGTTTAAATAGCAAAAACCTATAAATGCACAGTAAAGCCTTATTTATGTACCAATTGTGTTGATTTTGTGTGTTCGTGAATAATTTGGTTTCCCTCCATTTAAAAGAAAACCAGTCATGCAATTGAGCTTAAACTTTGTCAGTTGGTTTATTGTAATGGTGAGTAGTATGGGACAGATTGACAACCTTATAGCATATCCAAGATGGCTTCCATTACTATAAATAGCATAATCCAATAAAAGCACATTACAACCTTATTTATGTACCGATTTTGTTGAAATTTTAAACTTAAAAAATAGAACTCGGGCTATTAAAATATATAACAGTTTTTTCTGTAATGTTTTAGTTTACCTAATATAGTGTATCTAAAATGGCCGCTGTTACTGTAAATAACAAAAACCTATAAATGGTCATTACAGCCTTGTTAATGTACTGATTTTTGTTGAAATTTTAAATATAGAAAAAACAACTCGGTGTATTAAACATATTAAACAGGTTTTTCTGAAATTTTTTTACTTTCACTTTTTATTGTATTCACTAATGTTCACCACTGTGGGGGGATAGTGTTCTCTGAACACCTTGTTTTATATTTAATGATATTGACATAAACTTGGTCGGTTGAAAAGATAACACTATGTCGTATATCATTTATATTACATACTATATATATAACTAGTTATTAAACTTAGCAGTTTCTATACAGATGAATCAAGATAAGGTATCGATCTAAGGTATGTTAATAGATATTTCAATTTATATTGTTTTCTATTTTGGGTTGATAGATATTTTAATTATACACCGTGATTCACATTAACATTCTATCGCGAATTCTATTTATTGAAATCACTGATTTGTACTGAATAAATCGTTAAATGGTACGTCATTTAACAATTAAACTGTTTTGAAATGGCGTTCATAGTTGATATGAATACCAAAACTTTGTACGACAAACTGAATGAGTGGTAACGCATTATGATTGGTTGGTCGTGCAAAATGTAAGTATTCATATTGGCTATGATGGCCATTTTAAAACAGATCCATTATTATGTTTTCATTACAATGTTTTAATTGCCAGATTTTATTTTTCAGGGTTAATTTGCGTTCAATTTTGTGATTAGATTTTCGAGCGTTTCGACCAAAATATAGTCCACAAAAACAAAACGAGTATTTTGTTCTTTAACAAGTGATAAAACATATGATATATTAATATATTACTTACATAGAAATTATGAAAACAAATTCAAGAATTACAAATAAATAATTTAGACATGAGTATATTTTTACAACAATAAATATTTATTGTCTTCTAAGTTTGTGATATCTTAGGGGAAACATCAACAGATTGTATTTAGTGATATCACCTATTCTATTTAGTAATATCACTAAATATGTGACAAAATACTAAATAAATGATAAAAATGGTACGTCAAAGATATTTATTATGTTATAATATAAATAATAAAAAATCAACAAAATAAACATTTGATTCTGCAACTTTGCTTTGTAACAGTTCGATGAGTAAACAATTTTATTTTGACATAATTTCAGCAATGGTCAGAAAAACTAAGAAAAAAAGAAACAAAAGACGAAATGGCACGAAAATACAGCTCACCCTCAATATCTCCATCTTCTTCATGGGACGACTGCACAGATTCTGACAGCTTTAAAGATTTTGACAGCCCCATAGATTATTACAGCTCAATTTTGCAGGCTGGTATGTTTAAGTACAAACCATGTTAAATTTATTGTCTACTGAGTTTGTGATATCCTAGGAGAAACATCAACAAATTATATTTAGTGATATCGCCAGTTTTATTTAGTGATATCACTAAATATGTAACAAAATACAGAATAAATAATAAAAACGGTACGCCAAAAATATTTATACTGTCATTATATGAATAAAACAATAACAAAATAAACATTTGATTCTGCAACTTTGTTTTGTAACAGTTCGATGAGTAAACAATTTTATTTTGACATAATTTCAGCAATGGTCACAAAAACTAAGAAAAAGAAGAAACAAAAGAACAAAACGGCACGAAAATTCAGATCACCCTCAATATCTCCATCTGCTTCATGGGACGACTGCACAGATTCTGACAGCTCCACAGATTTTAACAGCTCCACATATTCTGACAGGTCGACAGATTATGACAGCTCGAATTTGCAGTCTGGTATGTATCAGTACAAACCATGTAAAATTGCCGACCTGCTAAATTGTACTATCTTTCATGCCTAAATTCACAGAAAAATTAAAGCTGGTAGTTTCATGAATGAATCTGTTCGGTTGCCTTTCCAGCACAGTTTCCTGATACAAAATATCAACTGGCAAATGGCGCATCGAAAACATTTAACCTTGTGTTACATAAAAAACCTTAAACATATTAAACATTAATTTGTTTAGATCACAGCATTCGTAAAACATGCCGCTATGTAATTATACAAACAATATGGAAAAGATACAACTATTTATGATTGATTAGTTAAAGGGACGATGGAGTACATATACCTGATTATTTCCAGAATTTTCTAAATCTTTTATATTCTAGTAATAAATAAATAAATAAAATAAATAAATAAAATGGACAATGGAGTACCTGATTATTTTCAGAATTTCATATATCTTTAATATTCCATTATACAGCGGGATTTTAAAAACAAAAAATTTCTACTTTCATCGCAGTAGCTATAGCATTTTTTATGTCCTTAAATGCCCGTAAACTTCAGGTGTCATAATCCTTAAATCCGCTGTCATCATCCAATACCTGGCTTTAATACATGATTTATATGTAACAAAATACAGAATAAATAATAAAAACGGTGCGCCAAAAATATTTATACGGTCATTATATGAATAAAAAAGAAAACGCTTCAATAAACAAACAAAATAAACATTTGATTCGCAACTTTGTTTTGTAACAGTTCGATGAGTAAACAATTTTATTTTGACATAATTTCAGCAATGGTCACAAAAACTAAGAAAAAGAAGAAACAAAAGAACAAAACGGCACGAAAATTCAGATCACCCTCAATATCTCCATCTGCTTCATGGGACGACTGCACAGATTCTGACAGCTCCACAGATTTTGACAGGTCGACAGATTATGACAGCTCGAATTTGCAGTCTGGTATGTATCAGTACAAACCATGTAAAATTGCCGACCTGCTAAATTGCACTTTCTTTCATGCCTAGATTCACAGAAAAATTAAGGATTTAAAATTTTTCAAATTCTAATGGAAGTTTTCATACAAGTTATGTATCAAATTAATCACAATGTAAAACTATATGATACTATGCATATAATGATAACAACAGGAAGCTCTCAAAGCAGAAAATGCTGAAAACATATCTTTTACTTGTTGAAAATGATCAGTCTATGAAGTAAATAATGTCATCAAACTTTGTAAATGTTTGAAGCTTATGCATATATAAATATTAAGCTAAGACAAATCAGTAAAAATTAATGCAAATTAGGGATGAATTTTAAAAGTATAAATCATATGCAATTTTATAAAAAGATGGATTCCAAATTGAGAAGGGACTACTTTCATGATAAATGTTTGGAGGCCCATTGATGCATATTTGTTACAATTTTCTGCAATTTCAGATATCACACTTACACTTACACGTACATATATTTGTTGTATATATTTAAAAAAGGGTTTTTAATGGCTGTATTGTATTTTTTCCACATTTCTCCATCATAGTTCCCTATATTAAAAGCAGCTCTCTTTCAATGAACAAGGGAAGTAAGTTGGTATATATTCACAGTATTTTTGTCACAATAAAATAGCACAATAATAAGATTTTTCCCAGTAAAATGTCATAATGAAATCATTAATGTAGTTAATGCATTACTACTGTATTAATGGATATATTTCAATGCTAAGATTTAATGTAATGGTCTCTATTTTTTCCATATTTACAATAAAACCATTATAGCAGATGCTACAGTTGTTATACCTTGAAATTATAACTGACGGAGGGACAGCTGTTGGTTTTCGAACCTTTTTCTTTATTATTCTTTTCCTTCTTATACACAGTTTCATGTCATGTTTAGTTTTCAACCCACAAGCAAATCCATAAACTGGTCTGCCTTGCTTACAGTGAGACCTATCCCTTCTATATTTCCCTCCTGGTAGCCCAAATTTATGGCAAGGTCTTCTGTATTACATATTTAGATAATATTATAACGTTGTAAAAAAATTATAAACTTTGGAAAGTTATCCCCAGGTAATACA
Source organism: Anadara kagoshimensis (assembly GCA_021292105.1). Lineage (NCBI taxonomy): Eukaryota > Metazoa > Mollusca > Bivalvia > Arcoida > Arcidae > Anadara > Anadara kagoshimensis. The sequence continues at coordinate 18,904,195 of CM037865.1, forward strand.
GTATATTACTCGACCATCTTGCTGTACTGGGTCACCATACTTTTTACATTGGAGAACACTTTAAATTTGGGACCAAATATAATTACTATCAAGTAACAAAGGGTGCATTGTATGTTTATTGGAAAATTATTATCACACAAGGTTTAAAATGGAAAAAAATAATATAAAACGTTTAATTATGTACCGGATGTTGACATCCAGTTATCAAGGCATCACGTCTCGGCTTGCTATGAAAAATCTGTGTATTTTATGTATTCTTACCTGATCGTTTTAGTGAAAAGCAGGTTTATCTGTCAATATGTGAAATAAATCAATGTATGCATAAAGGCAGTATGATCATATCTGCGATCGTGATTTTGCCAAGGAAAAACACAGCGCACTCCACTGATCTGGGCCAAAGCCCAACCATGAATTGAAATCGGAAACCACTGCGCAAGGGTAACGCAAATCTACAAAAAAACAATATATATTCCGATATGTGTTAATTAAGTTTAACTATTCCTAACTGATTTATAGATAATAAAAGATATGTTCTTCTCAAATGAAACAAGACACATGTATGTTTTTGCAACGTGTGTTTCCTAGGCGTATGAATATTAAAAAACAGAACTACATCGACGACAAAGACATGAAATTGTGATCGCAAAAAGAACAACAATTTATCACCCTTAATACCATTATAACGATTCCGTTTTAGTGAAAGCATTAACAGTTGGCCCTAAAAAATCACTGATGCGAATTCTACGATTGATCTCTCATCCGATTTTTAAATATCCTATTTTTGATTTTGTAAACATACTTTCGTTTTCGAAACCAAGATGGCGACCCCCATGAATCAAAAGACAATCCTGTTATCTGACTAGTGTCTCATTTCCCTTATTGTATGTTGCCTGTTTTGCTTTAGCATTGCATTTTGTATACTTTCAACTTCAACTAGCCGTTTATTTCAAATTAATATTTAATTTATTTAATGCTGGGGATTTGTTACAAAAATTCGTGAAATATCCAGAATTTAGGGTTAATTTTTATCATTAATGCACTGAATTAATGTGAAATATGAAACGCAACTGTATTCTTTTGTTCCCTTTTGTCATAGGTCATCACAAAAACTATGAATGTAACCTATACTCCTAGGATAAAGTGAGAATGAATTCATTGTGGTTGTATTGCTAATATTGGGCAGATAATCCTTAAAGCTGGTAGTTTCATGAATGAATCTGTTCGGTTGCCTTTCCAGCACAGTTTCCTGATACAAAATATCAACTGGCAATTGGCGCATCGAAAACATTTAATCTTCTTACATAAAAAACCTTAAACATATCCAACATTAATTTGTTTAGATCACAGCATTCGTAAAACATGCCGCTATGTAATTATACAAACAATATGGAAAAGATACAACTATTTATGATTGATTAGTTAAAGGGACGATGGAGTACATATACCTGATTATTTCCAGAATTTTCTAAATCTTTTATATTCCATAAATAAATAAATAAATAAATAAATAAATAAATAAAATGGACGATGGAGTACCTGATTATTTTCAGAATTTCCTAAATATTTTACATTCTATTTATAAATAAATAAATATAATGGACGATGGAGTACCTGATTATTTTCAGAATTACCTAGTATATCTTTAATATTCCGTTATATAGCGGGATTTTAAAAACAAAAAAATTCTACTTTCATCGCAGAAGCTATAGCATTTTTTATGTCCTTAAATGCCCGTAAACTTCAGGTGTCATAATCTTTACATCCGCTGTCATCATCCAATACCTGGCTTTAATACACGATTTTCAACACCTTTTCAGCGTTCATGGACACCTTTGGTATAATTATCTATAATAATACGAATATTATCCCCTCTGTTGATAAATATTGTCATACTAACCTTTCTTTAACTTACTCCAGAGTTAGATAATTTTCACGATTTTCTCTCCAAAATATAGCGATATACAAATGTACGTATGACTGCAGTTAACAGGGGATCGAGTGGCCGAAAAAGTGCCGAGGAGCCGAGCGGCCGTAAAGTTGCCGAGCTGTGGACAGCAGCTGCCAAAAAGGTGCCGAGTATAGACCACAAGGGGCCGAGATGTAACTGCCGAGCAGCCTAGATGAGCTGCCGATTCGGCACTAATTCGGCACTAAAGTGTTAAACTTTCGAAAGGCCTGCACTGTAGTAGTGACTTTTTTTTTACCAAGCATTCGGCATTTAGAAATGAATGTCACGGCGTCCTTCGGACGAGACCTTAAAAACGGATGCCCCGTGTAACTGCAAGCATAATACGTTATTAAGATATCTCCCTGTCCATTGCTCTGAGCCCAATGAAAGAGACAAAATTTCTGCCACTTCATCTACAGCTGGTGACGTCTCGATATAAATGAAATAAACTTGACTGGGAAGCAAAACACCATTCAATCAATCAATAAGTGTCAATTATTACCACAGTCAAACATGTCTATAAAGGCAACCCAAGGGAACCAGTAAAAGTGGCCTTTATGGGCAGATGGCCTTTATACACAGGTTTAAATAATTTGAATAAAGAATAATTAGGACACAATTCTACTGGACTTTATTAACCTGGTGGCCCTTATATAGAGGTGGTATTTAAGACAGTTATTACATAACTTGACTATACTTTACTGGCACGTCTGTATTCAATATGCCAGATATAAAGTCAATAAATGTAATTGAATATATACCGTCTTACTATCTTCTCACTGACGCAGTTTCCTCGGTTTTTTATATTTTTAAAAAAATTCTTCTCTCGTTTTCTTTTTCCAACTATTTCCAGAATTGTAAAACTGACCTGACGAATTAGTGCCCACTCGACAGCATACACAGTACAGAACCGTCTAAACTTTAACACTGAGCTAACGACATATGGCCAGCTGGGCAACTCTATAGTACAGACCCGTCTTAATTTTAACACCGAATTAACGAATTAGTGCCAGATTAGCAACTCATTTAGGTTACATATACAGTACAGACCCGTCTAAATTTTAACACCGACCTAACGAATTAGCAATGGCTCGGCAACATATACAGTACAGACCCGTCTTAATTTTAACACTGAGCTAACGATTTTGCGCCAGCTGGGCAACTATACAGTACAGACCCGCCTTACTTTTAACACTGAGAGAGAGAGAGAGAGAGAGAGAGAGAGAGAGAGAGAGAGAGAGAGAGTGTGTGTGTGTGTGTGTATGTGTGTACACTAAAGTTTACATATTCATCAAAAAACACTGTCAAAGCGTTTCTATCCTTAATTGATGTCACGTAACGTTACTTAGCACCAATGTGACAAACAGTCCAAATATAACGAATTGATAAGGTTTTGGTATTTTGATATCGCTATTTCAACAAGATTCAATGATGTCATGGATTTCTATTACCAATTCATTTAGTGACATCACCGATTTTTTACATCTATTATTAAATTAGGACTATCACATAAGACTGTCACACTTAATTTATATCACCAACGACCACACTTTACACTACACGACCAAAATAAACATAAAATATAACCATTTAATTCTCTATCTCTGAGAACTTTTAATGATTTTATGTCTTTTGATATATTTTCAGCAATGGACAAGAAAACTAAACAACCTTTACTGAAGGCAGAAAAAGAACCAAACGTCAATGCGGCAGCGTGTGCTTATTTCAAACTGCTGATTATGAACGTTGCGGGGCCGAGCGATGGAGAAGGGTCGGCTGATCGGCGTAAGCAGACGATCCATGATGTCATTGAAATTGAACATCCAAATCTTATATTATTTCAAGAATTCGGATGGAAAGGCGTTTCGGGGAGAACTTGGACAAAATTTCCTATCGATGATAGATACCAGCTGAGTGGAAACACGGAAGCTAGCCTTTTATATGACTCAAATGAATTTCTGATAAGAGAGTTACCAGCAAAAACATTGCAAAGTGTTCTGGATGAAATAAAAAGAAAAGATGGCGAAGTCCCAACAGATTTCACACCTCTTCCAAGAATGTGTGCACGGATTGTTGAGTCAAAAGGTGTTCCTATTAAAACATTTATTTGCGTGTCGTGGCATGGAAGATATTCAAAACATAGTGTTTCAGAACTTATTCAAGAATTTAAAAATACAATGAAATTCTTCAAAGCTCTTTTATCTGAACTAAAAGGAGACTTGTCTATGATTATAGGTGGAGACTTTAACATCAATATCAAGAAAGTCAAAGAATTTGTCATTTCTCCCTTTCAGATATATGAATATTCTCCAGCAAAAAGGCGATCTGGAAATATAATAGACTTTTATATCACGACTACCAATCAAGTTTTGAAAGATGTCCAAGTTTTGGATATTTCAAAAATATCAGAAGCCAAGGATCCGCTGAAAGTACTTGATCACGATCCGGTTAAGGCTTTGTTATATTAAAATGTTTAGATTTCATGCTATTTTGCTATAAGCAAACAACATTGAACAGCCCACTTGACCTGTATCTCTGCTTCTTCATTATTTATTCGATAATCAATTTTTGGCATACTTTCGGCAACTTTTTCAGACAGTAAACAGTTGTTTACGAACCTTGGTGGACCGAGTGATGGAAAAGGGACGGCTGATCGGCGTAAGCAGATGTTCCATGGTGTCCTTGATATTCAAAATCCAAATCTGTAAAATTAAAGGGTTATTGAACTAATATTGAACAGTATTGTCCCCGTTTACTCGAAATTTACACTCCAAGCTCGCGCATATCTCACGAATACCAATTAAGTTTTGAAAGATGTTCAGATTTCATGATATTTTACTATAGACAAACAACATTGCTTTCATTAGATATATCCTTTATCCTATACATGGGTAGTGATATGATTTGCAGTAATATAATACACAGTGCACGACCTTGGAGGATAAAACCGGCATTTCCCCAACTGTCTTAAACCCTGGATTATAGACTCTACGTACGAATAGGATTTGAAAAAGTGTAAACTTTTTTCCCTATAAATCAATGTACTAGTTCATGATGACTATTTTGATTAAAGGTCAATCGGACAGGTCAATGCAATATGCCTATACTATTAGTATTATTTCTATTTCATCAGGTATAAATATTAGTTAGACGCATATCTAAAAAATCAATAAATAAATTATTGAAAACTTATAACATTCAGGTTAGAAGTCATTAATTAAATCAATCATTGGCGTTTTTTCAATGAGTATTTGTTACGGGTATATATTACTTGTATATCATTTATGTATTGAATGTGTCCTTTCAGTTCAACTACATTGAAACCTGTCTATAAAGGCCGCCTGAGGGAACTAGTAAAATTGGTCTTTATGGACAGGTGGCCCTTATATAGAACTGTATCTATTGTTGCTTCCGGTGCATATGCCTCTCTCTCTCTCTCTCTCTCTCTCTCTCTCTCTCTCTCTCTCTCTATATATATATATATATATATATATATATATATATATATTATATATATATATATGTGTGTGTGTGTGTGTGTGTGGAGCCTTGTTAACTTATGTGACAATAAGAACTCTATTATACCAATCATTACACAAATTTAACATTATATGCGTCAATCAATTACGGATTATGATTTGTTAAACGTTTATGTATTCGGCTTTAGTAATATATGTATATTACCAAGTCTATTATAATTTTGACATTATTAATAGTTATAGTTATACTAGTATTTTCATCGAATTAATTTTTTTTAGTTATTATCTGTAATACATGTATATAAACACATAATTTTATCGAATGGTTACTTGTTTACTGAAGTTTTCTTTGTGTGTTATCTTGACATTTTAGATACACCTATAATGATTAGGAAAACAATTCAATCAAGTACGCACATACATGTTTCATAATCGTTATTTTATATTTTAAATACGAGATTAATGATGTTTAAAACATATTAAAACATAATAATAGATAAAAACAAAATTGCAATACACATTATAATTTAATTCTCATTACTTTTGTTTTTTTTTTACTTTGTCACAATTATTTTTTTCTTTTTTAATTATTTTGTCTTAATTTTTAATATATTTTTTATTAATTTTATTTAATTATTTTCTGATATTTGCTGATTGTTATAAATCGATGACTCAACTATTTGTTTCGTTTCAAGCATTTTTTTTGGTCAGATCTTTTCTGTTATTGTTGCATGAAAGGATTGGCTTCCAAGGAAGAGACATAACCGTTTGACATCCTACGACATAGTGATGCTAATGTGTTACTTTCTATGGCTATTTTATCATATAATTTTTTTAAGCATCCTATAAATAGAATTATAAGGAATAGAAATTATTTTCTTTTTGTTTTGGGAGTATGAAAAAATTTGACATTTTGCATAGTGATTTCTCTACGCCATAGTATGGAAGTATATATGCCTTATTGTTAACTATTGTATTTTACATTGTTTTCAGTGATATATCTCTTCATTTTCTAAAATTGTTTATTTCTTTTTGTATTTATTTGTTTATTTATTATCGATTTATTTATCTATTTATTCATGAAACTGATAAAATAAATACATTTATTACATTTTTAATCATAAAACGAATTATTTATCACATTGTTATTATGTTTTCATTTATTTTGTTACACCAACCTTTACTACTATAGCATAACAAGATTACATGTATCCCATTCCATACCTTGTAATAATGTCAAATCTACTTTGTCTGTTAATGGCATACCTACTTAAAACAATCACTAACGAAACTACAGCACTACACCATTTGGTACAAACTACCGGCATCTTTTCTGAAACATTATTCAGTTTTAATACCTAGTTTTTCATTTTGGACTCGGTAACACACCACAGAAAGGGAATGGATGGTGTCTGGAACATACATTTGTTATGGTGGTTGGTTGTGTGGGATTGGTCGGAAGCGTAATCGAAGATGGTTGCCGTTACTAAAAAATGACTTTTTCACCTGATTCATGGTCTCCGTGCATTTACAAGAAAAACCTTACATCCGATTAAGCTGAAACTTGGTCAGTTGATTTATTGTGGTGGTGAGTGGTATGGAATTGCTTTACAACCTGATAGCATATCCAAGATGGCCGCTGTTACTTTAAATAGCAAAACCTATAAATGCAAATTATTGCCATATTTATGTGCATTTGAAAACAACCGTACATCTGATTGAGCTGAAACTTGGTCAGTTGATGTGATGATGGTGAGTTGTGTGGGATTGGTTAGAAGCGTAATCCAAGATGGTTGCCGTTACTTAAAATAGACTTTTTCACCTGATTCATGGTCTCCGTGCATTTACAAGAAAACCGTACATCCGATTAAGCTGAAACTTGGTCAGTTGATTTATTGTGGTGTGAGTGGTATGAAATTGCTTTACAACCTGATAGCATATCCAAGATGGCCGCTGTTACTTTAAATAGCAAAACCTATAAATGCAATTATAGCCATATTTATGTACCAATTTTGTTGATTTTGTGTGTGTGCGTGAATATTTAGTTTCCATTCATTTAAAAGAAAACCAGTCATCCAATTCAGCTTAAACTTTATCAGTTGGTTTATTGTAGTGGTGAGTGGTATGGGACAGCTTGACAGCCTTATAGCATATCCAAGAAGGCTTCCATTACTATAAATAGCAAAATGCGATAAAAGCACATTACAGCCTTATTTATGTACCGATTTTGTTGAAATTTAAAAGATAAAAAATAGAACGCGGGTTATTAAAATATATAACAGGTTTTTCTGTAATGTTTTTAGTTTACCTAATATAGTGTATCTAAAATGGCCACTGTTACTATAAAAAGCAAAAACCTATAAATGGCCATTACAGCCTTGTTTATGTACTGGTTTTTGTTGAAATTTTAAATATAGAAAAAAAAAAACAACTCGGGGTATTAAACATATTTACCAAGGTTTTTCAGATTTTTTTTTACTTTTTATTGTATTCACTGATGTTTACCACTGCGGGGGATAGTGTTCTCTGAACACCTTGTTTTATATTTAATCATATTGACATAAACTTGGTCGGTTAAAAAGATAACACTATGTCGTATCATTTATATCATACTATATATATATATATATATATATATATATATATATATATATATATATATATATATATATATTACACTTAGCAGTTTCTATACAGATGAATCAAGATAAGGTCTCGATCTAAGGTATGTTAATAGATGTTTCAAAATATATTGTTTTCATATTTTGAGTTGATAGATATTTTTATTATACACCGCGATTCACTTTCCCGCGAATTCTATTTATTGATATCACTGATTTGGGTTAAGTCTTGAATAAATAGTTAAATATTTCGTCATTTAACTGTTAAACTGTTTTGAAATGGTTCATATATAGTTGATATGAATACCAAAACTTTGCACGACACACTGAATTATAAGTGGTAACGCATTATAATTGGTTGGTCGTGCAAAATGTAAGTATTCATATTTGGCTATGATGGCCATTTTAAAATAGAGCAATTGTTATATTTTCATTACAATGTTTTAATTGCGGAATTCATTTTTGAGGGTTTATTTGCGTTCAATTTTGTGATTATATTTTGAGCGTTTCGACCAAATAGTCCACAAAAACAAAACAAGTATTTTGTTCTTTAACATGTGATAATACATATGATATTCTTATATGAAAATTATGAAAACAAATTCAATAACTAAAAATAAATAATTTAGACATGAGTATATTTTTACAACAATATACATTTATTGTGATATCTTAGGGGAAACATCAAGAAATTATATTAAGTGATATCACGAAATATATTTAGTGATATCGCTAAATATGCGACAAAATACTAAATAAATAATAAGAATGGTACGTCAAAGATATTTATACTGTCATTATATGAATAAAAAAATAACAAAATCAACATTTGATTCTGCAACTTTGCTTTGTTACAGTTCGATGAGTAAACAATTTTATTTTGACATAATTTTAGCAATGGTCAGAAAAACTAAGAAAAAAACAAAAGAACAAAACGGCACAAAAATACAATTCATCCTTAATATCTTCATCTTCCTCATGGGACGACTGTACAGATTCTGACAGCTCCAAAGATTTTGACAGCTCCATAGATTATTACAGCTCGGTTTTGCAGGCTGGTATGTTTAAGTACAAACCATGTTAAATTTAGTGTCTACTGAGTTTGTGATATCCTAGGAGAAACATCAACAAATTATATTTAGTGATATCGCCAATTCTATTTAGTGATATCACTAAATATGTAACAAAATACAGAATAAATAATAAAAACGATACGCGAAAAATATTTATACTGTCATTATATAAATAAAACAATAACAAAATAAGCATTTCATTCTGCAACTTCGTTTTATAACAGTTCGATGAGTAAACAATTTTATTTTGACATAATTTCAGCAATGGTCAGAAAAACTAAGAAAAAAAAGAAACAAAAAAACAAAATGGCACGAAAATACAGATCACCCTTAATATCTCCATCTTCTTCAGGGGATGACTACACAGATTCTGACAGCTACACTATGACAGCTCTACAGATTCTGACAGTTCCCCAGGTAATGACAGCTCGAATTTGCAGTCTGGTATGTTTCAGTACAAACCATGTAAAATTTCCGACCCGCTAAACTTTACTATCTTTCATGCCTAGATCCACAGAAAAATTAAATCTAGTAGTTTCATGAATGAATCTGTTCGGTTGCCTTCCGATAAAATTATCAGCTGGCAATTGGCGCATCGAAAACATTTAACCTTGTGTTACATAAAAACCTTAAGCCTATCCAACATTAATTTGTTTAGATCACAGCATTCGTAAAACATGCCACTATATAATTATACAAACAATATAGAAAAGATATAAATATTTATAAATATATGAGTATATGGAAACATTGCGTAACCAGTCATCTAGGACATCGGAATTGGGGTTTTATTATTATGGCCATTCATTTCCGGTCCACACCTCCCATAAAATTCCTTTGGTCACCATTTAAGCTATATTTTAGGTGAAATATATCCTTTTCAACCCTCTCGCATACTCATTTCTAAAATAATGTACACGTTAGTTTAAGTGTGATTTAATGATATCACGAATTCTATTTAGTAATATCATGAATTCTTTTAAGTGATATCACAGATTCTGTTTAGTGATATCGCTAATTCTAATTCTGTTTTGTGTGACATTACTATATAACTATCACAATACCGAACACAAAGTGAAACGGCTCGGTATAAATGTTTACATTGGCAGAATCTGAATCAAGAAAATGCTAAATCAGGCGAACAAAATAAGCATTTTATATTAACATTTAGATTCTGTCTGCATCTCTGCTTCGTCATTGTTTATTTAATAATCAAATTTATTTTGACACACTTTCAGCACCTTTTTTCAGTCTGTTGATTATGAATGTTGCCGGAGGAAGCGATGGAAAAGGGTCGGCTGATCGGCGTAAACAGACGATCCATGATGTTATTGAAATTGAACATCCAAATCTTATATTGTTTCAAGAATTCAGATGGAAAGGCATTTCGGGGAAAACTTGGTCAAAATTTCCTATCGATACCAAAACATACCAGCTGAGCGGAAACAAGGAAGCTAGTCTTTTATATGACTCAAATGAATTCCTGATAAGCGAGTTACGAGCAAAAACATTGCAAAGTGTTCTGGATGTAATGAAAAGAAAAGATGGCGAAGTCCCAACAGATTTCACACCTCTTCCAAGAATGTGTGCACGGATTGTTGAGTCAAAAGGTGTTCCTTTAAAGGTATTTATTTGCGTGTCATGGCATGGGAGATATTCAAAATTTATTCCAGAAAAAAAATGTCCTCAAAACGTATAAAAAAGCGAGTTGAAGAATTTAAAAATACGATGAAATTTTTCAAATCTCTCTTGTCTAAAATACGAGAACAAAAAACCTAAAAGCTCTACCTATGATTATAGGGGGAGACTTTAACATCAATATCAAGAAAATCAGAATATTTGTCACTTCTCCCTTTCAGATATATGAATATTCTCCAGCAAAAAGGCGATATGGAAATATAATAGACTTTTATATCACGACTACCAATCTGTCTTTGACAGATGTCCAAGTTTTGGATATTTCAAAATTATCAGAAGCCAAGGATCCACTGAAAGTACTTGACCACGATCCGGTTAAGGCTTATATCCGGTAATTTTAGAATGTTATGCCTTCATGGTGTTTTGCTAGTTTTTTAATTTATAAATTAAAAAATACTAAGTCTTCGCATTTTACAAATCATAGGCTTCCCGGGCATCTTGTCATATAATTCTGGCCAATTTATGCTTAAATAAGCATTTGATATATATCTTGCACGTGCGTGTCTGTGTCTGCGTATTTAAAGTATAAAATGCATTTTATGATATTTAAGTATAACTTTTTTCAATGTTATTCTTACTTTACTTATCTTAGCATGTTGTCACCATAACATTTAGCTAACACCTTTCTGATAGTCACAATCTATTTTAAGGTCTTGTACACTTACTTTACAAAAATAACTCTGGTGAAACTGTAAGGATGGTATCAAGAGTTTGCTTAAGGGTCCGTCTGGTGTGCAACGTACATCAACGTTATTAAGGGGAGGGTGTGTTACATCGACATGCGTGAAAAAAATTGCAGGGGCATTCTGGTTTGTTTTACTTAACTTGTGTATTCGTCTTCAGTTATATATGTTTATTACCAAGTCAATGATACTTTTGACATCGATAATAGTTATATTTTTATGGAATTTATTTTTATTTAGTTATTGTCTGTGATATATCATCTGGGATACACATTTATAAACAAATAATTTTATAAAATCGTTACTGATTTCCTGTTAAATTTTCTACGTTTTTGTTTTAATTTGATGTTACTGATTGTTTTACATTTTGTATTTGATTCATTTTAATTCATATCCATGCACAAGTTCAATATTTTGACATAACATTAATGTAAACTTATCCATTACGACCAAGCATAAGGACAGTAATTACAATATAGGTTCGTCGCTGTACCACGTGATCAATACCTCAACGTTTGTGCGGAACGTTTTGGAAAACGTCAACGTCACAAAGTACAGCATATTTGGATAGAACTTATTCTATACAAAAATTATTTATTTTTTCACAAGAGACTATTCATTAATCCGACGGTTTGACAGAGTCCGATATAGGATGGGCCTGAATAATACTGCAGGAGCGGACAGTTTCATTTGCTATTGCGTGACAGAGATGGAATCGGCGAAAACAGTACCACTGTTTGAAAATGAATCTGAAAGTGAAAGTAATTAATCATGTAGTCGAGTAGGCATTTTACGAACCTAGAAATGTTCATTCCTATGAAGTTTTTTTGCTGTTTTGTTTTCCTTATGGGTCCTTGAACAAAACTAACTTAGTTGCCCTTCGGGCAAAATTGGGCAACTTGCACAATATAAATAAATCCAAAATGGCCGCCAAACGTCAACTTGAAATACATACTGCGATATAAAATATCCTCCAACAGGTTGTAATATATCCTTTTAGATGTTTTCAGGCATGCGAAACCCATTTCTGGTGTTAATTTTTACATACGGAACACTTAACTAGCACAATAAGCTATAAATACAAGATGACCGACGGACGCCATCTTGAAATATTGATTTTGTACAAAAAAATTTATAATAGATTGTCATATATCTGTAGGGGTATTTAGGCAGGGGCAACTCAATTCTGGCATTAGTTTTACATTAAATACCATCATGTCTATAATGACCGACCATATGTGTCAAATAACTATTCACCCTTGTGTAAAAATTTTAACACTCCCTTTCTCCAAACAGTTACAAAATTATGTACAGGATTATTTTTTAGTCAAGCATGTCCTCGTGTGTTGCAATTATGATTTTGTGCTTACATTGACATAACATGACAAAGAAGTTCTTGGGGCACCCGGTATCCTTTCGCTATAACATGTAATGAGAATTGATCTTTGAATTTCAATCCGAAATCGGTTATCATCTCATACTGCTCAGGAGGATCTTGACTGCGGTACCCTTTCACAACATTAACTAAAGGTGAGACAACAGAAAATGGTGTTTGATACAAAGTTGAACCTATAAGGCTTTGGTGTTCTTTATTAAGAGCCTGAGGAAACGACACAGTTTTCCCTGCTGGTTGGCAATACAGAACAACAAAGAATGGTTCAGATCCCATATTATCCAGTTATTTGTGATCTTTGTTAACCAAGAACATCAGCTAAATGAGGAGAATAAGAGTTTGTAATTATGATGCTGTATCACAACCACTAAGAACATGCAAACATAACAGCTCAAGATATCTCGAACGAAGATCATGTCCCTAAGAGCATGCAAGCCTGGTAGTTCAAGACATCTCGATCCAAGACCATAACACTGAGAGCATGCACGCCTTGTAGTTCAAGACATCTCGATCCAAGACCATAACACTGAGAGCATGCATGCCTAGTAGTTCAAGACATCTCGATCCAAGACCATAACACTAAGAGCATGCACGCCTAGTAGTTCAAGACATCTCGATCCAAGACCATAACACTGAGAGCATGCATGCCTAGTAGTTCAAGACATCTCGATCCAAGACCATAACACTGAGAGCATGCATGCCTAGTAGTTCAAGACATCTCGATCCAAGACCATAACACTGAGAGCATGCATGCCTGGCAGTTCAAGACATCTCAGACCAAGACCGTGGCACTTATAGCATGCATGCCTGGTAGTTAAAAACATCTCGAATCAAGAACATAGTTAGTTTCATTGATGTTCAAAACTTCTATCCTATTACTCCATCTGTACATCACATTGTTCTCATGCTTATACACCCAATACACTAGGACAACAAAAATAGCTGTGTCGTCAATCAGCACACAAATGATATCATGATCTGTTTGTGCATCCTGAAAAACATATGCCGGATTCATCACGGCCGAATCCACAATCGTATACATATTGCTGTGGCGTTTCCCCTGTCCTGGTTTCTAAGAATATATGAGATGGTATTTGTTGAAAAACAAGATTTTCTTTGAAGTGTTTGGGTACCAATATGACCTTTTATGGATTGATACAATGAAATCTGATGGGTAATGGCCATGTGATCAAGAGATGTGGTACAAAAACTATGAATCAGTGTGATTGTGAGTTTAGGGTGAACGACATTCACAACGCGATTTGACTAGAGCTGACTTCATGCCTGTTTCAATGACAACTAATTTCAACCAATGTCAAAAAGGAACAGAACCGATTTCAAATGCAAGCAAAAGCTATGCTCAAACTGCCCTTGCTGTCCAAACAACGATAACCAAAGAGACATGTTTCCAAGATCAATAACTGACTTTGTTTTTGCATCTTGACAGAGTCGCCTTGAAACGAATCATCTTTATAGAGCTAATGATGGCATTATAAAACTCATCAGGTAGACTGGATTGTACTCTTATTCCATCTTCACATCAATTGCAACTGAGTCCACCCCATTGACACATTTGAAGCAATTTTGTGAACAATTGCCTTATGACCTGTTTTTATTTAGAGAAAGTTTAAACAAGCAATACATTTTGGTCATATATATCCAATAAACATCAAGGATTGAACTCTTTGAATTATGGTCCATATCACACTCAAAATATATTCATTTCAATCGATCAGAGAAGCAACAATCTACCCACTAAAAGGATCAGGCTAGAGAGTCATGCCTTTAAAGCCTCATTTTCTCCAAACTGGTTAACCAAGACAACATCCAAATAATCACTATGGTGCCGACATGGAAGATCCTCGACAGGACACGCATGTGTTTATAGCAGACACTGAGAAAGTTTACCAGCATATTGTACATGTCCAGCATCCAATAAAATTATTTGTTGAGTTTGTTAATCAGGATACAAATAGTTTTGGTGGTAGACAGTGCAGATGTATTATTTTCTGCAGTCCAGTGTAATTTATATGTGAAACAGCAGTTTCAGGTCTAGATGTCGAGATGTTGCTTATTGGTAACTTAGGTAAGTTGAGACACCAGAAGTATGGATAGACATGGATGTCTGAATTCATAACGTGTGTCTCATAGCGGCCATTTGGAGTGGAAATAGTTAATCAAAACTATCATAAAACCAAAAAATTGAGTTCCACTGTTCAACTCCAACTAAACAATTTGTGGAAGGTTGTGCATTATCAGGGACAAATTTTGCTGCAGATTCCCGAGACCATAATACTTCATTACATGACGTAATGTATCAATGTTTATGTAAAAATCGAATCAATTCACTGCTGTCAAATATTATGTTTTTAATTTCTTATTAAAAGGAGTTGTTCGAGCCTCATTTATGGCCTTTTAATCGAAACGTATCAAGATGCCTGGTTAAGTTACACAGCATTGAATGTGATATGCTGAGTTACATCTAATTATAAAAACCCGTGTCTGGTCAAAATTGTAAAATATCCTTTAAAATGTCCCAAATGTTAAAAACAATAACGGAAATGAGTTCCTCATCCCTAAAAACATATAAAACGTTATATTGCAAGCTATTGTAGAACAATTCTTACAAAAGATAGATTTTCAATATGGCGTCTGGCAGCCATCTTGGATATATGCAAATTATTCAATTTGCCCAATGTTGCATCCAAGGCAACTAACCTAATTTTACTCTAGGGACCCTATAGAATACAAAATAGCAAAAAAACTTCATAGGAAATAACATTTCTAGGTTCAAGTATTGAGTATATGGGAGTGTCAACTCGACTAATGGCCCTATTCTTCCCATTAACCGACCAATCCCATGAAAATTGTCCGTGACCTATTTATGCACATTTGACTGGCCAGACTGGACTAGGGTTCAAAATTATTATCTACTGAATGTGTCTAGGCTGCTTTTATTTTTCCCCGTTGGTGTCCTCTTATCTAAAATTTGGCACTCAAAATACAAATGCATATAACCAGAAATGCATTTTTAAATCAAGATCGTGCTTTTCTATTCGGGTCTTTTTCTTTGGAATGCAAGTATAACAGTAGTGTATTGGATTTGTGGTATTGTCATATAATTTGTTGACTTTTTGTTGAAAAAAATCATGTAAATAGACTTAAAAGGAAAACAAAGCAATTTCTATATTCCGTAGTCTTTATGTGTTTTAATTGAATTGTTTATTTATGAATTATTTTTAAACAAGTTTTATGTTACTACTATAATCTTTTTGCTTGTATTTTATATTGTTTTAAGTGATATATCACTTCATTTTCTAAAACTGCTTATTGGAACTGATTAAATAATTACTCTTGTAACATTATTTTAAATTAAAATAAAATCACTTATTTATCACGTTGTTATTATGTTTCCAGTAGCCTTTATCGGATACACAAGTTGTAATAATGCAAACTCAACGTTGTCTTTAATGTAATACCTAATAAAGAGTGAGCTAGTAGTCATGTTTAACTTACCAGTCATAAATACTTCACTTATATCGAGACGTAGCCTGCTATACGCAAAGATTCAGAAATCCCCCATGTTTTGCGCTGATGGCATTTTACAGCATGGTTCAATAACGTGCAACGCTTACAGTGACATGGGACCTCGTTTATTTTAAGTTCACATCCGAAAAAAAACGTGATTTTCATTTCAAAATACCAAGTCCTTGGCGGTCAGTCACTACCCACTTTCAAGTTAAGGTTATACCTGGTTTGGGTTCGAATCAACAACCTCCAACTTACGGAGCGAGTACTCTATCAACTGCTAACCCTAGTTATAACTTATGAAGACATTTACCAAACTACATTACAGCATTTGGTACAAAATATCCTTTCTGAAACATTAGAACAAGAAAATACAATCGCTTTTCATTCTTCACTTGGTAACACACCATAGAAAGGAAATGGGTGATGTCTTCGACATATAGCGAACCTGCCTTAAAACCACCTCTATATATATAAGGGTCATCTGCTTTTAAATGCCAGTAAAATTTATTCCAATTGTTCTTATTCAGGTTATTTGAAACTAATATAAAGGTAACATGACCATAAATGCAACTTTACAAGTTCCCTTGGATGTCCATTATAGACAGGTTTGACTGTACTAACGACTGTTTTAAATAAAATTGACTCACCTTGTACATGTTTTACTTAAAATGTATGCCCTGTTAAGATTTTTTCACTGATATGATGCAATCAGTTCAGAAATGTCACAAGAAGAAATCGCCAACTTTGGGTAACTAGAAAGACACTTTTTCTCACACTAGGACCTGTGCTGAGCAGGATTCTAACCTAGACAGTGGGTAATACTGATCCATACAGAATTGATAACTTTTGGATATACAGTCAACCTGTCTATAAAGGCCACCCAAAGGAACCAGTAAAAGTGGCCTTATGGGCAAGTGGCCTTTATTAGAGGTTCAAATAATATGATAAAGAACAACTGGGATAAAATTCTACTGGCCTTTAAAGTTTAAAAGCAGGTGACCCTTATATATATTAACGCAGGTTTGACTTTAGGTTAATGGTTTCACATGACAGCACCCAAGCAATAAGCAATATATATGATGTGCTGATGGAAATTTTGAAAACACAAAATCACCTTTTTACAAATCACTATATAGGCTCTGTAGAAATTTGGTCAAAAATATAAAATATAAAATTGTGAAAATTCCAAAAATTTATTTTTGCATACATGCACATGTATCTATATATATTTTTTTTTACTAAATATAAAATTATTGATACATGCATTAAACCCATAAAAGTCTTATGAAAACTATAATAACATAATATATGTTAGATCATGTAGATGGCATAGCAATACATGTATGTGTACTACAAAATACTAACATCAGATTACTCCCGTTTACTTCAGCAAAAGAAAATAAGGAAACCTTTAAATGTCTTCATATCTAAATATCTACTGTAAATCTGTTTTTTTCAGCATGAATGTCATTTTCACATTAATTCCCATTCTACTGTATTTCTATAAATTGAGTGCGCATGGTTTTTATTATTTATTTCTTTTAATTGAAAATGTTTCTGTTAAACTATCAATAAAATGCATTTAAAATGCACTGACCTAACCAAATTATATTTTTAATTCAAAACATTATTGTTTAGTTCTCCTATACATAAAGAAATTTTGTAAAAATTTTTGAAATTTGATAAAGTTTATACACCAATTGGGCCTCATTCAAAGTAACATCAGGGCATTAAGGGTCAGGTAGGTCATTAATTTTCTGGTTTTTACCAGGTGTGATCATCATGAATATTCCAATTATGACATAATGTTTATAGTTGTTCCAAGTAAGAATGTACAGAAGGAATAATTTTGACATAGTAATATTTGTTGTTTTGTTAAAAAGTTAAAAAATTGCTCTATATACAGATTTAAGTTCACTTTTTCAAGAATGAAAAATATTTTTTCCTATTGGGTCAGTATATTTTGTATTAAGTTTTGACAATTTTTTTGTGAGTTTGTTGGAAAATACGACTTTATTCTTGCATTTTCCATGTGCACTGAATTTGTGAAAATACAGTAATTCATACAGGAATTCAATATTCTTGCGTATTAAAATCATTCAGCTTATATTTATATTGCAAGTCAATACAAAATGACTGAAACAAGTAACAAGCGAATTCATCTTCTGGCAAATAAATCTCATACATGTGATTCGCGAAAATAAGGTGTTGGGAAAATAACAGGATTTACAGTATTTGGATAAATGCAAGTTTATAATCTTATGATGAAAAAAAATTCAAAAACATCAAACTTAAATATATATATAAAACAAGAATACCAAAATAAAAGTAAACAGATGCTTACAAACTTTGATGAATTCAAAATAAGTTGAAATATAAACACTGCCTTCCATTCATAATTATACAATTCATACATTTGACAGCATCATATTGTAATCATTTTAAAATTTTTATTTATTTGCAGTATTTGAAAGTGGTATGTTTGTTATGTTAAAATAACAGATTTTATGTTGGCATGAGGCAAAAAGAATGATCAGGACTAAGTAATTAAGATAAGCAGGGGCCAAGTGGACTATGGCTCCTTAAAATCAGTCAGGGCTACTACATTTTTACACATATTAGATATTTATAACTATTTAGACTTCTTGGTCCATAACTCAAATTTCTATAACTTAAACCCTGTAAACCCTGTCAGATATACCAACTTATTTTTAGACATATAACAATCAGAAAAACAGAATTATATATGATGTTAAATTCAAAACTTTTCATATCAAATAAGAAAAATTACTAAACTTTTCATATCAAATAAGGAAAATTACTATGAAGGGGAAAGTACATTTTTGCTTACTTTTGTTTTTTTTTAGTTTTTCTTTCATAATAAAAATAAATACAGATTATTATCAGTAAATTAGTAAAAATAAATGAAGATGTATGTCAGTTACTGGGAAGAGAATTTTCACAATAGGCCATTTTGTAGTTTTTTATAGACATACAGAATAGTAACCAGGTGTTCCTTATGAGAGTCATGTAAGGTTTTATGGTTTAATGGGTCGTCTTCATTGGCAATGTGTTAAATAGCCCCTTCCCTTCCTTTCCTAATCACTGTGCCACCATTGTTCATCCTAGGAGTTTCAAGTTAAAGAAATAAAACATAACCCCTGCACAGATAAGAAATGATTCCCAAGTTATCTATGATACATGTGTACTGGGTACTAGGAAAATGATGAACATGTTATTGAAGTTAAACTATACATCTTGAATATTTATGTCCCTCTTACTAACACTGACCCCAGTTTCACAATCATTCCTTATATAAAATTAAGCACAGTTTGACAATCTCTTTTGGAATTATGAATAAACATATTTGTAAAAATAAACATATTATACATGTAAGCCTAAGGTGATCTTCATAATGATGCCTTTATTTTCCTGAGTATAAATCTTTACAATAAATTAAAATTTCAAATTTGCCAGATTTTAGTTAAAGAAAAACTTAATTAAAGAATGTTTGTGAAACTTGGACCAGATACTCTGTAGAGAATTGAGGATGGAATGGTTTGAATTTAGTCATTGAGTTACTTAGCAAGTCAAATATCACATTAATATTGTGATGAAGGTCATCAGTTACAATTGTTGATGGAGATGAAAAGGTTTGTAGCACTGATTTACATACGTAAAATTTACAGCAAAGACAGGCAAACAAAAATCATATCCCCTAACTACAGCGAAGGAAACATCAAGGAAACAACACGGATGAAAAGGGTTTGGCCTCAACATAATATAGCATAAATTCACCTTTAAGAGAGAGTTAAAGTAAAGACTTTCAATGTTGACAAGCAAACCAAAACCATAATTCTCAACTGTAGCCACGAAAAATAAAAGAGCTATTTTGCTCTTTGTAGAAAATCTCATTAACTAACAAAGAAAAACCAAGTAGAACTGCAGTGAGTATTAAAGATGCATTGTGTATGTAGAAAAATATTCACTGTGTAATATGTGATTTTTTTGTTCCAAAAATGAGTCCAAACATGAGTATAATAACTATATCAGACACCATTACAGGGTCACAAAAATCACAAGGGAGAGCACTCTTGATTCAAAATTACGAAAAGATCAAAAGTTTTATTAGTGAATATTTCTACTTATATGGTATGGTATTTCCTCTCAGGGTCCAATCTAGGATTTTTAAATAAGGGCCATTTTGAAAACTTTTCCTTTAACATATCATAACATCAATATTTTTTGCATTTAGGTATAGTCAAATATGGCAAACTAAGACTTTACTAATGATGTCATGTGGCAAACTAAGGCTTTACTAAGATGTCATGTGGCAAACTAAGGCTTTACTAAGATGTCATTGGTAAAGTAAGAGATCAAATGGCCTCTTCTAGAATGAAAACTGCTCCTTATTAAAAAGTAGGAAGATAAATAAAACATACATGTTTATATCAGTTATTGTGTTAATTTTATGCATGTGAATTTTCACTACAACAACCATAAAATAATCTGGTATTCAATATTATAATGTTACATTGAGTGTTTTGATGGTAGCTAGTGCCACTGAGATTTTGGTAACCTGCTGAATCCTGTCACTGCTGGTTGTCCAACTATAGGTTGTTCCATATAAACTCGAGAGAACATATTACTTCCTCTGTTCAAGACATTCTAGTAAAGTAAAATAAGAAAAAAAAGATTTTTAAAATTCATATAATGAATTTAAGAAAATGTGCAGTCAGACTTTAAGATAATGCAGTTAAAATCACATTTAACATTAAAAGCATGTCTTGACAAACAAACTCAGTGAATTAGGATCCTGCATGAGTAGGCATTTTTTTGCGATTTTCACTTATGTTCAAAAGGCAATAACTCCCAGAAAAAAATAGCATTTAGATACGAAATTCATATATCTCCTTTAAATGTTTGTGCTTTGCACCAAATTGTTACAATAGTGCTTCAGACAAAAGTTGGAATTTAATACCCCCTTTCTTATTTTGAAAAGGCAGGGATAAAAATTAATTTAATTCAGACATGTTTTCAGTTTCCTTAGGATTTAGTTTCAACAGTTTTTGACAGGTCTCTTCCAAAGGACCTTGTGACTTTCAAATCTAAATGCGTAGTGCTTGACAAAAGAAGTCACTAGCTATTTTAAAATCTTGATTAGACCCTGGCAAGGATTTAAAGCCAAACATCTCACACATAAAGCAATCACTCTACCAAATGAGCTACCATAGTTGTACAATAGAGTGATTTTTACCTGTAATCGTAAAGTTTTATAACATTCTGTCCAGCTACCATAGGGTTCCATGTAAGGTAATCCTGCTACTTTCAACCTGTATACCAATAAATATAAAATAAATGTATAGTTAACAAGTCATACATCATACATGTAACTGCATTGCCATTTTAATAGTGCCCCCCCCCCCCCCCCCATGAAACCAAACTAAGAAACCCATGTTTTTCTAACCATGTGCAAGGTCAAAATATGAAAAGCAAAAATCAAATGGCAAATGAACTCTACCTAAAAGTTGCTCATGTGAATTCATATAGTTTTCAAAAAAAGTGGTGAACAAAATTTTAGTCGATGGAATGAAGTAAACACTTTAAGCCTTCATTCCCCCTCACTTCATTTAATTTATGGGACAAAATTATCTATGCCTAAATATCAAAACAAGAGGCTCAATGGCCATTTATATGATGATACAGAAGTGCTAATTTAGATCCGTTGCTAAAATAAATGCCAAAGTCCAATGTAATGCACAAGGATATCATCATATTTCAGGGCTCAAAGTGACTTTTGTAACTACATGTAGGATCCAGTGTGACTCTTAATTATCTTATCAAAATTTTTTAGTTGCCAAAAAGAAATTATAAAAATAATGAAATAAAAAACTTACAAACAAATATTGTTGTATTATGTAACATTTTATAAATATTACATTTCTGACTGGGTGACACCCTGTCAGAAATGTAATATTTATTTTATTACACCAAATGTTTGTTTTATTTTACCAATTCATGATGTGCACCCTTCGTCTTTAGTAATACCTTTATCAATTTTCATCAAATTTATCGGCCGAGAATGCCTTAAATTCACAGTCATTAGAGCCAAAAAATTTACGAAGCGTAACGAAGACATGCTTAGTAGTCTGTTTAGTCTTTAGACTCTGATGATTTGGCAAGATACTCATTGTCAATCTCGAAAAACATAATTTGCTGTTGTTACATAAGAATGTAAACAGTATCAACAACAAGATGCTTACGTGGAACCAACTGAAAACATGTTTCGTTCAAAGTGCTGACGTGATCCAGTGAAGGGGGGCAACTCGAACAAAAGTACTGTCACATAGTCAAACCCAGCACTATGTGACATTATAAATTTAATGTGACAATACATAACTCAATCCAATGAAATTGCTAGATTTTTACATAAGGTGTAATAATGTCTTTTAAATGTTTGTAAAGCATGTGACAAATGATTTACTTATTCATTCATTAAAAGGCTTCAAAAGAGAAGTACACCAAAAGCTAATCAGAAACTGTCTGATTTTGATGACAGAAATTTTGGTAGCCAAATTGGCAACATATAGCTATAAAATGGTCATAAAATCAGAATTTAAGTTGCAATAGCACCCATTTTAGCTGTAACTTTGAGTCTTGTTAACTCCAACCTGTGTGAACTTATCTAAATTATATTTTGTGATGAAATCCATACACACTAACATTAATACTTTAGAGTAACTGCCACAATCCAAAGGAAACTCCAAACAGCTAAGTTGCCAATTGGTATAAGGTCTAAACTCCCAAACACCGAAACTCTCACCTTCTATGTACAAAACCCACCCATATGAAAATTTGTCCATTTGCTTGCTGAATGTAAGACTTTCTCTGTGAGAGAGTTTGTTACTTCCCTTGCCAAAATTTGTTCTTTTATCCAGGCAATCTGGTTTCTTCCACTATTACAGAACTTACTGTCTTGATATTTAAGAGGAAAAAAGAGCACTCTGGTTTTCTCCAATATCTTAGAACTGAATGCCTGAATATTGACTGAGGCAAAGTTTCTTAAAATGGATTCATCCTAATTAATTAGAGAAAAAATACATGTACCAGAATACCATCACATATACATCTTTGTTGTGAAAATATTTTTAGCAAGATATGAATTCACCAAGGGATAAAATATTGAAATTAAAAGAAAATAACTTTCACAAAGATGTACATTGACATTAACACAGAAACTCACCCACTGCCATTCACAGCCATAATAGTACTAACTAGCTGGAATCTGTATGTGTATGTGTTGACAACAAGCTTTAAAAAATAAAATAGAAACTTCATTAGCACATAAAGCAAAATGTGTTCACAATGTATATACACTGCCGCCCATAAATCATCATACATGTTTAAAACTGGTCATATCATTACAGACTGAAAATCATTACAAAATTAACTTAATGAAAACATTACGCTGCTAACACTGAGTGGTTTTCAGCTAAAATAGGTGTTTTATCTTTTTATATTTTTCTCCAAAATTTGGAAAAAAAATCTAAGATTTTTCCCCCAACAAAATTTTGTTCCATTCATTTGAATCAGTTAAGATACAATGGCTAGTCAATAAGCAGCTTGGCCTAACTTATTTCTGTTTGAGATTTACCTCTTCTTTTGTGATCAAAGTAATTGCAGTCTAGTGTGAATAGTTTTCAAGCGCCATCAGCCAAGAACTGAAAAAGTCAGCCTCCTTTCCATTGACCCACTCTTCAACAGTCTTAACGACTTCTTCTTCAAATCAAAAATGACAACCACAGATATTTTACAATTTTGGAGATAGGAAGAAATTGATATCATTTTAAAGAGGTACAACATCCTAAGATGTGCCATGGTATACTTTTAAGGAAGCACACAGTCGTTAGAAGTGCAGATGTGTTATGATATACTTTTAAGGAAGCACACTGTCCTTAGATGTGCCATGGTATACTTTTAAGGAAGCACATCATCCTTAGATGTGCAGATGTGCCATGGTATACTTTTAAGGAAGCACATCATCCTTAGATATGCAGATGTGCCATGGTATACTTTTAAGAAAGCACACTGTCCTTAAATGTGCCATGGTATACTTTTTAGGAAGCATGTCGTCCTTAGATGTGCAGATGTGCCATGATATACTTTTAAGGAAGCACATTATCCTTAGATGTGCATGGTATACTTTCAAGGATCCTTACATCCTAACATGTGCCATGGGTAAACATTTAACAAACCTACAGTACATACTGATATATGTGAATGAATATTATGACTTACCCCTGAAATAACACTGGTATATGGTTGAAGCTCCTAAAAAACAAATTGTTTTTATATAACAAACAGATAATGTTCAAAGACCATATATTAACAGGGTTGTTTACATGTACATGTATAAGCAGTTATAGTCTGGATTAAAGTCAAAAGTTCCTCAAAACTTGGTGGCATTGTGGTCTTATGTGTGCACTTGTGGGTTAATAAAGCAACTCACAATCTTGACTTAACCTTTTTGTGCAAATCCTAGTGTGATTAAGTTTGTCAGTCAACTTGGAAAAGGTGCACTTTTTTCTGGGCACCTTAGTTCCTTCCACCATTTCAGAACTGAATGTCTTTGTATAAGGAAAAAATTGCAGTCTTATTTCTGTGATTTGACCTTGACATATGCACCTAAATTAGAAATGTTGTCATGTTAGCTTACATTTGACTGACATTATTTAAGAAATAAGGTAATTTTCCAATGTCTTTATGAACAAAGCCTTTTGTGGAAAAATTTGAGACTATCCATTATACTTTGCAAGCTCACAGAAGACATTGGAAAATTACCTTATTTCTTATATTTACAATATTTAAAAATATTAATTTTATTGCAGTCTCACATTTTTCATGTTTTTTTTTTTTTAACAATTTTGAAATGCGCTGTTGTGCACATTCTCATAAAAATGAGTCGGCTCCTGTCAGTCAATGAGAGCATTGGACATCTTGTGTCATCACGTCAGCGCATGGAGCAATGTCTATATGAAGTTGCAAAGTATAGTCGATGTCAAATACTTTATTGAAGCAAAGATATTACGGTTGTAAATATATTGAGATGAACAGAGGAAGATATTGAGTAGACATGATACTGAGATAGAAGAATTAGGTGATTTCTATATATCCTCCTAAACTTTGTTTGCAGGGATAATGAGTTAAAATTAACTCACCTTTTCTGTTACGAGGTATTTGTTCACTAACTGTGTTATAAAATGTGCAACATAAATACTTATTAATTCTCCAACCAGTCTTGGAGCAATACCACTGCAAAAAACAAATCAAATAAAATCTTAAAAAACTGCTAAAATTAACTCAACTTTTTTATGTTTTTGCAGTTCAAAAATTTGGCATAACAATGAGCCGATTCTAAATAGTTCAGTCAATCTGTGAAAAAATAGGGTCAAACCCAAAAGTATTTGCAACAATATTTTTATGTGATTGTTTTCAGGAAAGGTGTTATTATTCATCATTAAAAAGTCAACCAATTTCAATTCAGTGGAATTTTAAAATTGTCAATAGCATTTTCTATGGTAAAAGGGAGATAATTGTATTGTGAGCCTAAATTTTACACAGAAATGTTTAGCAGTATTCTATGCTACTAAATGATAAACAACCTAGAAATCAGATAAAATTTATACATAAACTAAACATGAATCATTTCAGACAGTTTTGAATGCAATATGTATATGGAATGTAAAAAAAAATAAATACTTTATGCAAAACGGTAATAAGGGAATGTTGAAGAGATGAAAAAAAAAGATCAATTAACCTCAGATATATTTTATTATGCACACAAATGATAAAAAATGTGTTTCTCAGGTGAAAAAGAATAAAAAAATTATACTTCTACAGCATTACTCTGAGAATTTGCATTAATACTAAAAATATTAAATTGTGACAGACTAAAAATAAAATGCATCGATATTAATATGGGCTGATCATTTAACTTTAAATCAACTAAAAATGTTAAATGTATACATGGAAACAATTATTATTTATTAATCCCAGTGTCTCTGCTTTACATTTTGTTCAAATAACCAAAACATGAAAACTCCAACTGTTCTACAAGAATTATCTCCCTTGTCTATAAAAAACCCCATTAGAAAAAGCTGCTTTCCCTTTATAACATTTATGTAGATATTTTGCTATAATCATTATATGTGTATAAGAGCATATTAGTAACAAAATATATTCTGTTGCAATTAGTTTGAGGTCAAACTGTAGATTGACTGGACTATAAGTACATGTACATTCTGTCAAAAAGTCAAGATGTAGCAATTAAAAGCTTTTTTACAAAAACTTTTGCAAAAATGTGTTATCTCACTTCAATAATATCCTGTAGAAGTCAACAATAATTCAATTCACAATACAAATATCAAAACCTAACAGAAACATTAACAAGGTTTTATTACATGTGTATTACATAAATTTGTGGCGATTAACTTTCGTGTTTATTTTGTGAAAATGGCATTATTTATACCAATAATTAGCTTTATTCCATATTGCTAAGTTAATTGTCAAGAACTTGTTTCTGAAAATGGTATTACTCAGTTTTAGTCCATTTTTCTAAATTTATCATTGCAAACTTGTAAACAAAAATGATATTATTTATACCAAATATTCAGCTTTTGTCTATATCGCAAAAACTAATTGCTGCAAATTTTTTTGCATTTTTTCCTAAAATGGTATTTTATTTGCATGCAATTAAATTTTGTGTTGCTTTACCATATTATTCAGCTATTTTACCAATTATTCAGCTATGGAAAAGTTAATCATAGCAAACTTGTTTTAAAATGGTATTATTTGCCTGTGGTTAACTTTCATAAGCATTTACTAAATATTCAGCTTAAGTTTATACAGGTACACAGCCAATTTTTGTTCACGTGAAATTAAAATGAATTTCACATGAGCAAAAATTGGCTGTGTAACTATTGTGAACTTGTATTCTAAAACAGTATTATTTATTTGTGTGCAATTAAGTCTTATGTAGATTTACCAAATTTAATCCATATTGTGAATGTTAATACTCGCCGAAAAATTTTGGTATCGATTCCCAATACATAATTTCAGCAAATAAAGATGTGTCACAATTTAGTCAAGTTTCATATAATTCCTGCTAAGCAAATACAGTCAAACCTGCCTTAAAGGCCACCTGCTTATAAAGGTCAGTAGAATTGTATCCCAATTATTTTTCGTTCATATTATTTGATTCTGTATATATAAATGTATAAAGACCACCTGCCCATCAAGACCACTTTTACTGGTTCCTTTGGATGGCCTTTGTAGACAGGTTTGACTTTACAAAAATGTACTTACGAAAAAAAACCTAAAATTCCTTCATTGTTGTATATTTCTGATACTGATCCCCAAAGGGAGCTGTAAAATACAAGTAAGTTTTATTTAATCATTGAACTATCTAGAATTAGTGTTTATCATATTTATAGTGCTACAACTTTCATTGCCCTGGAAAGCAAACCGAATAGGCAAAGATAAATGAGATATGCACCTACCTCTACACTTTTCTAGGAGTGGAGTTGAGTAATGGAGTTTTACACCCCAGTACAGATTTTGTTGTGGATCAGTCACTTCATGGATGGTGCAGGAAATTGGAATGCTCGGAGAAAACCATCGGCCTTCAGCAAGTGCACCAATAAATTATCTCACTCAATATTATGCGTATATTATTTTGTATTGCAATGTATATTTATTAACAATTGCTTTTTGGTTAAACTAAAGCCATAATTACATATAACTATTAGAGAGATCTAAAAAAAAATAAATTGAAAGACATTTAAAAAAAAAAAAAAAAAAAAAAAAAAAAAAAAAAAAAAAAAAACCTTTCTCACACTATGATCTGTCCTGAGTGAGAGGGATTAGGATCCATAAATGCATGCTTTAGATCACCAGTCACTACTTGTATATTCTTTTGCAAATTTCAGGGATAATAAACTGATACTGATTTTTTTTACAAAGAGAGTAACTATAGATGAAGACAGAATTTTTAAAAAGAATGTTCAAGATCACTTACTTATAAGCTGTTTCTCGGCCTACAAACTGTGCCACTGATCTGATCATTATAACTTTAAGTAAAAATAAAATACACACCATAAATTTAAAATTATTTTTAAAAGATGGACAAAAAGGAGGGAAGTTCAAATTTAATATTCACCTCTTTCTTTGAAAGCAAGGGATGGAAATTCTGTCTTACTAATATCATAGTTGCTGAAGACTTTTATTTTGAACTTCTTTGTGCCTACTATATATATATGTGCCTACATCCATAAACATTTAAATATATTGGTATCCATGGCCACATCATGATGAACAAACAATCAAATCCAGTGAATTAGGATTCCCATCAGTATCAAAGGGTCATAACTCCCAGGTTCTCTATGCCTTGAGTAGGCAAACTCAAATTTAAAAAATGTGCAACCTTCTGCTCCATACAATATGCTATGTACTATGTACCATAAATATACTTTAGTTCATGGGTTCAAATTTTTGCAGTTTTATAACTTCCAACATTGTGGCAAATTGTAATAAACTCACCATGGAAAGGCTGGCTGACAATTATACCAGTACATTGAGCTATAGCCTTTGTTGTAGCCTGCAATATAAATCAACTAGGCTCAACTGAGCGTACAATATCAACCATAATTTAATATTATTGGAATTATTATGGAAATCAGGCATACTTCGCTGTCACAAACAAAGTGACTCCCAAAGTAATAAACTACCATCAATGTTTAAAACTGGTTGTATCATAAAAGACTGAAAGTTGTCAAAAAAAGTTTTTGATAGAATCATTCTGCTTATTCTTTAATTAATAAGTGTTTTCCTGCTAAAATAGAACCAATTGTCTTGAAAGAAATTTTCCCCATGTCTTTGTATTCTTCTGTAAAATTTTTTAAAAAATCCAAGAAAATTGTTTCTAAAGAAAAACAACTTTGATGCATATATAAATTTTAAATTGTTAGGTTAAGCTCTCACTTTCAAATACTGCATAAACTTCAATACATGTATATCAATTCTAAGAAGAGAATAAGAGAATTCTAAAATTTAATTTTAGATAGCAGTGCAAGGCTGGCTTTTGGAAAAGGACCACAATTAAATACATTTCTGTTATGGCTTTTTATACTTATAAGCTTCTGATATTTTCATAAAATTATTACCGATTTAATGTAGTCTTTTAAAAATTTAATAAGTTCATCCTGATCATCATCATCTTCCTCTTGTTCTGATTTTCCCATTACAGCTACCAATTTCTATTACAAAGGAAAAAGTCAATATTAAATTTTTATACTGATGTGGACCAGAGATGGGTAACTTGAAGCTATGTTTACACTTACAAATACTTAACACCGTATGATCGCAGTCTCGGGTGATGTTACATCACATCATCCTCGACTGAGATCAACTGGTATCGGTCACAAACAGGTGACAGATTCTATTTCTCTTACTATTGAAATGTTTATAACTGTGATAAATACAAAAGAAAACAAATACCCTCATGGGGCTTCTTGCATTCATTTGGGCACTTTATGCATTGTACAAATCCGCCGTTTGAAAATAATCCAAACGACAACCCTTCAAAATTTTAAGATATCAACAATTTGTAATCAAGACAAATATAAAACAACTCTGACAATAAAATATTTTGCATAAAAAATAAAATAAAACACATTTTTTGAAAAATAATTAAAAAAACCCATTTGTTTTGATGATGTCAAGCACAATGATTCGATACGTCATCCTAATGCATCAATTGTCGCGTGCGGCCCTACCAGACAAACTGGACAATACAGTTTGACTTCCATATTGTTTTCCTCACCAGTTACACACATATATCAATATTCATGAAAATAGACTATAGTTCATCAAACTAAAGAAGTCTCTTTAGAGACAAATGTCCCACTGTCCCAAACATTGCTGAGTTGTTATTGAAGAGGTCACAGGTTCAAGTCCTGGTTTGACTGCCATATTTTTTTCCTGATCAGTTACACATATATCCATATACATGAAAAGAGACTACATGTATAATAATCATACTAAAGCAGTCTCTTTAGAGACAAATGTCCCACTGTCCCAAACATTGCTGAGTTGTTATTTAAGAGGTCACAGGTTCAAGTCCTGGTTTGACTGCCATATTTTTTTCTTGATCAGTTACACATATATGCATATACCGGTACATGTCTTTGAGAAGAAACTATAATAACCATACTAAAGTAGTGTTTTGAGAGAAAAATGTCCCACTGTCCCAAACATTGCTGAGTTTTTATTGAGGAGCCCACAGGTTTGAGTTCTGGTTTGACTGGTGTAACTAAATTTATAAGCAGTCTCTTGAAAGGCAAATGCTTAATTGTCCCCAACACTGCTTAGTTGATATTCCTAAGAGTAGTCAGGCAGATACTGTGGGGAGATTTTAACCAAGTTTGCAACTTTTTAATAACCGTTGAGTCTTACAGATCTGAGGTTTTTCACCAGGATTATTTAATCCTATTTTTTCAAATATGGTAATATAATTGCACATGTACTTTTCAAAATTGATATTGGACTTTAAAAACTGTTATGAGGCTACACTAGTAACAAGCTTTTTACATCTTTAATATGAGCAAGAAATAAAAACAACTCAGATAATATCCAAGTTCTGTGAATAACATGAGTATATGTTGTTTAAATTGATAGATCAGCTAATTTTGAAGTTATAACTACCGATACTTACACTTTGTGTAAAATTTACCACTGTTGTTCCCACTGCATTTCCGATTAATTTTGGTACAAGACCTCTGTATAAACCAAAGAAGCCATCTGTTTTATAGATACCATTATATACTGTTAAATAAAATAATACATGTACATATTATAATTAAAAATAAGCATCATGTGTCTCAGATTCAAAGTATTCATTGTGGGTTGGTTGGTTGAATGGGATTTTACGTCCCAGTCAAAAGTATTTCACTTATATTGAGATGTCACCAGCTATAAGTAAGTGGGAGAATTTTTTACCCTTGCAGTGCCCTCAGGGCAATAAGTAGGGTGCCATATCTACCTTGACACAGGACATCATTTTTTAGGTGTCTTCCAAAGGACCCTGTGAAGTTTTTATTTCTAAATACTGAGTGCTTGGTGAAAGAACAGTGGCTGCCTATTTTTAAGTCTTGGTCAGACAAATCCAGGGTTCAATCACATGACCTATCACATATGAACCAAACACATTACTAACAAAGTGACAGAATCAATAAGCTAACTAGGACCAGTTTTTGGTAGCCTTAGACCTAGCTGGGACCAGTTTCGATGACCTTAGGCCTAGCTGGGATCAGTAGTTGATAGCCTTAAAACCTAGCTGGGACCAATAGATGATAGTCTTAGACCTAGCTGGGACCAGTAAATGGCAGACTTAGACCTAAATAGGACAAGTGATTGATAGCCCTAGACCTAGCTAGGATCAATGGATGAAAGTCTTAGACCTAGCTTGGACCAGTGGTTGGTAGCCTCAGATATAACTGGGACCAGGGGTTGGCAGTATCAGAAATTTCTGTGACCAGTTGATGAACAGTAATGTCACACCTGAATTTTCAAACTGTGAAAACTACTTAT
The DNA here is from genome assembly GCA_021292105.1 of Anadara kagoshimensis. Lineage (NCBI taxonomy): Eukaryota > Metazoa > Mollusca > Bivalvia > Arcoida > Arcidae > Anadara > Anadara kagoshimensis. The sequence continues at coordinate 18,936,266 of CM037865.1, forward strand.
TGTAAACAGTTATAGTGTACATGTACTTACTGTATGAAAAGGCATTTGGCAGATATCTGATTTCTGGTCCAAATCCAAACCATGAACGTGCCACAAAACAATCTAAAGGTTCATAGTTAAGCTATAAATTAAAATAAATAAAAAATAAAAATTAAATTTAAACTATTGGTTGGTTATAACACTGTTATGTGATGATTCATGGCGAAATTCAGTCCAAATGTGAGTCCGCCACTGTATCAAATGATCAATACCTCTTAACGTTTTGGAAAATCTTAACGCAGCAAACTTCCAATATCATGTTGTTTTTATGGGAAAACATCATCTTATGTGATTTTATATCCATTGGAAATAAGTAACCCACATAAACATTCAGGGGTATCACATGGTACAGTGGCGAATCCCATTGTCAACTTGCTGATCTACATTTGAACAAGGAAAGACACCAGAAAGGATGGTTTTATCATTATTTTGAGATCTAACTTAAACAAAGGTAAGTGTTATTAACACATATTTTTATACACATAACATACAGATGAGCATTGGATGAACTTCATACATCAATTGATTAGGATTAAATAGTCAAATTTAGAATTAAATCCTGATTTAATTGATTTTGAAATGATAAAATATTTCATTTTATGAGTTTTTAAAAATATTGTTCTAAAAAATTGTGATCTTAAATGATGGATGATTGATCTTGAATGTTGTTGATCTTAAAAAACGATCCATATGGGGAAACAAAATGGCAGATCTATAAAAACGACTTAACATTTTTTATCATAATGATGTATTATCTGACCAAATATGAAAATTTTTACTTTAATTATTACTAAACTGATGTATTTTAAGCCATTATTAACATTATATAGCCCAAATGTATAAAATATGTATACATGGTAATAACACATTTGTTATTGCCCCATATTTTTTTTAGTTGTTCTGTGAGGTAATGTCTGTTGTTATATGATAATAGTAGTGACAGTGTGTGCCAAACTTTGTCGGACCGTCGGACAAGTCCGATAAAATTACCGCTGGTCCAAAAAATCAGATTTTTCCGGACCGTATGTCCGGTAACCAGTTCGGAAAATAGAGCGCCAAAAACGGATTTATAGTTCCGATTCAATTCGAATTTTATTATTGCCATCCGACTTCCGTTATTACAAAAATGTGTAACCTGAAATATATGTTCCAGGAGCTACTCCAGGGAAACCAATAAAACGGAAAGCAACAGGAGGTGCAAATTATGAAGAAAACGTGAAAGAAAATTTAAGCAGCATTGGATGGAGGGGGGACCATGGTTGCAATTTGACGAGGAGAAATGTGTAATGAAATGCACACACTGCTTTGAATTTTACGGGTCGGGAGGCGCAGCACACAATAATAATTTAAAAGGCCAGAATACATTTATTTGTACTTCCATAAATAAATGTATTCTGACCTTTTAAATTATTATTGTGTGCTACGCCTCCGTAACTCGACCCGACCCGACTATTTTCTCCTTGTCAAATTGAAACCATGGTCACCCCTCCATCCAATGTTTCTTAAATTTTCTTTCAAATTTTCTTCATAATTTGTGCCTCCCATAGCTTTCCGTTTTAAAGGAGAAAATAAGTAAATATTTACAAAACCGAATAATTGTTTTCTTTTTATTGAAGAATTTTTGGTCCAGTAAAAAACTTTACGGTCTGGTCAAGTTTCTAGGTTTACCAGACTGAATGTCCATTAATCATTTTGAAAGTTTGGCACACACTGTAGTGATGTTTTATGTCCCAGTCAACATTCTTTTATTTATACTGAGGATGTTAGTTCTGGTTACCAGAGTACTGGAAATACCAGCATAGCCCTACTTATAACACCAAGGGGAGTCCAACAACAACAAGAGGCCACAACCTACAATTCCTTCTTCCTTACTTCAGAACAGTCCTTCTTCCCTTCTACCATTTACCTGTGGAACAGCATTCCTGACCAAGTGGCCAGGGCAACCAGCTTAAGGGGTTCAAGGATCAGCTTGGCTCCCCCGAACTCACCAGCTAGACAGACTGTAACTACAGTGTTTTAACTGTTCATAGAAGGCATGTTTCCTGTTGAGCATGTGTCACACAAGTTGACAAGAATACACCAGAGGAGGTTTGCAGGGTATTTAGGAAGTATTTAGTATGTCAACACATTTTGTTGTTTTATCAGATTTGCTAGAGTAGGATTCAAACATAGGCCCAGACACTGTAAGGACACTTTAGGCAATTAAATCTACTCATCATTTTCAATTTGTGGAATTCTAGTTCCGAGTTCCTGCCGGGAATCGAATCTACAAATTCCCACATGTGAACCGAAAAAAATCACCTTGGATAGGATGTCAGCCCATCAAAACTTAATGTTTTCAACAACAAACAAACCTTTGTCAACTTGTTAAACAATGTAGCAATTCAGTTGGTAGCAGAGTGGACAAGTAGTAAATGGCATGCTCAAGGACATAACACCCGTGCACAGACCGAATGCGAGTCGGGTAGGTTGACATGTTGAGCGAGAACTGACCAAAGACACTTGAAAACAGATAATTTAAGGCTAATAATTCACCTGACTCAACAACCTTTGGTAACCAAACGGATAAGTGATTGTTGTTACTGTTGCTTGAGACAATAAATTTGACATTATGCCTTTCTGTGTTTAGTTTCACTTTACGCTGCTTCAGTTAGCGTTAACGTTGTTGAAACCGGAAGTTGAAGTATGTAAAGCGAAATTTCTGCTAAAACGAAAACGGATACACAGAAATATCCGGAACAGGTTGTGCAAAGTGCATGCATACTTGTAAAAGATTAAAATAGTTTTATATTTTAATTACATTTTGAATTTTCACCAACCCTTTGATTTATGAGCTAATTGAGCTAGGATCAAACGAGTCCCGATAGTTTGTCCTTTTCTTTGACTGCAAGTAAGTATCATGTCGTGAGCTCGAACCCAGCTAGGGTCTGACCAAGACTTGAAAATGGGTAGTGAATGTTCTTTCACCTGTTCACCAAGCACTCGACATTTAGGAATGAGTCACAGGGTCCTTTGGAAAATACCTTAAAATGTGATGCCCCGTGTGAAGGTGGGCGTGTCATACTAAAGAGCCTTTAGGAAGATGCATTAAAAACTGGCAGGTGTGGCATGTAAAGACCCCTCTCTGTTTATTGTCTTAAGTGAACTGAAAAGGTAAACATTTCTGCCACTTTACTTGCATCTGGTTAATTTTTCAATATATGTGAAATATTCTTGACTGGGACACAAAACTCATTCAATCAATCAACATTTTCTTTTAATTACATGTATTCTATGATAGAATCTTAACTGGTTAATTAAATGCTTTTCTTTTGGAAAGCCTTGCTCTTGTAAGTAATGAATTGAACCACTCTTGAGCATTCTTGTTCAAAGCTCTGTCAGCTTAACAGCTAGTAAGCCAAAATTTGTATTTTGGGCCACATTTCTGAAATTTCTGTTCTAATGTTTATTTAGTGTAAAAACAATTATTATTTAATAGAGTCTGACAGTTAAAAGTCAAAATTATTTTTAAAATTATATATACTGGAACTTTAAATAATAATTAAAATTTTCATTAACCAATTTGTTAATCTAACATAGTTTTGAACAAATACATCATGATAGAAGTATCTATGTCCCCTCTGCAAAGCTGGGTGTTTCTTTCCATTATTAATCTCTCGCAAACTGGTAACAAGACAGTATTGTTCTATTAATTTTTTACAATAAATGTATGTGATATAATCTTAACTGGGCAGTAGTCTGATCACATGTGGTAATAAGTACTACAGTCATGATTATGGTAGCTCAGTTGGTAAAGTTCTGGCTCTGTGTGTAGAAGGCCATGAGTTTGAACCCAGACTGGGTCCGACAAAGGTCACCTATAGCTAATGGTCTCTTGACAAAAGTGAAATATTCTTGACTGATCAAACAATCAATCATGTGATAATGGGAGGGGGTAGGTGGAGGGTACGGTGCCAATGGAACCCTTACCATAATTTATTAATGACCTTTGTCACCATGTGAATAACTTAAAAGAATTATCAGAAAACATTTCAATATTTTCCATTTATTTACAACATTTTCCTGAGAAATTTTTTTTTATAAAAATTTCAATATATTAATACATCTCAATAGTAATTAAATTACAATACTAGTTTGTCTGCGATATTTGGCAGAGTGTCTATAAACATGGAAGAGTCTAAATATAATATAATATAATATAATATACATGTAATATAATATAATAATATAATATAATATAATATAATATAATATAATATAATAATAAATATAATATAATATAATATAATATAATATATATAATATAATATAATATAATATAATATATATAACCTGTAGGGTTGTTTTACATAAATGCAACAGGAAGGTATGAATATACGCATACCATAACACAGCATAAATACCCATTTGTGTAGATTAGACTTTCTCCTGTTTTTAAACACTACCAAAATATCACAGACAGACTACAATTTATGCAATCACAATACATTTAAATAAATAGAAGCACTTATGATCATAGCACTAATTAACTGGAAAATTAAATTCGGTAAAACCTAATAATAATGTGGCTCGATAACCTTGTTTCCTCATTTATTGTAATAATATTTTCAAGTCTCTGGTTTTTTCTTTTTAAGTCTCCCTTGTTTTTATTGCCAAACCCTGTTATAATGTCAAAATTTGACTTAACATATACTGGTGATAAATCAAAGTTCTATAACTGAATTATCTTCCAATTCTTCATTAAGGCTTATGTTCCATACATCTTGACGGACATTCTGCATTGACCTTGAATTAATGCAGAGGTCAATCCCCATACACAAACTTAGTAGCCACTGATGTCACCATGCAATGATAATAAATACATGTAATATAATTATAATAATTAAAAGTTATTAGTTTAAAAAACTTTGTCTTTGTATATTACATGCAAATCCTAACATTACCCATGTACTGAGTATATCCATATATAATATGAATATCCATAATGAAAGGTCGAGCAGACAGATCAATGTTGTTTGCCTATATTTAAATGTGTACATGTGATTAATCTACATAAATCACCAATTTGGTTTCATGTGTCCTAGCAGTATCAAAAGAAAATTAAATTTATGCATTCAAGCACCACAATGCCACAAGCTTGAAATAAAAACCCTTTACAGATTCTGAATATTGTAAACATATTTATTTTCGTGATGTACTAATTTTTGCTTATTTAATGGTCGTTTGTTTTGTGCGAAAATTATATTATACTCATTATGTTATTGACTAATTTCAAAAACATAGCACTGTCGTGCTGCTGTACGGCATAGTTGGGAAAATGGTGCTGGAGCAGGACTATGAATATACCCGAAAATCCCCCTGTTTTTGAAAAAAAATGTACTAAACCATGTATTGCTCAGTAAAAAATGACAGAAAATAATAATTCTATCAATATATGAAAAAGATGATCAGTAATTAAAATTTAATAAAGTTTTATCAATTGTACCTTCAGGATCAATCCTTGCTTGTCATTTTGGATAAAGAGAAAGTAGAGTTTTGCAAACCCGAACGCTGCTTTAGGAGGTTCATTCTAGCGTTTGTATGTACCGGTAACTGGATAATTTGCTGTATAAGTCTGGTTTTTTTAAAAACTGCTGATTATCATTCACAATATTCCCGTACTTCCGAATCGGTAAATTTGTAGTTTGCACATTGCACTGTATGATTTATCAGTCAAATGTAATCGATAAATAAGTTTTAAAATGTAGCAGAGTACCGCAACACCAAAATATTTTATTATACCCTTTAAAATAAATTCAAATTACCGTAGAGTTCATAAAGAATTAGTTAAATCCACCCGTCATTGCTGTTTATTTCATAAAAAGTTATGATTTTACATGGTAGGACGCAAACTTCCTGGACTACTTTTTATTGTATTTACAAGATCAGTTCGCCAGATTGCACAAATTTTTGGATGCATCCCGTCACAATATATTACTAGATTCTGAAATGTATTCCGGAAATTAATTCCAAATGTGCATATGTAACAAAATGCATTACCAGTTTCAGAATACATATCTCAAGATAAAACAGATACATTTCCTTCACGTTCATTTACCAGGCACACTATTTCCATGCGTACTAATCTCATAGAAAAGAAGCCCAATCTTGGCAGAAAGTGATAGCAAAGTATGCGTTCACTATCGTGAAACGCCGTACAAAAACGTGAAAATTTAACTACGCAGATGTATGTCTAAATATCCTATACCACAAAAATAAATACAAGGAAAATTGAATACATTTATAGTACACTGTATATATCCATTGCCTAGTATTTTAATTTTGATGTGCTGACAAAATCATGACAAAAAATTATGATCAACTATTTTTTGCCAAACATGAATTTAGAGCTATCAAACCAATGACATTTTAGAACATGGGTTTGACTTTCTAGTTATCAAGCGCTAAGTGTATTTAATCTGTTCTCCATCAATAAGTCTACCTGTCATTGATTTTTTGTGATACTTTTTACCAATCCATTCTGCAAAAAACTCTTTTAAACTGTTTATATCAATTTTCAGATTGTTTTTTAGAATTTCTATCATAAAAATTATTTGTGTATCTATGACTTTTCCACAGCAGTAGTTGTAAAATTCTAGAATGTTTTCAAACACAATTTTCAAAAAAACTGTGAAGCGTGTAAAATGAATATTTTATATACTTCTTGTGAGACTGAAGAAATTCCATTACTATGGAAATTTGCATTTTTTTTTCAAATTAAATCTTAAAACTTTTTTTTCAAAGGTTCATGTGCACATATGTTATTATGTAAATAAAAAATATATTATCCTGGTAAAAAATGACAGGTCCATCGAACTTATCAACAATCCCAATGTAAAATCATTAAGTCCTGGACCTTGGACTAGGTAATTTTGAATTCCTGAATGTTTATGAAAAATGATACTGTAAACATATTTATTTTAGCAGTGAACTAATTTTAACAATGGTGGCGATGATACATATCAACGCCAAATTAAATATGATCACATATAGTCCGTCGGTGATATTGTGGCAGAGTGTTTATAAACATGGAAGATTCCATATAATGTACATAGCCTAAGATAAGGGTATATAAAGGTGGAGTTGACAAATTAACGCACAAAGGCATGAATATACGTATACGGCAACACGGTATTAATACCTTTTGTGTAAAATAAACTCGCCCATGTTTATAAACACTCTGCCACAATATCGCTGACGGACTATAGTATGTTCATGAAAGACAACAGGGATTTATCAGGGTCTTTTGGGAAAAGGCCCTAAACTAAAAATTGGGAAAAACTCTCAACTTTTTGCTCATTTTTGGAATACTTTGACATCATTTTTGATGCCATTAATGATTAAATCTAATGCTTTTAGTGTATTGAGCTGACTGAAGATTGAGAAAAGCAGCCACATTTATGGCCAGACTTCAGTTATGTATTTGGTACAATTTTCTAATTGGGAATTTTCTCAGCCCATTTTGGGAAAAAATCAATGTTTTTCCATTTTCGGCCCTAAATAGGCCCTTGATAAATCCCTGGACAATAACTCATTCTTTTCAGCACAAATGTTGTAGGGTATCACATAGCATGTTTGTGAACAGCATTAACTCATATTTTCCCAGAGATCTTGAAATACTTTTCATTTCCTGAATTTTAAATTTAAATCACATTATGAATTTTCATTGCCTATCATTTTTCTGAACACTGTTCTGGTGTTGTTGATTTGTCCTTACAACTATTTTGTGTAGTAGATTTGTTCTTGCACGTTTCTGGTGTTGTTGAATTATCCTTGCATCTTTCTGGTGTTGTTGAATTATCCTTGCATCTTTCTGGCGTTATTAATTTGTTCTTGCACCTCTGTGGCGATGTTGATTTGTGACATGTTTTAATTTCAGAGTGTTTAGTAATCTTATCCTCTAATTTATTCTTTTCATTTATGTCCTCTGTATGTTTTTTAGATTTTATTTTTGAAGTTTCTGACGACCTTCCTGTTGCCAATTTCTTGTCATTTTTACACCTAATCTCTTCATTGCTTTTCCGAGAATCAGAACTCTCATTTCTGCATTCAGATTTAGCATCTTTCTTTATTTTTCTAGAATCATTGTCACTTTTTCTATAATGTCCTTTTTCTTCTATTTTCCTATCTCTTTCTAAATGTCTTGATTTGCTTTCTCCAGTCCTATGTTCTGATACTGAAGATACGTTTGGCACTTTGTATGTGTTCATTTCAGATTTACAAAATTTTCTGTGTTCATATTCACTTCTTTTGGCTTCTTTTTCCCTTTCAGAACTTCTCTCCCGTCTAGGTGACCCTTTCCTGTCTCTTTCACTTTTAGAAATCACATCACACATCTTCACATCTTTTGATTTTTCTTTGGTATCCAACTTAGAATCCTTAGCTAATACTGCCATTTTTCTACCCACAACAATACAATGTTTACTTTTTTCACCACAAGGTGTCGTGTCTGATGTACTTGATTTACTATTGCGATGACTATCTGACTTATGAGGTTTTTCTTTTGATACTTGTGCCTTTCTGTCACCCGATTCTGATCTATGGTATTTGTCTTTTGAATGTCTACTACTACTGCCACTACCTCTAGGACTGCTTGCATGCATATCTCGCTTCCCAAAACCTTCATTTAATTCCAACCTCCTATGTTCCATGCTTCTAGGAGAATCTGACCTTGAACTTCCAGATTGATGCCTCTTTCTAGTTTCACCAGAGTTTTGATGTTCCGATCTGTTAAAAGAATGTCTCTCCCTATCTGACTGTTATAAGAATGTTTCTCCCTATCTGATTTATCTCTTTTCTTGGTATTTTTTCCAGTTTCTTCACATTTCTCGATTTTACTTTCTGCAAGCAATTTCTTCCTCAAATCAATCAATTCTTTTAGATCTATATCATCTAAGGAGTCTGTGACCATTGGATCAGTATTGTCATCGTCAGATTCCGTTATTTCTCCATCCTCTAGATCAATTGCTGGACTTTCTTTCGGATCCACTGTGACAGAGGTTTCTTTTTTGACACCAGAGTTGTCGCAGCACGCTTCAACTTTTATCTCCTCATCATTTTTTATTTCCATTTTTACTTCAGAACTAAAATCAGAATTTGAAGAGACAGTTTTGCAGTCACATTTTTTAATGCAGTATCAACTTGTATACTTTCTTCACACTCTTGATTCAACTTAATACTCACAACATTTGATGAAGAACTTGAATTTATTTCAACTAAATTTGTCTCTACCTTTTCAATAATACCCAAATTGGACTGATCACTTAAATTTCTGTTCTTAACTTTTAAAATGGGTGACTTTTCTTTTTCAAGTTCAATGCTTTTCACATTTAAAATGGGTGACTTTTGAATTCCAAGTTCCCCGCTTTTCACTTTTAAAACAGGTGACTTTTCAAATTTAGGTTCACTACTGCTTAAATGTATATCCATTTCACTGCCCACATCTTTCCCAGAACTAGTTTTTGCAGTTTCTTTCACATAATTGTTTGTTCCAGTCTTTTTTGCAGATGAGATCAAGGCCATAGTATCATTACATAATGTTAACTCTAGTTCATCCCCATCACTATCATCACCGATGTCAGAATCATGAATCTCACCCATCTTTGTTATCAAATCACTCTGTTCAATTTCACCTGCAGATATTTGCGACTTGTGATATTTTCCCCAGCAAACTGCTTAAGCCTTTGTTTCATTGGTGAACTACATTCAATACTCGATACTGGTGACGATGAAAATAAGTCTAATACAGCATCATCGACATCAGTATACATACTAAATACATTCCCTTTTGTTGGCGTTTTCGCATCTTTGCTTGTAACTTTTCTCTCTTTTACTAAACCCTCTTTTGTTCAAATACATTCTCATTCAACATTTGTGTCGTGGTGTCCAATTCATTACAAGGCAGATTTTGGCAATGAACATTATCCAAATCGGAATTAGAAATCATATTCGTCATATTTGTTGCATCATTAGAAAACAGATTTTGAACCTCAACATTATCCAAAATTGTCTTTGTCTGATTGGTGTTTTCACACATATCAATTTGATTGTTAACTGCCTTCTGCTGATCAGTTTTTACACACACATCATTTTGGTCGTTTGACCAATTGATTTTTTCACACAGGTCATTTTGATTATTAACAATTTTTTCATCATCTCCTTTCCCCATCCCTTCACTTTCACTGTCACTGTCGTTGTCTGATGATAAAACTAAATCATCCTCAAGTCTATTCCCGCTAATGTTAATCTCATTACTAACGCCTTTCATTGAATTGCACACATTGTCCTCTTTTCTGGAACCTTTACAATTTTCTATTTTCTTATTTTTTTCTTGAGCCATTTCTAATTCATTTTTATTATCATTCTGTTTCTCTGACAGTTCTTCCAAAGTGACATTAAGTTTTTCCATGTCTGCCTCAAGCTTTTTATACTTTTCCTCTTTTACATTTTCAGAGTAATCCCTACACTGTTGGGTCTCAACCTCTGAACAATTTTTTCTATCTAAATCAGAATAGGAATCCTTTGGTCGTCCATTTGAGATCTTGATTTCCATTTCAAAAACATCAACACCATCTAAATTTGCCTTATTTTTCACATGCTCATCAAGTTGATCCTCTGAAATGCTACTTAAATCAATATCAGAGTAAGATACTACAGGTCTAGTTCCAGAATTCAAACCAGTTTGAGACGGCAAAGTGCTATCACTTTCTTATCACTTAGACATTCGGATCGATCAAATTTCTTATCTGAGATTTTAACACTACCAGTCTGAGAGGGCAAAGTCCCGTCACTCTCCCTATGGCTAAGATGTTTAGATCCTTCAAATTTTCTATCACTGATATTTTTATCAGGCCTACTGTTCACATCATTGTTTCGATCACCTATCTCTAATTTCCCATCTTTATGGTCTACTTTTACAGTTCCTAATCTATCTTTGATGGTTCCCTTCACTTCCCTAGTTTTCCTGCCATGATCTTTTTCCCTTGGTTTGTTTTTTCTACTCTCTATTTCGTTTTTTCTTGTTCTGCTCATGCTCTTATCGTCTCTTTCTCTACTATCTCTAGAATGTCTTTGGTATCTTTCTCTCGTATCCCTGGAATGTCTCCAGATCTTTCTCCGCTACTCTGTCAATGTCCTTTTCTTTATCTCTTTTATCTATATCACTCTGTTCTCTAGTGTGTGTCGAGTATGTTTCTAATTCTCTCTATCTCTATCATATTTGTGTCTATCTCGCGACAAGTTACGAGGTCTGTCACTTTTTCTTGATGATAATCTCAATGAATCTTTCGCGGGAGATCGTGACCTTGATGATTTTTTTCCTGGTGATCTGGATCTTCCCTCCTTTGAAACATTTAATTCCTTCCGTTTTCTCTCGTCCAATTTTTGATACTTATCCTTTTCTCGTGACTTTGACCTTGTTCTTGACCTTGAGAATATGTTTCTTCTTGACGAACTTGTACCTTTTTCTTTCTGTTTAGACTTTTCACTTAGTCTACTTTTGTCACTTTTACTAGATAACTCATGTCTATGTTTGACTGGCGTTTTCTTGCATGGTGATTCATACTGAAACTCTAGATTTTCTGTTTCAGTCAAATGAACACTAAATTCATAACTATTATTATTATCTGAGAGTTTAATCTCAGACTCAGAAACTTGATCACTCTCATCGGACTGAGTAATTTCACCTTCTTCACAAGAACCATCATTTTCATCCGACGACTCCTTTTCATCATGTGTAACAGTATCACTATTGCCTTGGCTTCTTACACACATATCTTGACTTTCATAATCAACACTATCTGCATCATCATTTGTAATGACATCAGGGACACAGATCTGGTTGATTTCAATTTTTAGATCTGATATACCATTATTTTGACTGTTCAAAATGCCATCAGATTCTTTATTAAACAAACTATCAGAACTTTCTTCTTTTTTTGACCTTATTTTAATTTGCTCCACTGGTGAAGAAGTTACATTCTCACAATGATTAATACTGTTCTTAAAAACCTCCTGTGCTTCTAAACCCCTTAAATGAACTTTTTCTTCAGAATCAGACTTACTTTGACTGTTATCAACTTTATCACATTCATCTGGGTCAAGTCTATTTTTATCCTTACAAGTGTTGTACTTGTCGCTGAAATCCTTGTCTGTATCAGAATGTGATTTTTCTTGGTTCTTGTCATTTTTACCCTCTATAGATTCACTTCCTTTGACAATAACATCCTTGCCAATTTCATGGTTGAAACCTGTATTCAAATTTTCTGAAGAACCTTCTGTAATTTCCTCAGGGGTACTTATACTTTCAGAGTTACTTTCACTAAGTTTATGCCTCTGCTTCTTCTTATACTTCTTTTTAGATGAGGAGTTTTGTAACGGTCTACCAAGGTAACGCTCAGCGTGTTTCTGACCATGTATATCAATTGTTCTAACATCTTGCCTGGTTTCATTTTTCAAGTTTCTAACCATTTCAGAATCCTTATATAACTCTTCTTGAATTAGTTCCATTTTCTCTTCATCAATGCTGTCCTCAGTATCACATTCTTTTTCTTCTACTTTGTGCGAGATATTGTTTTTATCACAAACATCAGGCTCATATGTTTTTACTTTTTCTGCCTTATCAATATCAAGTGGAGAAATTTTAACTTTTTCAGGCAATGTTGTATATTTTTACACATTTCTTCTGTATCACTTTTATTCTCTTCTTTTTCTTTGCTGTCTATCTTTTCATTTGCATGCAAATCATCTAAATTGGAATTCAATACCACAGAAGAATCATTTAATTCAACCCAAAACTTGACTTTTCAGACGAACCAGGTTTATCCATGACATCTTTCTGTATGTCACTGAATTCCTTAAAAAGCATAGCTTTCTCTCTGGGAGATAATTTTTTGTCACATATATCAGAAACATTAAACACAGCCTTCTGATTTTTGGTTGTGTCCTTAAGTTTAGATTTGTTCATTAGACCTAATGGATCCACAACAGGTATTTGATCACCAGCTAATGTCTCATCCATCACGTTTTTGTTCCCAGTGCAAATATTTTTAGAGTTTTCAAATTCTTTTTTAACAGCACAATCCTTTGGTGTTTTTTCAACTTGATCCATATGTAAAATTTCAGTTTTGCTTTCCTCAGAAATATCAACTTTAAGTCTATGTCTGTCTACTTGTTTATTTTTAACTGGCGAAACAGATGGTGAAATCCATTTCTCTTCTTTGACCTCTGCATACTGCCTTCGCATCAGCAATTCTCTGTCTACAGAATGTTTCACATAGGCATCCCTGTTTATTTTTTCTTTATTTGTTTGATTTTCACATTGTCTACCTGCTCTTAATTTTTCGCGTAAATCCATTACCACTGATTTCGGAGAACTGAATTTTTTCTCCGGTGAATTAGAACTCTGTCTTTGACTAGAGACACTCCTTGATGATTCCTGTTCGTACTTTTTCGGTGAAGACGGTGAATCACTAGATTTCCTTGAACGTTTTTTCTTTGGTGAAATTGACTGGCTTCGAGATCTTGATCTACTTCTAAAGTGTTTATCTGATAATGGTGAATTCATACACCTTTTTTCTTCCTTTTTTAGCCTTGATTTATGTTCTCTTTCATGTTTTGATTTCCTATCTCGATGTCTAGATTTTGATAAACAGTCCCTCTGGGAATCTTTGTGATTGTTCTTGCATCTTTACTTTTCTCTTTCTCCACTGAAAGGTATCCTGATAATTCAGAAACAAACATGTTTTCCTTATCAGTCAACACAGTACTTATCAAGTTCTTTTTATCAAGATCACTGTTTGATTCGCTTATAGTTCTGCTATCATCCACGAAGTCTTGCATACCTTTTCTATTTGCTATATCTTTTGGGCTTCTTTCTCTTCTTGATTCTGTTTCTTTATTATTATTACATATTTGAGAACTAACTTCTCTTGATGTTCTCCTTAACTTCTGTTTACTTTTCTCTAATATTTCTTTGCCAAGTCCTGTTTTGAGTTTGATTTCCGAGGCGTTCTCTTTCCATGTATGACTTTATCTGTTGATTTCTTTCTTGAATGCTTCCTTTTATCCTCCCTATCTTTGTCGGTATCATCTGGTAATTCATTTTGTAATCCTTTCTTTCTGTTCTGTTTCGTTTTGACTGTTTTTCAGATTCTTCGTCTGAATTCAGCCTCCTTTTCAATGAAATACCAGCACTGTTAACATTTACTCTTTGTTGTGTTGCCATGGGTGACGATTGAATGTTTACATTGTTGTCACCATGGTTATGACCATTTTGTCGAACATGTCCATCTTTAATTTCATCATCAGAATACTGTCTATAACAATATTTCCTTCTTTGTTGGTAGTCACAAATATCTTCTGAAATATCATCAGCTGTAGCATTCAAAAATGTATACCTTCTGTTCCACCTCTTTCTTTCAACATTTCTCCTGAAAGTAGAATAAAAAAATTCTCAATATTTAGAACTTCAATGGTTGACTGATCCATAACGCATGTTTTCGGATCACTTTTCCTCATCAGCATGGTTTGAATCCCACTCTGGCAAAGTGAAAAAGTTTGTCAGTTTGCTTACCATAGGCTGGTGATTTTCTCCTCAGGCCTGGTTCTCGGGTTTCCTCCACCATCCTAGAACTGACTGAATGAATATAAGTGAGAGAATCTTGACTTGGGCATAAAACATCATTACAGTTTATTGGAATATGTCATAGTTAATTGTTCTTGATCATCAATAACAGGAACTGGATTGGGGTAAAGTAATTTATATGTATCCAATTTTGATTTATTTCAAATGAACTGGTCAATTTGATAGTACAGCACCTTCGACTTTGAGCTATAATGCTTCCCTGAATTTTTCTACATTCAGATATTGTTAGCAATTTGAATGCCAATTTGAATAATTTGTTCATCAACAGAGTAGAGTGCAGAAACAGTGTTTCACATATATCAAGGCGGTCAGTTCAGGGATGGAAGTGGAAACCAGAGTAAATTTTCCCTAGAGAAAACCATTGACCTTTGGTAAGTTAACTAATAAACTGTCTCATACTAGGATCTGTCCCGGTAGAAAATGAACTTAGGAATGGAGAGGCATTGTGATCCATAAGTAAGCACTTCAGACCACTTGGCCACCGAGGCTCTCATTCATCAAGTTGATATCAAACTGTTATCAGAATATCATGTTTTTTTTCTATTTTGAATTTGCATTGCACATATAAAACATCACTAGTATTACTCCAAAATTACACATGTATACAAGTTACACACAAAGGGTCTCATGCCATAAACGTGTCAGCCCAGTTGAGTAATGGTGTTTAACATCCAAGTCAAGAATATTTCACTTATAACAAGACCTCACCAGCTAAAGTTGAAGTTCAGAAACTTGATCTGTGTGTTGCCCGATGACATTAAATAGCAGGGTTCTCTATCATGCCACGCCTACTTTGACACAGGGTCTTGTTTATGTAAAGTTCCCATTGGAAAGAACTGATTTTAATTCCATAATGCTAAGTGCTTGGCATAGGAACAGTCACTACACATTTTCAAGTCCAGGGATTCAACCCACAACCTCCCACTTATGTGTGCATCAGTTCTTAAGTTGATAAAAAAAGTAAAAAATATCTATAAGGTAATCAGACTTTTGACATTTACTCCCCCCCCCCCCCCCTCCATGTGATCATATTTATTTTTACTCTAGTTTTAGAGATTTTAGAGATATACCTGAGTTCATTAATTTCTTGAGTTTTTCGTTGTATTTCTGAGCGTGCTGTCACTAACAAAGCAGCCATGTTTTTCTGTACAGTATCCAGTGTTTCCTTGAGTTTGCTTTCATTTTGGCGACTAAGACATAGTTCTGTTTCTAGACTTATAATCTTCTGTTGTGCATTATCATATTTCTCCTTCAACTGCAATAGATGTTTGTAATAGATATAAACTTGAAATATGTTCAATGGAGAAAAACATTTTACAGAAAGCCTAATTAATTCAATGGGGTTTTATGTTACAGTCAAGAATATTTCACTTATATGGAGACATCACCAGCTGAAGGTGAAATGGCAGAAAGTTTTTCTCTGCAGTACGCTTAGGGCAAGATGCAAAGATAGTTCTTTAACGTGCCATGCCTGACAGCCACAGGGCATCAGTTTTTAAGGTCTCGTTCAAAAGACCCAATGATTTTTAATTCTAAATGCATAGTGCTTGTTGAAAGAACAGTCACTACCTATTTTTAAGTCTTAGAGTTTGAACCCATGACTTTCCACATAAAGAGCACTCTACCAATTCAGCTACCATATCAGTAGCTCAATGGGAGAAGTGACATATGATCAAATCCAATCAGAGTAGAGTAATAGTGTTATGTGCCCAAGTCTAGATGCTTAAAAATTGCTAATATAGAGTCAATCAGCTCAAGGATAGTGAATAAAAAATGGAGTGCTGGGAGGAAACCACAAAATGTCAGCAAGAGAACTGACAAACTTTTAGACACAAGGATTCAAACCTAGGTATTAAGTCAACAGTAAGTGTTACTAGGACCCATAAGCTTGTAGTTCACACCACTTAACCACCATAATCAGAGAGGGAAATGTTAAAAAAAATAAATAGAAGAAATAAGCAACTGACAAACCTACTTGGCAAAAGCCAACACTGTCAAGAACATGGCACAATATGAGCAAATGGTAAAACATTTAAACATGAAGACAAGACGCACATTGGTACAACTCATTGCCGTACTTGACTTTGTATTGGCACTGGACCAAATGTCTAGTGGTGTGCACGTGATTATAATATTATTCTACATTTAATATTCTTTCATTTATATTGAGGTCGGCAATTCTTAAATTGTGGAGGAAACCTGAGTGCCTGGAGAAAACCACTGACCTTTGACCATCTTTCTCAGACTAGGATCTGTCAGCATTGGATTTAAACTTGGATCATGAGAGGTGCTGAGATCTTTGAACATGGGCATTAGGCAACTGAATCACTAAGGTTTTCAGAAAAAGGACATGGGTTTACAAATTTATGCTTTGAAATTCTGAAGGAAATCAAATAGAATTTCTAACTAGTAACTAGCGCTGACCTGCTTAACAAATCTTTATCTAGATATCCGAAAACTTTTAATTTATACATAAGAATCCTTGGAAACTTAAATGTTTCTGCAAATGTTTTTAAGTTATGACACAAAATTTAACAATAGTTTTATTTTGCAAGCTTTAAGCAAGTTTCCGACATCTTTAGCATGCTCCCATTTAGTTTTTTCCCCTATCTTATGCATGCTTGTGTCTGGAAAGTCAAATCCAAGAATTCTCGTACCTAACAGTATGTTTAATAACAAAACTTCCATATTTTCCAACCTCTTGTAGCTAGCCATTCATGATTCCCCGCATAATTTGCTTCACAAAGTAGAAACACAAATTACTCAGACTACTTCATTATAGGTATAGTATATATATCAGCTGGTATATATGTGTTTCCCTATCCTAGCAGCCAAGACTGCTACTGGCTTTTACTTATAGCAAATGCATGAAAAATACTTCAAAAAGGACTGTATTTTCACAAATTTTAGAAATTTGGGCACTTATAATTTCATATTTGTGGAATCCTAGTTATTGTGAGAAGTTCTGATCATGTTACATACCTATGTATGAATTCCTATTATATCTAGTACTGGGTACATGTAGTTGTGATTATCAATTATCGAATCTCATCCAATTCTTATCACTACCAGGCAGTTCTTCTGTTACCCAGATAAAAACATTACCCTATCCAGGTAATCGTGACAGCCCTAGCTCTTAAAGTTCTACCCTATCAATTTTGGGGTCTTACCCCTCATGTCTGTTTCCTAAGCATACACAGGTATTCGTGACTGCCCTAGCTCTAACTGCCCTATCAATTTTTGCCCCCCCCCCCCCCCCCCAATCATGTCCGTTTCCTACTACTTTGTAGTTTGTACTAACTTCATCAAGAGACTCCTGTTCTCTAGCTCCATCATCAGCTAATAAATCAGTATACAAATCAAGATGTCCTAGATTACTGTTTTCATCCAAGTCCTCCATCTTCTATCTAAAACTAAACAAGCAAATTCAGAGAATTAGGATCCAATTCCAGTAAGTATTTTTTTTTTTTTTTTTTTTTTTTGTGATTTAAGGTCAGGTTGTAGACTTGAGTCTCTAAGACCTATAGAGAGTTCCCATGTGACGTCACTGTCAACTTTACAGGTAAAGTAGTGGCCATTTTGGTAGGCGTTAGCTTTAAGCCTCTTATTAATTCTTTCCAAAATAGGGTGTATAAAATTTATTGTCACATCGATGTTATGGGGATCTTATAAATCTTATAAAATATACCAAATCAAAGTAAAAACACTGGCTATTTAATAAATTAAAAAACGTTTTTGATATCATGATTACTTTTTGAAAAACAATAATTTAAAAGTTAACAAATTTGGTTAAAATAGACAAATGATATAAATTGCCTAACAAAATGGTGACCACTCTACTGAAAAATTTGTCTGCTAGTGGTCCACGAGAACTATCTATACTGGTAATTATTGCTGAATTAACTAATTTTGTCGTTTTTAAAACCTTTGTACAAGTATTTTTTTTTTGAATGAAATGATATGTACTTTGGTGTTTATTATTCCATATGTTACGATATAAATGCTATGAAGCAAAACTTGTCAACTTTCAAATCCAAAACCTTAAGTATCTGATGCCAAGTCAAAGCTCAAATCATACAGGAATTCATTACCTCAAGTTTTAACATCTGTCCACATAAGACATGCAAGTATTCTTCTTTATTTGTGAAAAATTTTTAAATTTAGACTTTAAACCCGTTCATTAAGGGAGTTTTTGTTGTATAACATTTTCTACGTGTATGCATTGGGTCTGCTAGACCTGAAATTCGTGGCTCCGAACGGTTTTATTGCCTCAATATTATAAAAAAAGCCGTTCGGAGCCACGAATTTCAGGTCTATGGGTCTGCAAATAATTTGGAAATTCCATTATCAGATTATGGTTTGTGCATGTTGTGGTCACTCTACTACTCTAGATACTTTTCTTGGATGGTTTATCAATTAACTACATCTACAAACATGTTTTGTACCACGTAGAGGTTACCTGTGCACTATCAGACTATCGCCGGTATACTCAATTACATTTTCTCACGCAAAAAATAAACTTTTGTGTTCAGTTTGCTAAATTTTGCCGCCATGATTTTTGTTTGCTTTTCCGGTTTGAAAATTTTCGGGACTTAAGATAACATTAATTGAAAAAGTGAGAAAAGTTCCGAAAAAATCAAACTAACCCGAATACCGTCGATATCAACATAAATGTCTTATCTTAAAACTTTACTGGGAATAAGGGAGTGTACTAGGATTAAAAAATTGGGGAAAAAAGAACTACAAGAAGTGAAAAAGCAACATTCATTATAAACATGTCAGCACTACGACAAACCCCTTTAACTTGTAGTGGTCACACTCGGCCTGTAGTTTATTTGGCTTTCAGTGATATTACTCCATTTGGATATTTCCTGATCAGTGCATGCAAAGGTATAACTTGTGATAATTTTCACTCTAGAAAAGACAAAAAATATTGTATTTGTCAACGTTGTCGTTTTTACTTCACACGTATGTCTTTAACAAAATTTGAAAGTTTCCATCCTAACACTTTTCTTTTTATAGTGACAGCTGTTTTACCTGTAAATGTACCTGTCTTAATTCTTTACTGAAGGAATACCCTCAGTGTAAGTTGAACCATATGGCACATATGGTTGGCTCAGGAAATATAAGATGAAGAATAAGCCAATGTCAAGAATTCACTGTCTATATTACCACTATGGGGTAGCCTTCTCAGTAGAGTTCTTGCTTCATATGTGGTAGGTCGTGGGTTTGAACCCAGTTCAGGTTCGACCAAGATATAGGTAGTGGCTTCTTTCGTCAAGCACTCAACATTTAGAAATGAAAGTCACAGGTCTTTGGTAAAGACCTAAAAACGGATGTCATGTGTCACGACAAGTGTGGCACATTAATTAACCCTCTCTATGCATTGTCCTAAGCTTACTGCAAAGGTATGTATTTCTGCCATTTAAACTATACCTGGTGACATCTTGATAAAGGCGAAATATTCTTGACATGGACTTAAAGCCCCATTTATTCAACCAGATAATCAATGTCTATATTGAATTTTCATCTGTAAACTGAAGTTATGTATGTAACATTAAATGGAGAAAAGGCATGCAACTGTAACCAGAACCCTACTGAGCAGAACTATTTGTCTTAATGATGGTAAAAATTTTACTAAATAGTAAATACTAAATTTATAGCAAAATCAAAAAGTAACACAGAATGACAGATAAGGCAGATAGTTCAGTCTAGGACTTACTGGAACCATGGATCCCATTCTTTTTTGAAGTTGTTTAGGGGCCTAGGTGACCTAAGGGTTTGCTTTGTGCTTTTGGACCTTGCTACCAAGTTTTAAGTGTAGTGGTCTGGGTAGCTCAGTAGGTAGAAGACTGGTAGGTCCAAGGTTTGATCCCCTGTCTGACCCTGCATTATTTTTTTCTCCTTCCTGTCACACATATCCTTTGTCAATTTTTACTTGCAAAGTGAGACATAATACACCTCTGCAGTGCCATGTTTGTACCCAAACCAGTACATGTAGAAATTATCACTAAATACTGTACCTTTGTTTACAACAGTGATCAAAACACAATTTTTTTAATGAGAAGAATTTTCTTGCTTTTTCAAGCAGTGGCATACTTTCTTTGGGTTTGTCTGCTTTTCACAATATGTTTTGTTATATATCCATGAACTTTATCCAAATAGCCGACAGGAGGTGTTTATCCTTCTGTAGCATCCAGCATCACTTTTCTGGTGAAAAAAATTCACATGATTAATTTTATTTGGCAGTTTTCAAAGTTTTTATTTTGCTTTTGGGATTGTGAGTTGGACATGGACCAGTATGTTTTATTTATGTATAGATATATGTATAAGTACATTATATTGATATTTTTTATCTGTAGATGGTAAACCTATGCTACGTCAAGGTGATACTGGTGACTGGATAGGTACTTTTGAGGGACATAAAGGGGCAGTATGGAGTGCAACACTAAACAAAGAAGCTACAAGGGCTGCAACAGGAGCAGCAGATTTTACAGCGTATGTATTATTTAAGTTATGAACAATGTTCATTTTAGATTGAGGTCATTTACTGATTGGCCACTTATTTGCCAAGTAATGTCATTGTTGTTAAGGTCTTAGTGGCGCTTTTTTCAACATTATATGATTGCAAAATATTGATGTTATGGCACATATATATATATATATATACTTACTTAATTTTGCTCCGTCTGTTTAAATCACTTTTAAGTTGTAAGTGTTCTCTGTAGCATAGGTGGCTTGCTCTTTTTCGAAAAGAGCGTGCACTGAGACACAGGACCTTGCAAGCATGTTATGTTTTAAATATATTGATATACATGTACATGTATAAATAATGCCAAAGACAGATCAGCAATTTCAAAAATTAGATTAAGTGCTCATACACTGTTGATAGAGACTGGAAGATATGGTGATATATAAGTAATAGAAAGAATTTGTCTTTGTTGCAGTTACACTCTGATTGAAGATGATCATCACTTTCTGTTTTCCTGCAATAAGTATAAAGTTGAGAAATATATACTATTCTCAAAAACAAAGGAAACTATCCACATTTCAATAAATGCTCTAGCATAAACAAAATTAAACATATACATGTATTAATAGCAATAGAACTGATTTATTCAAACATATTGCACAATTTATTGATAAATGTTTTGATATTCGCCAATCGGTTGTAAACAATATTTCCACATCTATAAATCTAGCTAGATCATGTTGCACTAAATACATTTACTACTGTTGTCTATGTTTCTACAATTTAAAATTATTAGTAGCCAAATTTCCAAAATTTGTGAAAATATATTACTTTTAAAAGTAATTTTTCACAAATTTGTTAAAATACCGTAGGTTACTTTTTGAAAGAATTTCACAAGAATTAGTAGCCAATGGCTATTTTGGCTACCAGGAATGGAAACATAGGTTGTATGAATTATTATTTGTCATGTCTTATCGTATGTATTTATGTTAATTGCGATAACCTGTATAATTATGTGTTGAGCAATAAATTGAATTTGAGTTTGTTATAATGCAGTTTGCTTATACTCATACTTTAGATTCATATATTCCAATATTATTGGTAGAAGGTATTGTTATTTTATTAAAAATGTAACAAAAACAATGAATACCAGTAAATAATTTTACATACATGACTATACTTTTATTTTATTTACAGAAAAATATGGGATGCCGAAAGCGGAGAAGATCTTCACACATTCTCTCATAAACATATTGTAAAAAGTGTTGACTTTTCTATGGATAGTGCCTCATTATTAACTGGCAGCAATGAAAAACTTATACGTATTTTTGATGTTGGTAAACCTGATGCAGGTGAGATTGATATCAAGTAATTATACACCATAAACATGATAAACAAAGTTAGGGGGTAAATAGGAATCACCCTGTCTATCTGTCCATCTGTCATCTGTCTGCCCATCCTTCGGTCTGTCCTCCCATCTGGCCTTCTATCCCAATATTGTATACACTTCATATCTTCTTTGTTTATTGATGAAGTTTGATCAAACTCAGCACAAATAAAAACCAACATGAGATCCTGTGAAGCATACTATATTTAGGTTGATAGGTCAAGGGACAAAGTCAGGAATTAAAAATTATTTTAGTAATGACAGACACTGTGATGAGGAAGTTGGCCTTGCATAGATCAAGGGACAAAGTCAGGAATTAAAAACTATTTTAGTAATGACAGACACTGTGATGAGGAAGTTGGCCTTGCATAGGTCAAGGGACAAAGTCAGGAATTAAAAATTATTTTAGTAATGACAGACACTGTGATGAGGAAGTTGGCCTTGCATAGATCAAGGGACAAAGTCAGGAATTAAAAACTATTTTAGTAATGACAGACACTGTGATGAGGAAGTTGGCCTTGCATAGGTCAAGGGACAAAGTCAGGAATTAAAAATTATTTTAGTAATGGCAGACACTGTGGTGAGGAAGTTGGCCTTGCATAGGTCAAGGGACAAAGTCAGGAATTAAAAATTATTTTAGTAATGACAGACACTGTGATGAGGAAGTTGGCCTTGCATAGGTCAAGGGACAAAGTCAGGAATTAAAAATTATTTTAGTAATGACAGACACTGTGATGAGGAAGTTGGCCTTGCATAGGTCAAGGGACAAAGTCAGGAATTAAAAATTATTTTAGTAATGACAGACACTGTGATGAGGAAGTTGGCCTTGCATAGGTCAAGGGACAAAGTCAGGAAGTAAAAATTATTTTAGTAATGACAGACACTGTGATGAGGAAGTTGGCCTTGCATAGGTCAAGGGATAAAGTCAGGAATTAAAAATTATTTTAGTAATGACAGACACTGTGATGAGGAAGTTGACCTTGCATAGGTCAAGGGACAAAGTCAGGAAGTAAAAATTATTTTAGTAATGACAGACACTGTGATGAGGAAGTTGGCCTTGCATAGGTCAAGGGACAAAGACAGGAATTAAAAATTATTTTAGTAATGACAGACACTGTGATGAGGAAGTTGGCCTTGCATAGGTCAAGGGACAAAGTCAGGAATTAAAAATTATTTTAGTAATGACAGACACTGTGATGAGGAAGTTGGCCTTTACATCACACCCTAACCGCCAGATGAGACATCCTAAATCTACAGTTAGATCATACATGTAGTTACTATAAGCAATAAAACAAGTATGTATAAAATTAAATAAAAACCGCCCCAAGCTATCAGCTGAAATTTCCAAAACTGCAAGTCTTTGCTTTTAATTTACATGTATATATAATATATATATATATAAAGAGAATCTATAATGAGTCTTAGAGCAAGATAAGGAAATTCCAGTCGAGTTTGAGATGAAAATATCTGACCACGAGATTGGAATTTACTTATCTCGCTCTGAAACGAGTAATTGATTATTTTTCTCGCATATAGAATCTAATATTGCAGCATAAAGGCATAAAAATTTCCTACTACAAAGCAAAGATTTTGTTAGAGGATGAATATGTGTATGACATAATGACATGATGTCAATAATGCTCAGAGCAGAAATGTGAACATACGCAAAAGTAAATAACAACAAAATACATTTTCTTTTTTATATATATTGGTCAAAATTAACTTCTTTATAACAAATAATAGAATTAAGAATTATAGAAATCAATTTTTAGGGGAATAAGTTTAACATGTTGTGATATTCCTTGTATCATGAATTATGTCCCTTACTATTATTGGAAAAGTAGTCCCCATTGTACTGAGATAGCCTACACATGCGCACGTGGGGTGTGATATGTGCAAAGAGGGGTCTATTTGCATTCTCAGTCAGATATTTTACTTATTAATGGCTGAATAAAGCCATCTTACCAGTGGTATGGAAATAACCAACCAATCATTTTATAAAGAATAGATCTATAGATCTAAATCTGAGAAATATTGCTAAATATAACCAGTTGGTCTATATATAGAGGTTCTGTTTCTTGGGAATATGAAGTGAAGGGACTTTAAATGTACAAGTCCTAATAAACAGGTGCTTTTAATATGGAGATGGTCACTATAGCAAGTTTTAATGTACCATTCCTGAAACCCACTGTATCTGTTTATTTGTAGATGCCACTACATGACGGAGAGAAAGAGGGAGAGGGAGATAGAGAGAGAGACTAGTCAGTAGTGATGGTAGAGCCTCTTTAAGGTGACCTACTGTTTTTACACCAATGACTTCTGGTATTCTGTTACATTGTTTGTCTTTATGAAGAAGGAATGCTTAAATGTAATGTTTGTTTCTTTGTCTTTTTCAGATGCTAAAGTTACCTTTACTGGGCATAGTTCACATATAAAAACAGCATTATTTACTCACTGTGATAAACAAGTAGTCAGTGCATCAGATGATAAAACAGTCAGGTATGTAGAAGAAATTTGTTGATTACAGACACCTACCTACCTAATTGACTTTGCTGGTCACCCACACAATATTCCGACAGTGGGCACCATCACTGTACCAAAGCAGCGTCACTGCAGCTAATGATGTACTGGTGTCAGTGACATCATTAAAAGGCAAAATTCAGTCCAAGTTTTCATTCTCTTTGTGTGTAATTCAAGCATGTCGGACCTTTGTTGGAACATTGTGGGTGTGGCCAGCGATCCATCAATTCTCTTCATGATGGGGTATACATAAGGCCGTCACCAGAGTCTTATAATGCTGCCTCTCTTGGGACGACTGCTGTATTTGTCCCCATGTTCAACTTTTCCCTTGGATCTCTTTACTATTGGATCTTTTCCACATCTCTTTTGTTCTGCCTTTCTTTCTCTTGCCCATTGCATTGCTACTCTTGGGATGGATTCAGTGTGCATTCTGTAAATAGTCCTACCCATTTTGATGGCCTGGGGCAGAGGCACAGTATCTATCAGCGAATAGAGTTCCTTGTTGGAGATTGTTTGTAGCCGGAAGATTCGCAGAATCGAGTCTGAAAGACATCTAGCTACAGTCAAGTCTTCACACACAAGACCGTTTAATATGGACTTTTATGACAGGTGGTGTTTGTATTGAGGTTCTATGCCATTAAAATATGAAGCAAAAAGACATTGAAACACTGATCTGAATGAGCAGGCCTAAGATAGAAAGCTCTAGTAATACTTTTTCATTGACTTGGACAGTAAATGTGTTACCTACAGTTACTGGCTATTATTAATTATTGTATATTGGTAAGCATGCTCTTTTTTCCCAACCCCATTTCTTAGAAATTTGGTGTATGCACAGGTATTTGTCTTGTTTATAGGAAATGTACCCAGTGTTCAATCTGGAGGGGATACTAAGGTTTCCGAAAGTATACACATGTCAGGGTCCACACTGGCTCAAAACGTTTAGTCACAAATTTTAAACAAAGGAGGAATTTTAAGTCTTCTAGGACATTTTTTTGTTGCATTTAATAAAAAAATGTTGCAAATTGTGACATCTGCGACTGACAATGTGAGCCCTGCATGTTCACATTTCGTGTTTACTGTAATTATTATTATGATTGTTATAATTATTATTAATTATTTGCAGAGTCTGGGATATCAACAGTGGAACTGAAATAAGAAAATTAGAGTTTCCTTCTATACCAAGTAGTCTAGAAATAACAAAAGATGGTTCAACACTTGTAATAACTTACGGCAATTTCACAAGCTTTTGGGATGCTATAAGGTAAACAGAAAGTCATTTGTTCTCTATACGATGCCTATCTACATACCTTTATTTCTTATATGTCCCAGACTTTTCCTTTGTAAAATCTTTTCCTCTTTGGACACACAAAATCCCAGAATTTTTAACCTGTCCTGAATTCAGAATAACCTGCTATTTTTAAGAAAAAAAAACTCATGGTCTTGTAAAAAATGAAATCATATTTCACAGTAATATTTTTCCAAAAAAAGATAGTTTGTACCATATTATATACATCAGTATTATTTTTCCAAGAAAGATAATTTTTACCATTACTGTATGCATGTATTACAATTTAACTTTTATTTTCTAAATTTACCAATAAACACAAAATTAGAATTTTCTTGCACTGTTTTAGTTCACATTTTGGTCACTGCTTTAGTGTTTTATTATTTTGTTAACTTTGTAGCTATGAAAAGAAGAAGGAATTTGAAGCACCAACACAGATAAATTCTGCATCTTTACATCCCAACAAGACAGTGTTTGTATCAGGTGGAGAGGACTTCAAAATGTATAAATTTGATTATGAAACTGGAGAGGAATTAGGTATGTTAGTTTTCTGTTAAAATTATTGCTTATACTTTATGTGCCAAGGCAGGAAAAATATGGATCCTTCATTTCCATATGACGATTTGACACATAAGTAGTGACCTTTTAATCAAGCATCTGCATTTAGAAATTAAATTCACTATGTACTTTGGAGAAGACCTTAAAATCTAATGCCATGTGTCATCTGTAGAGAGGGCATATTAAAGAATCACCCCCCTGCACATTGCCCTGAGTATACTGCAAAGGTAAAAAAAATTGCCACTTCACCTATAGCTGGTAATTATTTGAATATTATTGACTCTGAAATCAAAGAATCTGCAACTTTTTGTACAGGTTAGTTGAAACATACCTGTCAAATCTTACGTGTTTTGCTAGAGAGTCGCACATTTTGATATTAAGTCATGTTTTGTTCTCATAATGCAGGAAATTGCATATTCTGCCTTTACTGTAATTTTTAAAATTTTTCAGAGGTGCATGCCCATGACCCCCTAGTGTGGATGCATCTTTGGTGCACATTGGTCTCCTCTTTGCTTCCTATCATCCTTGACAGCTATGCTAAAACAGTGCCACAATATGCAACATTTGGGACATAATGTTATAATTTGTTCTTGTTGCTATATTTTAGAGTCTTTTAAAGGACATTTTGGACCAGTACATTGTGTGAGATTTTCACCTGATGGAGAGTTATATGCTAGTGGCAGTGAAGATGGTACGCTGCGTCTCTGGCAAACAACTATCGGAAAGACGTATGGACTATGGAAATGTGTAATGCCAGATGAAGCCATACCAAACTCGGATTCACCGGCTGTAAAATCAGAAGCCTGAATGTTTCAGAATTGATATGGCAGATCTGTGATGTAGGAGTCTGGAGAATTTATTTTCCAGCAAAGGGAAGACAACTCTGTATAAACAGCAATAGAGGATAAAGGTGAAGTTTAGTGATGTGGACAATGGCACAAGTTACATCTGTATGAAATAGTTAACTTTGAAAAAGAAACTGTGACTTGTTAGTCAAAGTGCAATATTTTAACAGCTTAGTAATAAAGAAAGCACTGGAATGTCTGGGACTACAATTACATGAATCTCTGTTTCCTTAAAAGCATAAAAACATTGCTATATCTTGTTAGCTGTTGTAGTAAAATGATCCATGTAGTTGGATAAAAATTTGGTTTTCACATAAAATCTTCATAAATTTAAAGGTGAAGGGAATGCGTAAATTGAATTGTATTTCAAATTCTGTAAGACAAGAAATTTAAATTGCATTTATTTAGAAATTCGATCATTCTATGAGCTATTTTAGGCCTAAAATGGTTAATGAAATCTTTATGAATGAAAAAAATGCCTTTTGTTTATTTTTTGCTTTGTGATCAATTAAGGATTTCTAACTGTTTATTTTTAAAAAAAATGCAATGTTGTCTCAAAAAGTGCTAGTTGTAAAATTGTGTTCATTTTATAACAGTTAAATATGTATTTGTGATTATTTCATTACACCAGTGTACAGGACTGCCACATGCCTTTATTGGCGAAAATCTGCTACAAATTTTTGCAAAAATAAAGGCTTTAGACTTTGGAAATGGGCCCCTTTTTTGCCCCCAATTAGGTCGATTGAGAACCCTGTTGACTCTATTTCCCAACATTTTGTCAGCTACTTTTCTTAACTATTTGACACATGTTATGAAGCTTCTGGGTGGAGTAGATGTGCCTTTGGGCCATTCCATTTCTTGGTCATGCACATGGCTGGGAACACATGGATTTTCTCATATTGGACTATTTCATGTCTTGATCATGCACATGGCTGAAAACACATGGATTTCACAATGTTCCCTGTTGAGGTTCATTTGGGCGACACTTTAATGTGCATCTCATTTCAATTATACATGTAGTTTGTTTTGATATGCCAATGTTTTTATATTTTCTTTGCCACGTAGCTAATTCCCAAGATCTAAACAGATTCAAAACTCCCGAACTACAACCTTGGGGACCTACCGATATTAATTTTACATTGGGACCCTTGATATAAACTGTAAAAGTCTGATAGACCTGCCAGTTTTCCCTGGATAATACATGTACATTTGTACTACCATTTCTTTTAATAATATAAGTTACTTGCACATGGAGTTTTTAAGAAAAAATTAAGAGATCATTGTCTTGAAGTCTAATGCAGCTTATAAAAATGTGCTGAATTACATTGTTTTGTAAGTTATAATGAGATAAATGTATGATGATAAATAAAATATAATTGTTATAAAAGAAATATTTCACCTATTTTATTACAACATAATTTACATGCAGGACTGGTGTCATATACACAATGTACATTGGTACTATGACACTGTGTGGTCCTAGTTTTCCCCTGCATTTCGAGGAAAGAGGTGGATATTAAATTCAAAGTTCCATTCTTCCTGCAAAATTTCATCCAGACATTTCTTCTTTGGAATATTTTTCCAAAACTATGAAATATTATTTTATGAGACTTGGTGCAAAGTATTAACATTGATAGATGTGCATATATTAAACCAGTTGGCTTGTTCTATTTCCTAGGGGTTGTGGCCCTTTAAACATAAGTGCAATTCACAAAATAGATTTTATTTGCTTGGATCCCAATTCACTGAATTTGCTTGCTCTAATCTGGACCCAGTTGTTCAAAGCTTGATTAATCAATTAGCACAATTTAAAACAAATGAATAATTAACAATATTAATTAAATTGACAGTTTTAAAACAGTGTTTCAATTTTATGAAATCAGATTAACTTGATTTTTAATTCAACAAATAATTCACAAACTACTGTAAAACACTTTATTTTCGCGGCATGATATTTTCGTGGCATGATATTTTCGCGATATTTGTATCAAAGTCATTTCGCGGCATGAAATTTGCGCGATATCCCATTGTGAGCCCGATCCCATCGTGAGCCCCTCACCTTAAAGTCCATTTATATTTATTCGATCAAATTTATTTTCGAGCATATTATTTTCACGATTATTTATGAACTCGCGAATTACGCGAAAATAACATGCACGCAAAAATTTCATGTTTTACAGTATTTGATACTGGTAGTATGCAAGAAACAATGTTTAACTAATCAGTTGATTAAAATAATAAAGCTTTGAACTACTAGTCCCAAATTGTACTAGGTTTCCCTGACATGGGCAGTCTGGATGGCCGAGTGTGTTCTGAAGCATGCACCTACAATCACAGAGCCTCTCACTCACAGTCTAGGTTCAGATCCCAGTCAGGACAGGTATTGTGTAGGAAACTAGTGTACAGAGAAGTCCACCTACAATCACAGAGCCTCTCACTCACAGTCTAGGTACAGATCCCAGTCAGGACAGGTATTGTGTAGAAAACTAGTGTACAGAGAAGTCCACCTACAATCACAGAGCCTCTCACTCACAGTCTAGGTTCAGATCCCAGTCAGGACAAGTATTGTGTAGAAAACTAGTGTACAGAGAAGTCCACCTACAATCACAGAGCCTCTCACTCACAGTCTAGGTTCAGATCCCAGTCAGGACAGGTATTGTGTAGGAAACTAGTGTACAGAGAAGTCCACCTACAATCACAGAGCCTCTCACTCACAGTCTAGGTACAGATCCCAGTCAGGACAGGTATTGTGTAGAAAACTAGTGTACAGAGAAGTCCACCTACAATCACAGAGCCTCTCACTCACAGTCTAGGTTCAGATCCCAGTCAGGACAGCTATTGTGTAGAAATCTAGTGTACAGAGAAGTCCACCTACAATCACAAAGCCTCTCACTCACAGTCTAGGTACAGATCCCAGTCAGGACAGGTATTGTGTAGAAAACTAGTGTACAGAGAAGTCCACCTGCAATCACAGAGCCTCTCACTTACAGTCTAGGTACAGATCCCAATCAGGACAGGTATTGTGTAGAAAACTAGTGTACAGAGAAGTCCACCTACAATCACAGAGCCTCTCACTCACAGTCTAGGTACAGATCCCAGTCAGGACAGGTATTGTGTAGAAAACTAGCGTACAGAGAAGTCCACCTACAATCATTTAGCAAACTGACAAACTTTCTCACATTATTACTGATAATAGAATGTTTTTCATAAATTTATAGATTTGAAAATAAATACTTTTTTTTTGAAATGGTGCTTTATGCCATGTCACTTATATCGAGGCGGTCTGTTCAGGGATGGTGGATTAAGCCAGAGTATAGAGAAAACAACCTACTTTCATTATGCAAACTGACAAACTTCCTCACATTAGCAGAGATTAAGATTAATAGAATCTATCATAAGTATAAATTCATGTAGGATAGGGATAGTTAGTTTTTTACTTATATTGAGCTAGTCAATTAACAGAAATGGTGAAGAAAACAAAGTGCCTTGAGAAAATCAAAACTTTGGCAGGCAAACTGAAAATAATCTGTCCTAAGTAGATTTCGAACATAAGCAGCGAGAGGTGCTCAGTGATCCATGAACATGATATTCAGACCATTCTATCTTACTGCTCTGTCCAGAGTAGAATTGACGTTTCGCCGACTACGCCCACAATGTTCCGACACTGTCAAGGCAACTAATGACGTACTCGTGTCAGTGACGTCATTAAACGGCACAATTCAGGCCGAGTTTTCATTCTTTTTGTGTCTAATTCAAGCATGCAGGGCCTTTGTCGGAACATTGTGGGCGTGGGCAGCGATAAGTCAATTGAACCTAAGTGGTGAGAACTGTGGCAAGCAAACTGACAAATTTTATTGCATTAAGATCTGTCCTGAGTGGTAATTTCTCATATTAAGATCTGTCCTGAGTGGTAATTTCTCATATTAAGATCTGTCCTGAGTGGTAATTTCTCATATTAAGATCTGTCCTGAGCGGTAACCTAAGGCAGTGAGAGGTGCTATGATTTGCACCACACACTTTATACTACTTGTTGACAAAGACCCCTTGCACTTTTAAAAGCAAACTTAAAATCTTTCAGTAAATAAACATATAGTGTATTTATTTTAATACTGTAACATAAAATATCAATAACATGTTACTTTAACATAACTAACACTTCAAAAGAAATACAAGAATATGGAGATATAAACATAAAGTATTCAGGCTCTTTGTAAAACCCTCCTCTTATATAATGCTTCTATAAATTACTATTTTTAAACATTTCCACTATTGAATGCAAGATAAATTGCAGTTTTTTTTCTATGTAGTAAAACAGCTTTAGTTTTTTTCTCAATATCAGTAGTGTGAAAATGTTTCCATTCATTTTTGTTTTGTAATGATTCTTTATTTTTTTTTTTATTTATTTATTTAATTATTTATTCATTATTTTTTTTTTTTGAAGAATACTTATGCAGCAATTAACAGACTAATTGAGCTTAACAAAAATGATTAATATTCATCATTCATGAAAAATTATGAGAACTGTATTGAAAAAATATATTGTTCTATACATAATAAAACAAGGATTTAATGAAGAGCCTCAATAGTTCATGCTCCACTCTGTTGGTTCTAAGAATACCAATTAAAGTCCATGTATGGTAGTATCTCATACACTGCCATCCATAAATTATTACACGTTTAAAGCTGGTCCTATCATTACAGACTGAAAATTTTCATCACATAATTAAATTGTTGAAAACATCTCTCTGCTGTAGCTAAGCTGTTTTTCAGCTAAAACAGTATTTTCATTATTGAAAAATATTTTTACCATATTTTATATCTATCCCCAAATTTGAAAAAAAAAAAAATCAAAGAAAATAGAATTTCAAGAAAAAACTGTTGCATGCACTCAGATCATTATTAAATTAAGATATCACTTTCAAATACATTTCAATATTTGAATTCTAAGAATGAAATTTGACATGACGATTATTATATAAACTATGGCAAACTTATCTATGGATGACAATGTATAAATTAGAAATGATATCACAATCAACAAAATTGATGTTTATAAACTATCATAGTCTTTTAATCACATCACTTCAATCTTTATTTATACAATTTTGTAAAGTTTTTAAATTATATAATGTTTAGATTTATCCACACATTTGTAAACTTTTCTGCCAACAGGGTATTTATACAAATTTGTAAAGTTTTTAAATCGTATAATGTTTAGATTTATCCACACATTTGTAAGCTTTTCTGCCAACAGGGTATCTATCCTCTGGATAATTCAAAGCTATCTGCTCAAACGGATATTGTTTTGGCATCTGAAACAGAAAACACACAGTTATTTGTAATCATGCTTATCACTGCAATTGGCATACTTGCCTACCCTTTTTTGAGACTAACAGTAAGTTTGTGTAAATTTTGACTATATGTTTTACAAAATAAATAGCAAGAATTAAAAATTTTGATCACATTGTTTTTTTTTTCCTTACTTTTCTATGCGAATGAAGATCTTGATCATCAACACTTCCATAAACACAACAATGAAAAGCTTTTTTAAAACATATACATGTACATGTGTAACACGGGATCCCCGGTTTTGTGCCCGTGGACAGTCCCGGTATTTAAACATTGCCTATCACTCAAACTGAACAAGTAGAATTTGATATTTTTCTATATACACTGACTAGAAAATAGTTTCCACTCCAAAATCTAGAAATTACTGGATTTTTTTTAAATCACAACTTTTAACTGGCAATAGTATTGTAACAAATTTATCTTGAAAACTGTACAACTTATGCCAAAATTCTAAGGGAATACAAATACATGTATGCATTTGTTAATTTCTGGCTGAAAAAAAAGGATTTTGACTACAGTATTATTTTGCTCCAAAATATTGATCAATCTCAATGGAAAAGAAGAAAATTACTTTTTTTCTGTATTTTATTATTTGTATCTACAAGTATGATAAAATAAATTAAATTGTTGATAATCAAGAAAATCTTTAGAGGATTAAACAAGAGGCCCAATAGGGCCTGTACCGCTCACCTGCGTTAACAGCACAAAAACAAAATAAATACTACATTTAAGGAGCAATAACTCTGATGTGGATATTAAGATAGTTATGAAACTTGCTACTCGCATCTGTGACCTTGACCTTCGAACCAATGAACATAATCCATATATGAAAATGATCATTGGATTAATACCAACAATATTCTAATATACATGCCTATACAAAAAGTCATATTTTTCAAAATAATGAACCTTTTGGTATTGTTTTGCTTCTGTGACCTTAACCTTTAGACCCATAACCTTTTCTATACATTCAAATGATTGTTACATCTACCACACAACATTTTGATATACATGTTTAAACTTTATAGAAACAATTTTTAGTTTTCGAGATAATTAACCATTTTGGTATTGATTTGCTACTGTGACCTTGACTTTTGGACCCATTACCTTTTTCTTTACGTCAAAATTATCGCTGTATCAATACCTACAACATTCTAATATACATGCTTATACAAAAAGTTAATAGTTTTCAAGGTTATGAACCACTTCAGTATTCTTTCGCATCTGTGAGCTTGACCTTTAAACCAATGACCTAATCTATATATCAAAATAATCCTTACATTAATACCAACAATATTCTAATATACATGCCTATACAAAAAGTTTATAGTTTTGGAAATGATTAACCTTTTTGGTATTGTTTTGCAACCGGACCTTGATCTTTGGACCCATTACCTTTTCATACATCAAAATGATCGTGAATCATACCTACAAACATTCTAATATACTGCCTTACAAAAAGTTAATAGTTTTTAAGATAATGAATCATTTCAGTATCTTTCGCATCTGTGACCTTGACCTTTGAACCAATGACCTAATCTATACAGTGCAACTTCCGAAAACCGGGCCGCCCGTGGGGGACCGAGGGGACATTTGGCCGGTTTCAGAGGGAACCGGTATTAGAGGGCCTATGAATCCGGTAGGTCCGATCCGGTCCAAATCTCATCCATTTCCGAATTTTATCAAACTTTGTTTTGACATTTAAACGTTAATGTCAGTGGATTAAATTTAGCATTGATCGTAGTTGTAATCTGAAATTCCGTTCTTGATTTTATCAAGTTACTTTAGTTTAAATCTAAAACTAAACATCTGACAGATTAATACATACAACTGTAGTTCTCAAAATGTATGTATATATTGTAATTGGCTGCCTGTGTTGACTCGCTCCGTAAGTGAGAAAAAATACACAAGGTCCCGTGTCACGGTGGGCTTGGAACGCTAAAAGAACCCTGCTGTATAATGCCATCAGCGCCTATAGCTGGCCACGTCTCGATATAAGTGAAATATTCTTGACTGGGACGTTAAACACCATTACTCAACTCTCAACTCATTATCTGCCT
This sequence comes from Anadara kagoshimensis, assembly GCA_021292105.1. Taxonomy (NCBI): domain Eukaryota; kingdom Metazoa; phylum Mollusca; class Bivalvia; order Arcoida; family Arcidae; genus Anadara; species Anadara kagoshimensis. The sequence goes on from CM037865.1 coordinate 18,971,464, forward strand.
GTGTTGACAAGGTGCACGAGGTATGGCCAGTTTCCGGATCGTGGTGACAGGAACGTTTTGATATTAAATAGTAAAATTATTCAAATTTACAGTTTCTGAATGAAAGAGTCCAATGTAGATTGTCTACTGTTTGAATGATTTTGTACAATGATGTCCTGGCTCAATGAGTGTAGGGTCTGTGCTATGTCTATAAAAGCGATCATCTTTCACTACTGAATAATGACGTAGTCTCTCACTAAAGTCCATAATTTCACGTAATGTCAAAGTTGTTGGTTGAACTTGATCGGATTCGGTTTCCTCATCAGAATCACTGTCATCAGAATTTTCGGTAGAAAGTTTGTTTAAATGATCTTCAATCAAGTTCTGTTCCCAATTATTGCTATCGTCCTCTGTTTGAATGTGAGAGTCAAAAGATACAAGTGAATTGCTATCAACTGTCACATGGCGCGTCATTCTAGCTAACTGTCCTAGAGGAATATCATCATCATCATCGTCGTCATCACTCTGACTATTTTCCGTCACAGTTTCAGAAGTATGAACATTAAATCCAGAGAGTCCAAAGCACTTTACAATTGTTTCCGGTTTCATCCCAAGCTTGTTTAATCCAATACACAGCATCTAAAACAGTTAATTCTCTACACAATTCTGTAACATTGTCAACCTGATCAATTTTTGACACAAGTGATTTTAACATCTTTCGTCGGTAACGGGCTTTGAATGCACGAATTATTCCCTGATCTAAAGGCTGAAGATGGGATGTCGTATTAGCCGGAAGAAATTTTAATTTTACATTGTCTAACTTGATCTCCTTTGCATGTGAAGACGCATTGTCTAAAAACATAAGAATGTGCCTGTTTTCTCTTTTCATTTGTCTGTCAACACTTTTAATCTATTCAGTGAAAATATAACTATCCATCCACGCTTTTTTGTTGCTAAACCACATAACGGGTAATTTATGGATTTTCAAATTTTTGAAACATCGCGGTTTTCTAGCTTTACCAATAACAAGAGATTTTAACTTTTCGCCAGTAGCGCTACAAGCAAACATTATTGTTAAACGTTCTTTTGAGTTCTTAACACCTTTTGATGATGAACCTGATTCTGATAGAGTTTTATCTGGAAGTGCACGGTAATATAATCCTGTCTCGTCACAATTAAATATTTCACTAGGTTCATATCCAGCACAAATTTCAGGAAGTCGCGATTTATAGTCATTTACAGTGTCCTTGTCTACACTGGCACTTTCGCCACACACTTTGAATTGCTTAATTGAATGTCTCGCTTTAAATTTATCTAACCATCCATTAGATGCCTTAAAGTCTGTAATTCCCAACTGATTTGCAAATTCTAGCGATTTTTCTTGTAAAATAGGCCCCGATAAAGGGATGGATTTCTCTCGCGCCTGTCGAAACCAATTCCACATCAGATCGTTAAGTTGTTCATTCTTTGCCGAATAAGAAAACCGAAATTTCTGTGAATTGTCGTTTGACTCAAAACTTGATATATATTCCGACTTTCATTTAAGAATGTCTGAGACAGTTGTTTTCCCCACATCAAACTTTTCACTAAGTTGCTTATGTGTTGGTTTTGGTACAATTTCAGATTCTCTTATCAATTTAATTTTATCATCCAAGTCAATTCAATTCTACGCCGCTTAGCCGGTGGTTTTGACATCTTGCAAAGTTTCACACAAACGTTTCATATAACAATCAAACCGTAATAATGAATTAATGTTTAACCATTTACATTTTATGGCCACTGAAATGAAACCATTTCGAATAATATCGGCAACTCAATTTTTTATAAAGGACAGTTTTTTTTTAAATTATGCCTAAAAATCTAAAGTTTAAAAAAACTCGGTAAAGATCAATCTATAAAATGCTAAACTTAGAATCGTTTTACAAACAGAAAGTAAAAGAAAAATAAACAGGATTTAATCGTTTGTTTGTTTTAAAATCAGAAGAACAACAACAGCAATAATTTCATAATCAAACAACAATGGGAACAATTAAGATCGATTTTATTAATCATACAAGTACACCTGCACAGGACCTCTCAAATCATTATCCGGTTTACACCAGTACAACATGTGTACATTATGACACGCTGTTATTTCAGTGATTGGATTAACTGACAAGAGAAAATCACTTTCCGTTACGGTTTAACGATGCATTGCGACACCCGACGGTCGGTTTTTGGAGGTAAATTATTGAGATGTAATGTAAATTCGGCACTTAAAAAAGGCCGGGTATTCGGAATTCAGAGGGGCCGGTTTATGGAAGTTTTTTTAATATAAACAAAGAAGGACAAATTTGGGACCGGTCCCGCGTGTTCCGTATACAGAGGTGATCGGTTTTTGGAAGGGCCGGTTTTCGGAAGTTGCACTGTATATCAAAATAATCATTACATTACTACTAACAATATTCTAATATACACGCCAATGTAAAAAGTTTATAGTTTTCGAGATAATAAATAATATTAAAAAGGTAAAAAATTATGTCATGACCTTCATAATTGATCTTGACACCATTTTGAAGGTAATTACATGAATATGTCAAAACTGAAAACCCCATGTCATTATCTGGTCATATAGTCAATTTATAACAATTTAAAAATATTTTACGATTTTTTTCAAAATTAAACGCAAAAACGCGTAACCTATTTTTAAACCAAATTTCAAGAAATGAACAAACTTAAAGGTTAAGACTATGTAGAATCCAAATATCACATCAGTTTTTGCCTCCAATGAGTGGTTCAACAGAAGAAGATTTTTTTAGGTTTTGTCTATTTTTAGTAACAGTGGCCATCTTGGATATTTGATCGCCATGATATGAACAAACTATAGTTAGACTCTGTTAAGGACCTTCCATGGCAAATTTGGTTTCAGTTGGCCCAGTAGTTTCGGAGGAAAAGATTAAAGTTTACTGACGCATGCATGGATGCAAGCACGCACGACACACGCCTCGCCATGCCGTAAGCTCACATGGCATTTGGCCAGGTGAGCTAAAAACTACATTTCAGACATTTTTGTTGCTTTTCTTAGTTTTACTAGCAAATAAATCGGCTCCCAAAATGGGCTTATTAAGTTCCAATTTTTTGAGAGCCATAGCTAACAGTAACAATATACTCATGAATGCAGGCACATACACTGGCTGCACAAAAAAAGTGATCACAAGACCTTTGGTCAGGTGAGCTTACAATAAATGTCATATTGTAATTGTGAAAAAAAAATTGTGTTTGTATCATTTTTGCATATATCTTTGTGAGACTTACAACATGCAACAAGAGCACTGTCAAGTGGGGCAATATATGATCATCACTATTTATGATGTGAGCAAGAAGTACAAGTAAGGAAATGCTTAAGTCATATATTTGCTAAGTTTCAAACAAAAAATCTGTAGAATTATGTGTCTGGCCTGGTTTCGCATATGGACTTTAACACAAAACTTTCACCTAGTGACCTGATTAAAAATCCCATGTGTCGTCTTGTCACAAGAAATAAGTTGACTAAGTTTGAGATCAATTGGATGAACAGTGCGTCTTTATATACATGAAACCAAAAGAAAGCCACCCGCCTGGACAGACAGCACAATAACATAATATGTTTCGTCAATATTGACAGGCATATAATAATAAAACTTTCCCAAACATTTTGGATGTAAGTCATTGGTAGTTGCTATGACTAATACATGTAGTCTATCATCTGACAAAGAGAAAAAGAAATAAACCAATACCTAGAAATGAAAATTATCATGAAAATTAATCAACACAACATTTATTACTGGATTTACAGTGTTGTGTGAGTTAGTACTTACCAATGGAGAGGGGTTAATATTGAACCACTGTGGGAAAAAATGTATAACGAACCACCAAACACTACAAAAACCTAAAAAGCCTGCCCAATACTTCCACCTGAAAAACAAATAAATTATACACTTAATCTCCTTTACAGAGACCACTACAGTAGCTTGGTTTGTACAGTGCTCGTTTTGAATGTAGTAGGTTCAGTGTTCAAACCCAGCCGGGGAAAATAAGAAGAGACTGTTTTTTCACCAAGTACTCAGCATTTAGCAATGAAAGTCACAGGTTCCTTTGGAAAATACCTTAAAAACTGATGTGTCACTGCAGGTGTGGCACTTTAAAGGACCCTCACTATACACTGATCAGAGTGCACTGCAAAGGTAAAAATTTCTGCCACTTCACCTATAGCTGGTGATGTCTCAACTCTAAGCACTCTACTAACTGAGCTGCCATAGTGATGCCAAATAGTTTAAGAAAACATGTTGAAAATGTAAGAAACCTTTATGGAAACATGACAGATGCTAGGTTTCCACAATTCGAAATTATTTGTAGCCAAATTTCCAATATCTGAAAATATAGCCTGTTTTACTATATTTTTCAACAAATTGGTTAAAATATATTGCTTTTTGAAAGAACTGCTTAGAAATTAGTAGCCATTGGCAATTCAGGTTACCAGGCTATGAAACATATTGCCCGTGGGCTAGGTGGACCCACCGTGCACCCCCCCCCCCCCCCCAGGATCCTCAGACATCACTTTTTTATGGTACCTTAGGGTGTCTAGTAATAGAATCAGGATGTTCCCCAGAAATAAATTGGGATGCTCTTCATGTAAAACTTCAATATTTAGGAGTACCTGAAAGTTTTCAGTAAATTTCTCTATTAGGGTAGGGGGGTGTGTTTTGGACCCACCGTGCACCCGCCTCCACCAGATCCTTCAACACCACTTTTTTCTTGTACTTTAGAGTGTCTAGTAATGGAATCAGGATGTTCCCCAGAAATAAATTGGGATGCTCTTCATGTAAAACTTCAATATTTAGGAGTACCTGAGAACATTTTAATCTTTGTTTTCAATAATATTATGCAGATACAGATCATATTTGGTATCATTGTAAAGGGAACATGTTCAGCTTTAATAAAATACAAAGCTGGTTGATGTAGCTGCTACAATGTCATCACCTTGATATCATAAACACAAGTTTTGAGGAAAAACACTATAAAATCGTGTCAATTTATCCTTCATACAATTATTTCTGTACAGCACAATAAAACACATTAAGACAAAGTATGTTTTTCATTTACTTAATGAATTGTAGTTATAAATGATCATATATTCTCATCTTCAAGAAAAGACACCACTCTATTAGAAAAAAATATATTAAAGATACCCATTTTTTTTTAAATGGGGTAGGGAAATGTTTTTATCTTGTTGTCAATGGTTTTATGTAGATATAGATCATATTTGGTACCATTGTAAAGGGAACAGGTTCAGCTTTAATAAAATACAAACTTAATTGGTGTAGCTATTACTGTGACATTTCCATGGCGTCATAAACTCAATTTTTGAAGAAAAAAGCTATAGAATCATTTAAAATTACACTATATGAAATTATTTCTGTACAACCTATCCTAATGAAACACATGGAGACACTGTATGCTTTTCATTTACTTCATAAATTGTTGTTATAGATGATCATAATTCTCATTTTAAAGAAAAGACGTCACTCTGTTAGGAAAAATATATTGATTTAAAGATGCTCTTTTATTTAAAATTGATCGAATTTCAAGATTAATAGTTTTCACGATAAAAGTATCCCAGTATGTTTGCATAAATAATATCATCATCATCATCATCATCATGGCATCATCATCATCATCATCATCATCAATTTTTAATACATTCATGGCAATAAAAATTTACAAAAATGCCCAACATCATCAACGATTATTCTATAGCTAAAAAAAGCTTAATTACGGTAATATTAGTTTAAGAATGACTTTAGTTCTAATCATTGCCAATGGTGATTTAGCAGTTGTTTTAATGGTGGAGATATGCCACAGGGTTGTTATATGCATCTAGAGCAGTGGATTCTGCCGTAGGCTAGTTGTAGCGAAAAGGAAACATATAGAATAAATCTCTTTTGCCTCACTATCAATACTCCTGCAGTGCCTCCTCTTAGCAACATTCAGAAACTGTACAGGTGAATTTGTGGGAGGTTTCCCAGCAGCTTCAGTCCCAGAGATGCAGTTCTGTCATGTTTTCAAACATTCATAAGCAAAATCATAGAAATTTTCTAACATTATCATCCATTATCCTTATAACATAATTATGCTTTATCAGTACAATGCATTATAAGACAATAAGCTGCACCATTAAGTACTTTAATTGAACCACAGTATTTTTCCAATTGAAGCAATTTTGTTCCATCTCTTTTATTTCTCACCAAGATATTTGGTCTTCTACTCTAACACTTGTCCTTTGGTGGTTTTCTGAGCATATTCCTAATCAAGTTCCACCGTTTCCACACCATATTTAGAGACGACTTTATATTTGAGTTGAATATTGTTTTTTTTTTTTTGTTTTTAGTGGCAGACTAGCTTTCCATATTTTGAATGCTTTTCTGGATATTTTTATTCGTGTCTTGATGCCCTGTTCTGTTTCTTCTTCAGCACGAATCATGCTCCCCAAGTAACAGAGCTCAATTACCTCTTCCAATTTATAACTATTTTAATTTATACCTTCTGTTATATTGTTGTTCAACATTTTGTTTTGTTTGAGTTGATCTTCAGTCCAGTTTTAAACAAGAGGCCCATGGGCCTTATACGCTCACCTGATAACTAATGGCTAGCTGATAGATTTAAAGAAACATAAATACTAAACCCAAATGAATTTTTTCTTTACATCAAATGATCATTGTATCAATACCTACAACATTCTAATATACATGCCTATACAAAACGTTTATAGTTTTCAAGATAATTAACCATTTCAGTATTGTTTTCGCATCTGTGACCTTGACCTTTAAACCCATGACCTTTTCTATACCTCAAAATGATTGTATCGATACCTACAACATTCTAATATACATCCTATACAAAAAGTTATAGTTTTCGAGATAATTAACCATTTCGGTATTGTTTTCGCATCTGTGACCTTGACCTTTGAACCCATGACCTTTTTCTATACATCAAAATGATCGTTGTATCAATACCTACAACATTCTAATATACATGCCTATACAAAAAGTTATAGTTTTCGAGATAATTAACCATTTGGTGTGTTCGCATCTGTGACCTTGACCTTTGAACCCATGACCTTTTTCTATACATCAAAATGATTGTTGTATCAATACCTACAACATTCTAATATACATGCCTATACAAAAAATATAGTTTTCGAGATAATTAACATTTCGTATTGTTCGCATCTGTGACCTTGACCTTTGAACCCTGACCTTTTTCTATACATCAAAATGATCGTTGTATCAATACCTACAACATTCTAATATACATGCCTATACAAAAAGTTTATAGTTTTCAAGATAATTAAACATTTCCGTATTGTTTCGCATCTGTGACCTTGACCTTTGAACCCATGACCTCTTTCTGTACATCAAAATGATCGTTGTATCAATACCTACAGCATTCTAATATACATGCCTATACAAAAAGTTTATAGTTTTCGAGATAATTAAACATTTCCGTATTGTTTTGCATCTGTGACCTTGACCTTTGAACCCATGACCTTTTTCTATATATCAAAATGATCGTTGTATCAATACCTACAACATTCTAATATAAATGCCTATACAAAAAGTTTATAGTTTTCGAGATAAGTAACCATTTTGGTATTGTTTTACATCTGTGACCTTGACCTTTGAACCCATGACCTTTTTCTATACACCAAAATGATTGTTGTATCAATACCTACAACATTCTAATATACATGCCTATACAAAAAGTTTATAGTTTTCGAGATAATAATTATAATCAGAGGTAAAAAAAATTAGGTCACGACCTTCATAATTGACCTTGACCTCAATTTAAAGATACTAACAAGAAGATGTCAAAACTGAAAACCCCATGTCATTATCTGGCCAAATAGTCAAGTTATAACAATTTGAAGCTATTTTACGATTTTTTCAAAATTAAACGCAAAAACGCGTAACCTATTTTTTGTCCGAATTTCACAAAATGACAAACTATAGGTTAAAGACCCTAGAGAAGCCAAATATCACATCAGATTTTTTCTCTAATCAATACTTTCGGAGAAGAAGATTTTTTAAGATTTTTGCACCCCTAGGTCACCTTGACCTAGTTATGGTAGCCATGGCAACCCACGAACAAATTTGAATTGCACCGACCAAGACATGCATCTGACCAAGTCTCGTTGAAATCTGCCCAGTGGTTCGTGAGAAGAAGATGAAATTGTAAAAGTTTACGACGACAACGACAACGACGACGACGACGACGACGACGACGACGACGACAGACAACGGACAAATTGTGATCAGAAAAGCTCACTTGAGCCTTTGGCTCAGGTGAGCTAAAAAGGGTTCCTTTCAGTAGTGTGGTCTTTATCCACATTTGATTAAATGTAAGGGTTAATAGGCAGATATCGGCGCAGCCCACATATTCTATCTCCGGTGTTAGTGTCTATTGTATTCCATTTATTGCAATTAAAGTTGATTTGTGATTTGTATACAGCTTTGACATATTCCTGTATTCACATGAAAACTTGGGGATAGTTTTCTCTATTGAGACCTTAAAAATGTACACTTAGTATTTATAAAGGTATAATGCAGATTGTCATTCTACTGACTGTTCTATACCTGGACATGGCAATTTGGTCTGTATAAGATTTTCTTTCCTAAAACCAGCTTGTTTTGTTCAGAGCACCTAATACCTCTTCTATTCCATCTTTTAGTCTATGTATTATGATCTTTGACAGTATTTTTTCAGCTACATTGGGTAGTATGGTGCCTCTCTAAATCTTCATCTCCATGATCTACCTTCTTTAGTAGTTTAATGAGATAGTCTATCTTCCATTGTGTTGGAATAATTTCTCTTATCCAGATGTTTGCACAGTAATTTAGATATTTATTTAGGTCCTATAGCTTTTCCTTTTTCAAGTTGATTTTTACTTTTATATTTCTTCTTTTGTTGGCACCCTTCCTTATTTTATTATCAAAGGTATATGGTGTTATGTCCAATATTTCTTATGGAGGTGGTCTTTTTGAAATCTCGTTAAAATGTTCAGCCCATCTTTCCTCTGTTGTGATCTTTTTTCCATCCTTTCCTTACACCAGTCTGTCTGTGTTTGCTGGTTTACCTGTGTGTTTTTTTTTTGTTGTTAGTATAGATCTTCTAAGTTTCTCCCATTAGCTACTATTTCTTGTGCGGTTACAAGATTTTCCATCTTTCATATATTTTCGTTCATCACTTGTTTGTGTTCCTTTATATTTCTTCCTTTGCCTCCTCATACTCCCTTTATACTAATTGTTTGCTAATCTGGTTATGCTATTTGTTATTTTCTCTTGCATTTCCATGTGATATTTTGTCTCGTGTTTCCTCGGACAACCATACTCTCTGTGTCGTTATAACATTATGCCCTTTTTATCTAAGCTCTCATTATCATAACCCATAGCTGTTAAAGCATAAATCCTGTTCTTCAGACTTATTTTAATTCTTCTTTCTTTTCCAGTTGTTTCAAATTTCTAACATTAAACTCATGTTCTGTTTTTTTCAGGATCTGTTTAGCTGCTTTTATTTTTGTCTTTGTCATGATAAATTGGTGGTTCGAGTTGACATCTGCTCCATGCATTGCCCTGACAATGAATAGACTCATCCTACATTAATTCTATGGTTATATGGTCAATGTTTTTTTCTGGTAATATTGATGTTACTTCATGGCAATCTTTGTGTCGAAATACTGTACCTCGTTGTAGTGATAAAGCATCAATCAACATGATAAACATAATAAATAATATCTTTAGAAAATTTCTATGATTTTGCTCATAACTGTTTAAAAAATGATGGAAATGCATCTCTGGGACTGCAGCTGCTCAGAAATCTAGCACAAATTCACCCTGGGTTTTTAGGATGTACAGTTGGTAGTGAAGTAAAAAAGATTTATCCTTGATGTTTCCTATTCGCTACAACTAGTTAACTGCAGAAATCGCATGTTACGTTTCCACTGCTCTAGATGCATATAACAACTCTGTGGCATATGACAACCATTAAAACACCTGCTAAATCACCAATGGTAATACTTTGAACTAAAAGTCATTCTCAAACTAAGATTATTAAGCTTTTTGTAAGCTATAGGATAATGGGTGATGATGTTGGGCATTTTTGTAAATTTGTATTGTTATGAATGTATAAAAAATTGATGATGATGGTGATGATGATGATGCCATGATGATGATGGTGATGATGATGATGATACAAAAACATACTACGTCACTTTAATCGTCAAACTATTCATTTTAAAATTTGATCAATTTTAAATAAAAGGGCATCTTTAAATCAATATATTTTTCCTATCAGAGTGGTGTCTTTTCTTTAAAATGAGAATTATGATCATTTATAACAACAATTTATGAAGTAAATGAAAAGCATACAGTGTCTCCATGTGTTTTATTAGGTTGTACAGAAATAATTTCATATAGTATAATTTTAAATTTTTTCTTCAAAAATTGAGTTTATGACGTCATGGAAACGTCACAGTAATAGCTACACCAATCAAGTTTGTATTTTATTAAAGCTGAACCTGTTCCCTTTACAATGGTACCAAATATGATCTATATCTACATAAAACCATTGACAACAAAGATAAAAACATTCCCCTACCCCATTTAAAAAAAAATGGGTAACTTTAATATATATTTTCTAATAGAGTGGTGTCTTTTCTTGAAGATGAGAATATATGACCATTTATAACTACAATTCATTAAGTAAATGAAAAACATACTTTGTCTCAATGTGTTTTATTATGCTGTACAGAAATAATTTTATAAAGGATAACTGACATGATTTTATAGCATTTTTCCTCAAACTTGTGTTTATGACATCATGGTGATGACATTGTAGCAGCTACATCAACTAACTTTGTATTTTATTAAAGCTGAACATGTTCCCTTTACAATGATACCAAATATGATCTGTATCTGCATAATATTATTGAAAACAAAGATAAAAATGTTCTCAGGTACTCCTAAATATTGAAGTTTTACATGAAGAGCATCCCAATTTATTTCTGGGAAACATCCTGATTCCATTACTAGACACCCTAAAGGACAAGAAAAAAGTGGTGTTGAAGGATCTGGTGGAGGGGGTGCACGATGGTCCACCTAGCCCACAGACTAATAGCAGATGATGTATAATGGAGGATTGACAGTTTACTATATAGCATCAATAGCTCATGCGAGCCTTTAGCTCAGGTGAGCTAATTAAGTACATGTACCTCGAAATCATTTATCACGGTGGTGTCCCATTTTCACGATTCTGAAAAAATATCTTTTAATGGGGCAATAGTGATTTGTAAATACTGTTTAAGTTTGTACATGTATATACTGCTTTATTGATAGGTAAATCACATTGTTCAGGTTGTCCATGAAAATGATGAAAATTGGGAGACTATGAAAACAAGAGAATATCAAGACAGAACTAGCCCGGTTTCACATCATTCCTTAGCTAAAATTTTCCTTAACTTAAATTTTGCAAAATTACAAATCTTTATAATTTTGTTAACTTTCAAGATATTCTGGAATTTAAGGTGTCATTTTAAAGATCACTTCCAGATTAAAACATCTGCATTAGTTTTGACAAAAAATATTCATCAATAGTTCCAAAAAAAAATATTACCAAAATTTGCTAAATTTAAGATAAGAAAAACCTTAGCTAAGGAACGATTGTGAAACCGGGCCCTGATTATTACTTCCTAATTAGGGGCTTGTTGTAAAAAGGGTATTTTTTAATTCAAGTACATTTGCTTAACTTTATAAAATTTTGCAACAGCAACAGCTCTTAAATTTTGCAAAAATAAGAGTTATGGTTCTTGTGTGTGTCACTTCTCCTCATTAAGCTCTATTTACAGATGAAGTTTCACGTTGTTTTTAGTTAAGCTCTATTTACAGATGAAGTTTCACGTTGTTTTTAGTTAAGCTCTATTTACAGATGAGTTTCACGTTGTTTTTAGTTAAGCTCTATTTACAGATGAAGTTTTACGTTGTTTTTAGTTAAGCTCTATTTACAGATGAAGTTTCACGTTGTTTTTAGTTACATGTAAGCTCTATTTACAGATGAAGTTTCACGTTGTTTTTAGTTAAGCTCTATTTACAGATGAAGTTTTACGTTGTTTTTAGTTAAGCTCTATTTACAGATGAAGTTTCACGTTGTTTTTAGTTAAGCTCAAGACAAAATGTAAGAATGAAAAATAACAAAGGGCAATAACTCTTGATTTATAAAAACTAGAGAAATAGTTCTTGTGTGTGTCACTATTCCTCATTGAGTTCTATCTACCTATGAAGTTTCATGTGGAACGATACCTCTTACAAGGTTTGAGTTATACTCTGGACAAAATTATGAAGTATGGACACATCTAGACACATGCACATATGGGCACATGGGAAAAGATTGACAAATTGGCAAATATATGATATACCTGCTAGGAGCATAATAAATTATTTCCCAGTAACAGGGATTAAGAATCACTTACCGTGCATACTTTGCTGTTCAGGCAATGGATCATATCTATCAGGTGTATACATTTCTTGGTCAGCATGTACCTAAAAATAACATCACAATTAAAAAGTTATCAAAATATCATCAACTAATCAACTAGAGAAAATAGGGATGGATTGGCTACGTCCTCCCCAAGCCTGCATCAAATGTCACAAGGCAGGCTCTCGATTGGAATCCACAAGAAAAGGGGAAAAGGTGCAGTCAAAAACAAACTTCATACAGACATAGAGGCAAGAACAGCTGGAAAGACACATTTTGAGCTAAAGAAGATATCACAGAACTGTGTCCATTGGAGGGGTGTTGCAGTGGCCACGTGTTTCCGAGAAATTTAGAGGCATTCCAAGACAATTAAGTCAATCAACTGGCAGTATGTTAAGTTATATCTGTTACACATCAGGTTTCTTGATTTGCTGAAATTGGGACCTAAAATGGGTCACATTCCAAAACCTACACTTTAATGGTCAAGTGGAGTGAGTGAGTGAGTGAGTAATGGGTGTTTAACATCCCAGTCAAGAATATTTCACTTATAATGAGACGTCAACAGCTATAGGCGAAAGTGCAGAAATTTTGCCTGTGCGTTGCACTTATGGCATTATACATCAGGGTTCTTTATCATGCCAAGCCCACCGTTTATTTTAAGTTCCCATCCGCAAAAATGTGAATTTCATCCCGTAATGCTGAATGCTTGCGAAAGAACAGTCACTACCCACTTTCAAGTCTTGGGTCAGACCCAGCCGGGTTCCAACCCACGACCTCCCACTTAGGGAGCGAGCACTCTACCAACTGAGCTTTAATTATCAAATTGGGAAAATTCAGACAGTTGTCTCCAGTGGAAACTACTTTTATTTAGTAGTGAATTTAGCCAACTAAATCACTGGTAAGGCTGTGCTTAATATTTATTCAACCCTATTCTCCCTGTTGGCAACACTGGCCTCTAGTGTAAGCTTCTGGCATTCAAAAATACAGAAAGTGGTGCGTAGTTTATTAGTGTTTTATACTCCAGTCTGAGTCAGATTTTCCCTTATATATTGAGAGTATTTGAGACAGTCTATTCTGTGATGGTTGAAGAAAGTAGCATGCTCAGTGAAAAACATTAATCTTCTGCAAGCAGACTGACAACATTTTCATGTCAGAATAGACAGTTAGTGATTTAAACCTAGGCAGTGAATCAAGTCCAAAACATGGATTTTTCTGGCCTTTTTGGAAAAAGGACCTTGGCATGAAATTGGAGAAAAATGATAACACATGATTTTGTGAAAAATCATGACAACATATAAGAAATTCTAGACCATTTTTAAAAAATACTGTTAATTGAACAAATTATATCAGTGTTTACAGCAAATAGCTCCGTCTTTTGTGTTTTGGTTTCTCAATGCGGTACACAATTTATCTATCAAACTGAATCCCTTTTCTACAGATGTTGTGGATGTTGGCATTATTATCATCTTCCAACAACACAACAAACAAGATTGTGTATATTGCAGAGATGCTTGTAACTTTGTCATGTATAATTGGCATCAGTACAAACAAGTTTCTCTTTTACCATGGAGCAGAGAGCAACGTAAAATGTGGGTTAATATCGAAACCAGAGGCTCAGGATGAGCCTGTATCGCTCACCTGACTAAAATGCTTTTAAAGCAAATTTGTATACAGTAAAACCTCTCTAAACCGGACAAGCTCCGGACCATACATTTTGTCCGGTTTAGGGAGGTGTCCGGTTTAAGGAGGTTTTGAAATTTTAACCTAGCTTATCTCCCCTTAACTAAATGTGATAAATGTCAGAGAAGCCACGATCAGCAACACTGTACATATTAATGTATTATACCTATGTTTCCATTCCTGGTAGCCAAAATCGCCATTGGCTACTAATTTCTGAGGAATTCTTTCAAAAAGTAACCTATTTTAGCAAATTTGTGGAAAAATACTTTAAAAAGGACTATATTTTCACAACTTTTGGAAATTTGGCTATTAATTATTTTAAATTTATGGAAACCTAGTTATACGATATGCTATATGTAAAAGCTCTGTTTGAATTGGTTTTTAATCCCCTTTAATCCACTTTCTTAATAGGATTCTAATTAGGGTACTAAAGGCAAACGACACTACCTTTATCAATCCCTGACAGGACAACAATAGTGTTAACACCTTTCCAGTCTCCTTGATCCATAAGGTGTTAATGGCTAATAATTAACAAAACAACTGTATCAACTATAGATAATATGATAAGATTATATAGAAGTGCTTAAGTTATTGTGTCAATTAATAAGTCAATTAATGAACAAATTTAGATTAGAAAGAAAAATCACAAAAAGAAATAGAAAAATATATAAGATGAAAAATATTTAAAATATAAATACATGAGGGATTATTGAAATACCAAATATTTTAAATAAGAATAAAAAATAATAATAAAAACCTTATGATTTTTAAGTGTCCATAATTGAATATTATTATAAATCTGTTTAAAACTAATATATTTAAAAAAGGGAAAAAAAACAAGTAATTAAAAAAAACCAAAATGTTTCCAATTTAGAGAGTTCAATTTTAAGGATATAGCAACTTGGGACTAAAAATTTGTCCGGTGTCCGGAATGAGAGTGTCCGGTTTAGAGAGGTTCTTGTTAGTTGAAATAAAGAAGGATAAATTCGGGACCAAATATATTGTCCGAATAGAGAGTTGTCCGGTTTAGAGAGTGTCCGGTTTAGGGAGGTTTCACTGTATATGCTTTTCCAATAGGGTCCAAACTGTAAAGTTTGATTCAATTTGCTCACTAGCTTCAGAGGAGATAGCATATTTTATGCTTTTCCCCTAGGGTCCAATATTAAACTATCTTCTGCGCTGGCGGCCATGTTTTTTGGCTGAACAGAAAAATTTTGGCAATCTTAGTAAAGGACATTCTTTACATCATTTCTGTAAAGTTTGGTTAAATTCGCTTCAGTCATTTCTGAGGAGATAGCCAAAAATTCGTTTTTCCCATAGGGTCCAATGTTAAACTATCTTCCTCTGCGCTGGCGGCCATGTTTTTAGGCGGATCAGAAAAATTTTGGAAATCTTTGTGAAGGACCTCCAATACATCATTTCTATAAAGTTTGGTTAAGTTTCCTTCAGTAGTTTCAGAGGAGATAGCCAAAATGTGTTTTTCCCATATGGTCCCATGTTAAACTATGTTCCCCGCTGGCAGCCATGTTTTTAGGCGGATCAGAAAAATTTCGGCAATCTTTGCAAAAGACCTTCCATACATCATTCCTGTAAAGTTAAATTGAATTTGCTTCAGTCGTTTCAGAGGAGATAGCCAAAATGTGCGTTTTCCCATAGGGCCCAATGTTAAACTTTGTTTGGCCCTGGCGGCCATTTTTTTTGGCGGATCAGAAAAATTTGGGCAATCTTAGTAAATGACCTTACAAACATTATTCCTGTAAAGTTTGGTTCAAATTAGCTCAGCGGTTTCAAAGAAGATAGCAAATATATGCTTTTCCCATAGGGTCCAATGTTAAACTATCTTCTGCGCTGGCGGCCATGTTTTTTGACGGATCAGAAAAATTTTGGCAATCCAAATAAAGGACCTTCCTTACACCATTCCTGTAAAGTTTGGTTAAATTTGCTTCAGCCATTTCTGAGGAAATCGTTAAAAATGCATTTTTCCCATAGGGTCCAATGTTAAACTATCTTCTGTGCTGGCAGCCATGTTTTTTGGCGGATCAAAAAAATTTCGGCAATCTAAGTAAAGGACCTTCCATACATCATTCCTGTAAAGTTTGGTTAAAATTGCTCCAGTGGTGTCAGAGGAGATAGTCAAAATGTAAAAAGTTTACGGACGGACGACAGACGACGGACGACGACGGACGCAAAGTGATGGCAAAAGCTCACATGGCCTTTGGCCAGGTGAGCTAAAAATTGTTATCAGAACAAGATAACTATTGTCGGATTATGAGCCTAATATTGATGATCTTTATTTTTAAAATTGATAGTCGTAGCCAATTGGGATAATTGGAATGTTTTCCAACAAAATTGGGAAAAATACATGCTTGTTTGCATTGGGAATGGGTCCATTTAGTGGACACTGTGGATACCCAGAAAAATCCCTACAGAACCTCAGATTATTCAGCAAATGAAGGCTTAGCACTCAATTACTGAGGTCTAGTGTATGTCGTTCATATACAATGGGATTCGCCACTGTACTATGTGATACTCCCTAACACTGGTACTACAGGTATTATTTCCATTGGATATGGAATTATATCAGTTTACGTTTTCCCATACAAATAATGTTGTTCGGGGAATTTGCGGCATAAACATTTTCCAAAATGTCCAGCACAAACATTTAGGTGTATTGATCATGTGCTACAGTGGTGAACCCTATTTAAGAAAATACTCACCGGCTCTCCATAGTTTCGTTGCAATCCAGGCATATCATAGTTTTCATAATATCTCTCACTATCAGTGATCAAAGGTAAATCTGGATAGTCGCCATAGTTATCATCATCAGTATTTTTAGGTAAAGGCTTATAATCAAATGGAATCATTCCATACTTCTTTGCTGCAATATCCTCTTCTTTCAAACTCTCGGGGTAAGTGCCAGGTTCATAAAGATAATACCATGCTGAAGTTAAATTTAAACAAGAGGGTAGGTTGAATTAAATGATGTTTTATGTCACACTACTGTCTGTTTACTCTGAGTCTGCTACAGAGAAAGAAACAATGCAAATATTTCAGATTTCAATGGCATGTGACGGTTAAAAATCAATCAATCATTTACTTACATGAGCCGAGTCATTGCTAAAAATCCTATTTTCAATCTAATCTATGCATTATAACCCCTTTAATACACCAAAACATATTTTGGATCATTGCTGTTTACAACAGTAAAAATTTTGACAAAATGGCATGTCTTTCATGTGACGTAATGATGACAGAAAAATTTATTGTTGATGTAGGTGTGTAAGAGGTACAATGAAGCTCAAAGGTTGGTTGAGTTTCCAAGTTTCGACAATTTACATAATTTTTTTAAAGTTTGAAAATACAGAAAGGTGGTTCATTTTATTAGTTTAATAAATCATTTTAGGTCAATCCAGTTATGCCAAAACCAATCCGTTCTAGCTGCACTAACCTATGTAGATAGTTAACTCTTCCATAATCACTTCGTAACATAAAGTACAGAGCCATTTCGTAAAAAATAAATTACCATTGTAAACATCCACCCAAGCTATATTTTTTGTCACATAAAATGACATATAAAGCAAGAATTTTTAGTAACAACTCGGCTCATGTAAGTAAAAGAATAATTGATTTGTATGCATCCTATTGAAAATCTATTAACTATTTGCATTCTTGCTTTCTAAGAAATAGGCTGAATAAACTAGTAATTTTTCAACTACTTGCCATGAGACCACTATGACAGCTCAGTTGATAAGAGTGCTCAAACCATATGGGAGAGGTCATGGGTTTGAAACTTGAAATTAGCAGAAATTTAGAAATAAAGTTCACAGGTCCTTCAAAAGAGACTTTAAAACCTATGTTTTATGTCATGGCAGGCTTGGCACAATAAAGAACACTCCCTGCACATTGCCTTGAATGCACTGCCCACATTTTCCAGAATTAACCTGTTGCTGAAGATGACTCGATATAAGTAAAATAGGGCCTATACTTGACTGGAATGTTAACCTGATTCAATCAATCAATCAATTAATACTTGCCATGGTAAAAGTTTTTTTTTCATATTTTTTGGACTTCAGGCATAGACCTAAATTATTATTTCAGAGCCTCTAATCATTTGCCTGATCGTCACTGGGTCATTTTCTGGGTCTCATTCACAGTTCACATGTGCTGCCAATTTTCACAATTGCCGCAGTTATGATGTGTATTTCCACAATGCAAGGGCCCCTGTCCAAAATGAATTTTACAAAAGTGCGAGGCAGAATTGTTGTTAGAAAAATCTTCGAAAAAATGAGGGTATGATGACACAGGCACTTGTTTCTGATATTAAAAAAATAACACTTTATTTAAACAAAACAGTTATGCATAAATATAGTTTGTTGTTGTTGTTTTTTTTTTTTTAGTGCCTGTGTATGATGACCACAACTTGTGACAAGTACACATAATACAACTATCATGCACGCCTAGCTATATTGAAAACTTAAAAATTATTACGCACGTTTTGAGCCATTTACCACTCGAGTTGTAGAGAGTGACCTTAGACTAAAAATCGGTTTTAGTTTTCCAGCCGTTTTCAACCCTCTCAATGTCATGGAAGCCATCTTGGAGAGTTCAAACGGTCGATTCGTACCATAACAAAACCATGCCAAGTCGTCGTCGTACCATAGTCAAATCGTACCTATTTTAGACTGTTCAGAATAGGCACGCCAACGCATCAAAGACACAAGTGCATCATGCCATGCGATGAAAGAAGACAGAACAAACACAGAAACCAGATTCATTATAAAAGTTAAAAGTCGCTGATAATGAGAACATTAAACACTTATCTTTTGTACACATAATTAAGTGCGAATCCTTAGGACCTACTACTACCTATGTACATAGGATTGACCCTTCTAATATGAATATCCATAATGACAGGTCAAATGGACAGGTCAATGTTGTTTGCCTATTATATATTGAAAGGGCACTCTTATTCATAGTAAATTGGTGGTGATTTATGCATCTCAATTTAAAATTCTAAAAAGTTTAACTTTAAAACTTTGAATATTTGAGACTTTAACTAAAATGTTTAGTAATATTTAACTTAGTGTAACATGCACTTTCAAATCGTTTCGTATTATGTAATTTTTCTGCAGCCGTCAACTAAAGTTATGTTTTGTCGGTAGTAAATTACTTCAAAATTACTTTGAAAATTTGTTATATTACGATAACTACTGCAAAGTTTACAAACAAACAAAATGATGGAATAAAACAATACTCAGTTCTGGTGTGTAAAAAGGTATCCAATTTCATGATTACTAAATGCAAATGTGCATTTATAAATTTATCGAATTTAGCCTGTGTGGCCATTATGACACTGTGACGTGAATGCGTAGGGTTTTATTTTTCTCGCAATTTTATTCTTTTCATTCTTTTATGTGAATTTCGAACTAAAACCAGATAGTAAACTGGGTTTGGTCTCAAATGACTCAATTGCAATCCCGGCTTGCCATTAAGCGAAAATTTTGATACCCTTTTGCAATGCAGACAGTTATACTGGCATGTATAGTGATATCTAAAACATTTTGATAACAATTTATAAATACATAAAGTTAAAGTTAAAGTCTGTCCCGAGCCATTACGCCCATCAGGCCGGAGCTTATCCCGGTTTTGGGTGGCGTTAAGCGACTGAGAGTACAAATTAAGACTCTCCCCTGAATGGAACGCCGGTCCATCGCAGGGTTAACCCCCAGCATTTTGCTGGTACTCAATTATTTTTCAGCTGAGTGAACTGGAACAACGCGAAATTAAGTGTCTTGCTCAAGGACACAACACATCGCTCGGTCCAGAGATCGAACCCGCGACCTTCGAATCATGAGTCTAACGCCTTAACCACTAGGCCACGCGCTTCCACATTTATACATATAACTTTCTTAATATTATTCCCTTGGTTGAAAATCCGTTTTAAAATGACAATATAATGTCAGTATTTCGGCTATACAGCCCGTAGTTATCAAGACACTGGTAGTTTAGAAATCTGCTACATTGTTTCTTTCACTTCCTTCACCACAATTTCAGAATAAATATCGTGAAGGTGAAAGGTAACGATATATAGTATATTTCTAAACTATCAGTGTCTTGATAAAGGCCGCATAGCCGAAATATTGACAAATAGATAGCGTTATATTGTCCGTGATCTGCCTTAAATCTTCTCTATTTTTGCTCCCAAGTACAATCCTCATGTTTGCCAAAGTCTCAGTATAAACTGATTAGATGTGAAAAGGGTACATAAGTGAACACCTTGGATTTTACGAAACCGGAGATAAAACTATTGGTATATACCCTTTTTTTAAAAATAATCATAAAATACATTTAAAAATGGTGTATGACACTATCATAATTATTATAGTGTAGAAATTCATGTTTAATTATCTGACCATATTTATATATGTTTAACGGTTTTGAGCAATAGCTAATTTTTAATCTTTTTTTCAATTTTATAATTTTGAATTTTGTTACAAATGTTCTGTGCTAATTTAGATGCATTCAAAAACAGTTGCCCTTTAACATAAATATATTATTCTATGCCCATTAATATCGTTACAGCCTTGACACAAGACCTGGGTTTCCTGTTGTCATTTACATTGTTGTAATGTGCTAAGGTGTAGCAGAGCGTACGCACATAAGACCGTGCGTAAGTTAATTTTGTCAAATATCATATTTAAAAATGTTAAAAATAATTATATGACAGCAATACTTTAAAACTTGAAAGCAATACAAAATATTAATTTAACTCTCGAAACTGAAACTATCATAATGAACAAGCTGCTTTATGCATCTGAATCAATGTACAATTCAGTGGTCGTTTGAATTCCGTTTTGAAGTTTAGTCGAAAAATTTTGCTGACATAGAAAACGCACCATTTTTGTTGTTGTATTTTTTCAAAATTTCCTGGGGGAGCATGCCCCGATACCCCCTTAGAAAAAAGGCGCTTTTCACGTTTACAGTGCGTAATTTACCAACATGCTCAGCTACGCCCCTGCTTTTGAAAGTATTATTTCATAAAAAATTAAAAGTAGCACGTGGCATCGCTCAGTTTCACGTGTTTTACATTTTCGTGAAGAATTTGAGAGCATGACACTTTATAATTTAACAGAATCACAATTGCAAGGGAGATTGATTGATTGTCACTTTAAAATATACTATTAGTATCTTCTTTCCAGTGGCGTTTCCTAAGACATTTTATCAATAATAAAAAAAAAGAAACGAATGTCAAGGGTCCTAGACCTTTAACATTGATGTCCCTTGTCACGGCAGGCGTATTCAATAAGCATTGAGCGCACTGCAAAATTAAAAAATTCTGCCTCGTCACCTATAGCTGGTGATGTCTCGATATAAGTGTATTGATCGGTACGTAAAACCCCCATTTAATGATTTAAAATTAAAACTGTTATATTATGTAACTTAGCCAATACATCATAGAATAAGACACAACAGACAATAAAACAAGACAAAGAAGACCACTGATTATAAACTCCCCGTTTTGGATGGGTACCATATATAACCAAACATTAACATACCTTTGAATTTTTTTGACTTTCATTTCTAATGGCAATAATTATTGCTTGGCGGAAGAACAGTCACTACCTATTTTCAAGTCTTGGACAGACCCAGGCCGGGGTTCGAACCAACGGGCCTCCTACAAACGAAGTGAGCACTAACAACTGAGCTACCGTCGTGGTTTTCAAATGGATATGATGAAGAAATAACAAAACATATCTAAATTGACAGATTAATGCATTAGCCATTAATCATAACAACATAATTTGAAATGTCG
Source organism: Anadara kagoshimensis (assembly GCA_021292105.1). NCBI lineage: Eukaryota > Metazoa > Mollusca > Bivalvia > Arcoida > Arcidae > Anadara > Anadara kagoshimensis. Next base: position 18,993,479 of record CM037865.1, read on the forward strand.
GTACTTCAGTTGTGTTTTGTGATTCACGAGATTAAAGTGACACCAAAGAACTCGAGCTGATCTGTTAATTAACATTGGATCATTAATCAAAAGAAAACAATATGCCAATTAGCAAAGATTGATAACGGGTATGATAATAAGAATTTTTGGTTAAATGATCTGCAATGTTATTCTTCTTCAGGCATATCTTAATCCGTCATATTGATTCATTGATTGATTCATTTTGTTCAATATAATATATCATATGGGACCTTATATGTCACACAGTACCACGTTTCTTTCATGTCACACGACCCAGACAGGAGATGAGTATCCTTCCGGAGCACCAGGCCCCACTTTCCTGTTGGAAGTACATGTGCTTAATTAAAATTGCCAGTTTCAAAGTTTTTTCTTTGCTTTGGTATTGTGATTTGGACATTCATTTGTTCATTCATTCTTCCACTGGAGATACTAGAGATAATTATAAAATATCTTATGTTCCATATTTTCATGTTCCTTTCATTATTAATTTTGATTTCACACGCACCGTATGTAACTAGCTAGAGAGAAGATTCTTACCCTTCCGGAGTACCCGGTCTCACTTCCCTGGTTCACGCCTTAGCTTAAATTGTCAGTTTCAACTTTATTTTCGAATTGTAATTTGGACATTGATTGGCATGTTTGTTTTCATTCATTCATTCATTCATTCTATATCCGTTATTTCTTTCATTAGAGATTATTATAAAATATTATGTCCCACAATTTCATGTTATTTTCATTCCAGAGCACCAGTGGCCTCCAGGAAGTACTAGTATACGTGTTTAACTTAAATTGCTAGTTTTAACGTTTTTTCTTTGCTTTGGTATTGTGATTTGGACATTCATTCGTTCATTCATTCTTCCACTAGAACCACTAAAGATTATTATAAAATATTTTATGTTCATTTCATTCTTAATTTTGATTTAACATGTAGCGGGTGTAACTAGCATTCACGTTTTAGTGCTAACCGACCTGTCGAATTTAACACTAATGCGCTCACGTTTTAGTGCCTAACCGACCTGTCGAATTTAACACTAATGCGCTCACGTTTTAGTGCCTAACCGACCTGTCGAATTTAACACTAATGCGCTCATTTCTTAGCAATGGTTGTGATAGTGGTTAGCCAATAAGACATTAGTCTTCAAACCTAAAGCGTCTAGCCGCTGTCGAATTTAACACTAATGCGCTCACGTTTTAGAGCCTAACCGACCTGTCGAATTTAACACTTATGCGCTCACGTTTTAGTTTTAGAGCCTTACCGACCTGTCGAATTTAACACTAATGCGCTCACGTTTTAGTGCCTAACCGACCTGTCGAGTTTAACACTAATGCGCTCACGTTTTAGAGCCTAACCGACCTGTCGAATTTAACACTAATGCGCTCACGTTTTAGTGCCTAACCGATAGCTTATTTTGACTCTTCCTTAGCTACATCTCAAGAGACTGTCTATTTCTTAGCAATGGTTTTGATAGTGGTTAGCCAATAAGGCATTAGTCTTCAAACCTAAAGCGTCTAGCCGCTGTCGAATTTAACACTAATGCGCTCACGTTTTAGAGCCTAACCGACCTGTCGAATTTAACACTTATGCGCTCACGTTTTTGTGCCTAACCGACCTGTCGAGTTTAACACTAATGCGCTCACGTTTTAGAGCCTAGCCGACCTGTCGAATTTAACACTAATCGGTCAAGTTTTAGTGCCTAACCGACCTGTCGAGTTTAACACTAATGCGCTCACGTTTTAGAGCCTAGCCGACCTGTCGAATTTAACACTAATCGGTCAAGTTTTAGTGCCTAACCGACCTGTCGAATTTAACACTAATGCGCTCACGTTTTAGAGCCTAACCGACCTGTCGAATTTAACACTAATGCGCTCACGTTTTAGTGCCTAACCGACCTGTCGAATTTAACAATAATCGGTCACGTTTTAGTGCCTAACCGACCTGTCGAATTTAACACTAATCGGTCACGTTTTAGTGCCTAACCGACCTGTCGAATTTAACACTAATGCGCTCACGTTTTAGTGCCTAACCGACCTGTCGAATTTAACACTAATGCGCTCAAGTTTTACTGCCTAACCGACCTGTCGAATTTAACACTAATGCGCTCAAGTTTTACTGCCTAACCAATAGCCTATTTTGACTCTTCCTTAGCTATATCTCAACAGTTTTTTGCAAGAGACTGTCTATTTCTTAGCAACTGTTTTGTCACCGAGTTATCTGTATCTCAGCAACATAACAATTGAGCTTGGGTTAATTTCATTTGCTCAGTATTAAACTTTCGACAGGCCTGTATTGTAATTAATCACAATCTAATTAGAAAAGGTCGTAATTTGATCAGTATGACTATCTTACCATTGTCCTGTCAGATAAAGGTATATTTTTAATCAATTCCTGAAATTGGATTTGAACTTGTATGGTACAGGCTTGTCGAAA
>CM037865.1:19600927-19815927 GCA_021292105.1 Anadara kagoshimensis
AAAAGGTTCCCTGAAATTTGAACATGAAAGTTAACAAGTACGTTTTAAAAAACTTTAATTATATCAAATATTGTTTATCTGAACAAAGCAAACTTTTGCTGGTCACATGACCAATCTTACAAATTAACAAAAAATGTTTTGCAATGAAACAATAAAAAGCATGGTGCAATGATTCACAACTGCATTATGCAGTTTTATAAAATAAACCATTTCTTACTCGTGGTCCGAGTAATATTTAACAATAACATTTCAAAAATTTAATTTTATTTGAGAGACATTTGTACACATGTAACCATGGTAAAAAATATATCTGTGCATTTTACTAATAACGTTTCATATGTAACATTTATGATTTTTTTTTTCATTCATAAAATATTTTGTGCATATGTTAACACAGCCATGGTTCCAACGAGTCAGGGAAAAGATAAGATTTTTTAAATGCCAGGGAATTTCAAAAAATGTCAGCGAATTATATATTTATTTCTCAACAGGTGTGTCTATGTAATTATAATCATCTTTCTTTTTTTTATTTGACCTCCCACACCATCGAACAGAACAGGTCAGGCATATAAAGGGCTAGAGTCACATGCTCAGATGAACTATTGCCATCTATCTTCGTCCATCATTTGTCGTGTGGAAACTTTTCACATTATAATCATTTCCTCCAAAACTACATCAGAATGTTGGGGACAAATAAAATTCTGTCGGGAAATTGTCGGTGAATTTCGAGTGAAGCCAAGTGTGGGAACCATAATAATAACAAAAGTGTTTATCTTTAAAAGTGGTATCATTTACTTGGCCTGGTACGTTTGTTTGTTTGTTATTATAATTATGAAATTGAATTTTGTTTCATTCATAAACAATTTTGTACATGTGTAACCAAAGTAATTAGGATTATATCAGTTATAATTTATATCATTTATGAAATTGAATTTGATTCATTAACTTATACTTCGTACTTATGTAACCATGGTAACAATGTGCACATCTGTAATTTTTTACTTTTAATAACTGATATTCATTTGATTTATAAACTTTGTTTTATTTGTAACAAGAGTAACAATAGTGTATATACATTGTATATCTTTATTTTTATTTTTTTCATATCATTTCTGATATCCAAATTTTGTTTTATGTTATACTTTAAATCATATAACTACATCAGACACATGTATATTAAATCTTTCATTTATAATGATTTTCTAGTTATTACTTATATCATTTATAAAACTGGATTTAATTTCTTTTAACAAATCTGGGTTTGTGAATATATCGACGGCGGTTAATGCAAACGCCTTTCCTTGGTCCAGAGTATACTTCTGAGCTTCGGATGAACCTGTAAGAGATGAAGATTCTTTATAGAAAAATATCCTTTTTCAGAAAAAAATGTAACTTTCTATAAATAAATATGATGCAATATTGAGGTAATGGTAAATATTAAACATTTGGTCATCGATCGATATCACTATCAGGTCAATATTATACAATTATTTTCTATGTGTGGGGTCAATATGATGAAATAAAGACCCGAGATCTGACCTTAGAGGTGGTCTGACCCGAATAAGGCCGTAGATCGAAGTTGAGACAGACCACAGAGAGGGTCAGGTCGAATATGATTTTACGTCCCAATCAAGAATATTTTAATTATATTGGCACGTAATAGCTGATAAATTTTGACATTTCCTGTCCGCTCAGGACAATGTACAGGGAGGATTCTTTAATATGCCATGTCTACCGTAACACAAAACATTGCGCTCAAGACAATGTACAGAGAGGATTCTTTAATATGCCATGCCTACCGTAACACAAAACATTGCGCTCAGGACAATATACATGTACAGGGAGGATTCTTTAATATGCCATGCCTACCGTAACACAGAACATTGCCCTCAGGACAATATACAGGGAGGATTCTTTAATATGTCATGCCTACCGTAACACAGAACATTGCTATCAGGACAATGTACAGAGAGGATTCTTTAATATGCCATGTCTACCGTAACACCGACCATTGCTATCAGGACAATGTACAGGGAGGATTCTTTAATATGCCATGTCTACCGTAACACAGAACATTGCGCTCAGGACAATGTACAGGGAGGATTCTTTAATATGCCATGCCTACCGTAACACAGAACATTGCGCTCAGGACAATGTACAGGGAGGATTCTTTAATATGCCATGTCTACCGTAACACAGAACATTGCGCTCAGGACAATGTACAGGGAGGATTCTTTAATATGCCATGTCTACCGTAACACAGAACATTGCGCTCAGGACAATGTACAGGGAGGATTCTTTAATATGCCATGTCTACCGTAACACAGAACATTGCGCTCAGGACAATGTACAGAGAGGATTCTTTAATATGCCATGTCTACCGTAACACCGACCATTGCTATCAGGACAATGTACAGGGAGGATTCTTTAATATGACATGCCTACCGTAACACCGACCATTGCTATCAGGACAATGTACAGGGAGGATTCTTTAATATGACATGCCTACCGTAACACCGACCATTGCTATCAGGACAATGTACAGGGAGGATTCTTTAATATGACATGCCTACCGTAACACCGACCATTGCTATCAGGACAATGTACAGGGAGGATTCTTTAATATGACATGCCTACCGTAACACCGACCATTGCTATCAGGACAATGTACAGGGAGGATTCTTTAACATGTCATGTTTTTAAGGTTTCTTCCTAAACGCCCTATATAACTTTCATTTCTTAATACCGAGTTATTGATGAAAGAACTGTCGCTACCTATTTTCAATTCGGTCATATCGGCCGGGCCGGAACTAGAACCACGACATGCCACGCACAGAGCCAACACTGAACCAACTAAGTACCGTGGTGGTACGGTAAATAAAACTGCCATGGTTACTTGTGTATTGCAATCACAATAATTACCTGCTGCGGTAGTAAAATCGTGTGTATGGTTAAGTGCATTGGTTCCTATGTTGTAGAATGGGTGGATACTTGGTACAATATATGACACGTTTCCCATATCAGTAGACCCAAGAGGAACCTCCGATCCTCCATCCGTTGATATACTCAGATCTTGGCCAAGTGTTCTAAGATTGGTAGTGTATAAACCCGATAGTTCTTTGTTCTGGATAACATTCAAGTATGGCTTCTCCCAAAATTTATAGTCAACCTGTCAAAAATATATCATAATATCTATGAATTATTTCTAGCTTACACGTTTTTTGTAATGGCTAGAACTCCCAAAATATGCAAAACAAGGGAAACGATTCTTCCAGCTTTGAATTAAGTATCTATGCTAAATTCCGAGATTGATTTGATTGAACTGGGTTTTACACCACAAAATATTCAATAATATTCATGACACTAAAATCTGGTTTATTAAATGATTAATGAAATGACCAACCTTCAAACAACTGGGTCCTGGTTTCAGATTAACACACACCATTGGTTAATTTTTATACTTTGGTTGTCGTAACAACGCTTTCAATGATCCATGATTGGACGGGTTTGAAATTACCGAATCGGTCCTTGCTTTAAGGAATATTAATGATTTTTGCACTGTAATATAAGCAGTTAATAAATTATGTGTTGAAATGGGATGACTTTTTATTTTTTAATTATCGTTTTAAATATTTTTATTTATTCATTCATTCATTCATTTTATTTTATTTATTTATTTTTGCACGACATTTTAGGCCAATTCGGTAATTACACGAAACTCCGATCCATATATCTAATAATTGGGTACCATTGCTAGCGTAATATTCGGGTGAACACTATCTGTGTCTCTGATGTCACTTACTGTGCATCCGGTTGCTCTTGCAGCGCTTTCAAAACAATCTATTGTTCTCTTTCTTAAAATGTCAAGATCTGTTTTTGATTGTGTTCGAATGATGTATTCACACTCGGTAGTTTCTGGAATAATGTTAGGTTTGGTTCCTCCGTTAGAAATAATTCCTAAAAATACAAATTAACAATTACAATTTATAAAACGATATTTTTTAGCTTCTTATTGGGCTCGGTGGCCAAAGAACCCCTTGATTTACTAATCTGTGAGTGCTTGGCGAAAGAACAGTCACTACCTATTTAAATTCTTGGGCATACCCCGGTAGTGGTTCAAACCCATGATTTCCAACATACGAAAGGAGCACTCTACCACCTGAGCTGCCGTAGTGGTCTACAGTCAAAGAAGCATACAGAGGCTCTTTACATTAACACTTGGAGATACTAAGAAATAATTAAAATGTCCATTATTCTACATTATGAACAGAATCTATAGTTGTTTACAAAGAAACATTTTATTACAAACAAGCTATGCAAATTCTTTAAAATGTTTCGCACAGGGGACCAATAGTCGATATTTTATGATAAAAACATTCACCAAACTTACTTTGTTAACAATTTATGGGGACCATTGATGTTTATAACCTTATCCTTTACAAAGTCTTCGAGAAACTCATAACAAAAATGAATCAATACAAAACAAAAAGCCAAAGCTGTTTTGCTTTAACGAATGTCTTAACCAAGACAAACGTACCAGTATATGTTCAAATTAAAATCCAAAAATAAAATAGTAAATGCTTTAGAAACTGGCAAATATAGTCTTTTTGGGGTGATGGAGGAAACAATTGACCTCTCGCCAAAGAAGTGAGGCCGGGTGCTCCAAAAGGGTAGGAACCTACTGTTTAGCCAGCTACACCAGCCACGTGCTCCAGAAGGGTAAGCATCACACGCGCACACACGTGCTCCAGAAGGGTCAGCATCACATGTTTAGCCAGCTCCACCCATCATTTGTAATCAAAATTGAGAATGAAAGAAACTTGTAACTACGGGACGTCAAATATATGCAGTATGAATCTGACTACGGAAACATCATACTTATAAACAATATTGTATATATGATGATGACCATAAAACATTTTGAGGGCCTTGTTAAGCTTATGCTTGCATTATCCCCGAGTCAACAATTTATATTTAAACAGCTTCATTGTATGAAGTCCTGATAATAAGAACAAGCTCTACCACAGCGTGTATTAATTTTAAAATACAGATAATCGCTTACCACTTATTCTCCATGTTGGTTTCATCTGCTGTCGCATACATGAAACGTTCTGGTAACACAAAATGGCAGCATCAAGGGCGTTAACTCCTTGCCAAGGAAATGCGGCAGCATGCACAGCATGGCCGTGATAGGTTACTGTAACACTGAAAAATAAGAGATAAAATTGACCAATGCCCAAGAAGCACTTATGACATATTTATGTAATAAAATGTTTAAAAAAAACTTTATCCGATAGGCCGGTTCAATTACTCAAGATAAGATCATTGGTTGACATAAATTGAAAGATAGCAATATTATAATTATTAAATCAATAAACATTTGATGCAGTTTGTGAAGCTCTTTATAATCATTTATAGTTTTTTTCAATTGTAAAAGCATATACAAAACAAATTCCTGCTTATCCATTAATAATGCTTTAAACAACTGGTCCAATGTTTCACCATCATTTTTTAACCTAAATTTTCCTTATCTAAACTTAAATCTTGCAAACTTGAAAATCCTAACACAGAACAGATCTGTCGAAAGTCAAACAGCGATCGAATTGCTTCCGAATAGAAACTCATTCGTGACAGTTCATCATCGTGACTGCCCAATATCGTGACTGCTCATCATCGTGACAGCTCATTATCGTAGCAGCTCATCATCGTGACAGCTCATCATCGTGGCTGCTCATCATCGTGACAGCTCATCGTGACAGCTCATTATCGTAGCAGCTCATCATCCTGACAGCTCATCATCGTGACAGCTCATCATCGTGACTGCTCATCATCCTGACCGCTCGTCATCGTGACTATTCATCATCGTGACTGCTCATCATCCTGACCGCTCATCATCGTGACAGCTCATCATCATGGCAGCTAAACATCGTGACTGCTCATCATCCTGACATCTCATCATCGTGACAGCTCACCATCATGACAGCTCATTATCGTAGCAGCTCATCATCGTGACAGCTCATCATCGTGACAGCTCATCATCGTGACAGCTCATCATGGTGACTGCTCATCATCGTGACAGCTCATTATCGTAGCAGCTCATCATCGTGACTGCTCATCATCGTGACAGCTCATCATCCTGACCGCTCATTATCATGACTGATCATCATCATGACAGCTCATCATCGTGGCATCTTGTTCTCCTCTTGTTGCATGTAGCTATACTGCGATAGCCGCTATCTATTGTTTGACAACTTTTCGGTCAGTAATTATCTGTTCAGTCACTCGATATTCAAGCTTCGACTTGTTATAACCGTTAGCCGAGTGTTAAACTTCCGATAAGTCTTTACTGTAATTTTGTTAAGCTTTATTAAAGACATTCGGAATTTAAGGTGTCATTTCAAAGATCATTTAAAATTTATAACTTTTGTAAATCTGCTTTAGTTTTTACAAAACATCTATTCGTAGTTTCAAAAAAATATTGCCCAAATTTGCTAAATTTAAGTTATGGAAAATCTTAGTTATGTTGTAAAACCGGGGTCTGGTCTAAGAACCACAGACCTTATCACTCTTTACACTCCCCTGATTTATAGGAATTGTTCATCTAGTCTGTCATTTTAACAACCTTAAGGTATATATGGTGCGCTTTTACGGACGCAAGTATCGCTCATTTATACCTTAGATCTACAGACGATAATGCTAAGGTGAAAATTCTATCTTGCGATTCCAATTACGCCAAGTTTTCTTTTTTTACTTTCGCCGGAACTTCTCGTTTTCCCATTCGTATTTAGCTTGTTACTTAGTAATATAATTGTGTTTAGATGGAAGAACAGGGAAATTCTTACCTGGAGTGTGACCGGAACAACACAACATGTTTTTTCAAGACAAAAAGAAATAATTTATTTGAAAGTTGTCTTACGTATCCGCCGCTAGGGTTGGAAATACTCCATTTGTTGGTGCGGGATGTGCCATCATAGCAACATCAATACCATCGAATGCTCCATTATCTATCAACCGAACTTTTCCACCACCCCCTTCCTCAGCTGGACATCCAAGGACTGTCACCTATAATAAAACATGTTGTTAATTGAAGTTGACCGCAAGTGATACTCGCTTCATGTGTCTTATTCCAAGTCGCATTTTGTTTATCTTTTACGTGCCTTTTCAGGAATACAAAATATTAAATTTTCGAAATGTACAGTAACATCATGATAAATCTACGATTTAAAATGTATAAACTTTTTAAAATTTAGTACGTCACACATTAATTTGTTGAATTATCATTGAATAACTACGTGAATACTATTTTATGTAGAAATCATCTTTACTTGACAATGCATAGCAACGGGACTATATACCTAGGTACAGCCCCCCCCTCCCCCCGACATCCAAGATTCGCTTAGAGCGACACAATTTAAAACTACAATCCATATCAATCTAATAAAAAACAAACATAATAATCCATGCCGAATCACAACCCAGAAGCAAAGTAAAAATTTTGGAACTGACAAGTTAGGTTAGACAAGTGAATTTCCACCAGGGAAGTGAGGTCGGGTGCTCCGGAGGGGTAAACATCTCCTGTTTAGCTAGCTACACCCGCCACGTGTGTAAAAGGAACATGAAACTTTGGGACGTCAAATGTATCCAGGGCAATCCTTGACACAGAGCCACAAACCAATACTGTGGTGACGGCCATAAAACATTTTGAGGGCCTTGATAATTCTAGGCTTGCAATATCCCCGAGTCAACAATTTATTTGCAGGCAGCCTGCTTCGTTGTTCAAAGTCCCTGTAGTGGGAATGATCATATGACATTTTACTACGTGATTATCATCATCTGAATTCAATGCGCGTCCGATAAATACTTGTTTTATTTGATTTTAGTTTAAACAATATTTTATTTTGATGAAATATTACGATGAGGATTCCGGATTATTTGATTTTAAGACTTAAATATATTATGACAAATATTGACAAATCATTTCAACGTGTGTTATAAAAATAACAGATCGTCATATAGCATTAATGAAATTTGGCGATACATTGTATTTTACTGCTACTACCGTATTCCTCATTGAATGCGAGCTGGACATTTGAGCGAAAATTAAAAAAAAAACTCCTTAAGGACATTTGAGCGAGAACTTTAGAGGACATTTGGCGAGAGATTTTAACTATTACCCGTATTTTACGATGGCCATTTAATCTACTCACCTGTATACTTAGAGGTCGTGAGTATTTTATATGATAGGTACCACTACAGAATTAATGTTTGGTGCTTTTCAAAAACATATTTTTTACTTTAAGCTTTAACCTTTAAATTTTACAAAATTTTAACACAATTTTATGAAATGCAGTGATAGAGATTTAATGTATTTTATAAATTTTAATTCGGTGCTTTTCAAAAAACTTTATCCTGCTCAAAATCCTACTTCCACCTCCCTGCGGTGATCAGGGGGCAACAGACTTCAGTCTGGTGGAGGGGAGAGGTTACAAAATGTCGCTCAAATGTCTACCATATGTTTGAAATTTCGCTCAAATGGGTTCACTCAAATGTCCAATACTTCGTCACTCAAACGTCCGTTTTCTCTCGCTCTTTTGTCCTATGTTTTCTTTCAAATGTCCAACGCCGTACTGAATACGTGATCGCACTATAATTATATTATCAGTCGGGTAATTATAAGTTTTAAAAAGTCCGGTATGTGTAGTTTCTGTTTTACGAATACAAAAAGTATATGTATAAAAGTTGCCCTTGATACAATGCCCAGAATTTGCATATACATGTATAATTATATACACGAGATCTCGTGTCAAGGTCGGCTTGATAAAAAACCTTTGTGTAAAATGCCATCAGCGCAACGCACAAGCATAATTTCTGCACATTCGCCTATAGCTGGCGACGTCTCGATATAAGTGAGACATCCTTGACTGGGACGTTAAACACCATTACTCTAAACTCTCTTTGTTATCAAAGGGTTAATTTGTGAACACTTTATATAATGTCTATCACTTGACCTACAGTTGATCGTTATCTTGAAGAGAGATATCTAACTGAAAAAATTTTACCTGACCATATGACGGGCCTGCTTTCTGGAGAGCGGCTTTAATCCCTAATCCTGCAGCAACGCCTACTTCAGCAATTAAGTTGTGTCCACAGGCGTGACCAATCTCGGGAAGAGCGTCATATTCACAAATTACACATATATTTGGACCAATTTCTGTGTTTCCGTATGTTGCTTTAAACGCCGTGTCTAGTAGATATTTCCGCTGTACGCTGAACCCACACTTCTCAAGATAACTACAAAGAATATCATGCGCGTAAAATTCCTCATAATTTAGTTCCGGGTTTTTCCAGATTTCTTGGCTTAAGTGATTTAAAGCTTCGGCTTCGCTATCGATATTAGCACAAGCGGCTGCTTTCAAAGTATCCATAATAAATTTAATCTTCTAGTCCCTGTAGTAAGAAATAGGTCAACTTATAATTATATTTAAGTCGAAATAACGTGAGTGTGAATTTAGACAGTAAATAAATTATATCATTTTCATATATAGTCACTTAAAATGAGTATGTCCGCTTATAAATTGTGTGACGTTTTGACAATGATATAATGACTTGAAGTATGCAGTTGAAAGATCGGGAGCAAAATTCACGCAAACCCTAAAAGGCAAAACCAACGGCAAATTGGAATTTATCTACAATGATGTAACATTCTTAGCAGATGAATTCATATATTACAATTTCAAAAGCAATCCCTAGGTAGATTATTTGTATTGGGGTTTATGTCTCAGTCAAGAATATTTCAATTACATCGAGAAACATCAGCTATAGGTGAAGTGTTTTCTTTTTTCTTTTTTTTTTACCTTTGCAGTGCCCTCAGTGTAGGGAGCGTTTTGTTCTTAACTCCTAGGTCATTGAGGCTTAAAAAATTTTAAATCTCTCAAATAAAAAAGTAATATATTTAATAAATTTGATAAATCAAATTTAAAATCTCCAAAGTCCAATTGGAATAGAATACGACGTCATATTCTGAAATTCGACGTCATGTTTCTCTCATTGTCTTGGGGGTTTCACGGAGTCAACGAGGGAATAAAATATTGAAAGTGTTTTGTTTACTTCATTAAGACAGTTTATAAAACTCTAAGATAAAAACTGAATCCCAGAAGTTTTCATAAGGGGAAGTCAAAAATCATGACTTTTCATGTTCTGTATGAACAATGTCCATTATCGCATAGTCATATACCATTTTTGAATGTATTTTATGATTAAATTAAACAAGAGACCCATGGACCTTAACGCTCACCTGAGGTTAAGTACATATCTCATGCAAAAGTTTAATGGTCAATAACGTTAACTAAAGAGAATGTCCTAATTTTAGCTACAATACATTATTTATAAACAGCTAAAAAGTAAAAACAAAAGTATGAAACTATGACCTTCATCTACATATCAAAATGATTGTTAGGCCAATTGCTTCAATATTCTAATATACATACCTATACAAAAAGTTATACTTTTTAAGATAATTAACCATTTAAGTATTCGATTGCACCTGTGGTCTTGACCTTTGAACCCATGACCTTCATCTATATATCAAAATTATAGTTAGATCAATATCTACAATATTCCAATATACATGTCTATACAAAAAGTATATAGTTTTCGTTCGAGATAATTAATCATTTCGGTATTGTTTTGCATCTGTGACCTTGACCTTTAAACCCCATGACCTTAATCTATACATCAAAATGATTATTATAACAATACCAACAATTTTCCAATATATATGTCTATACAAAAAGTATATAGTTTTCAAGATAATTAACCAACTCGGTATTGTTTTGCATCCTTGACCTTTGAACCCATGACCTTAATCTATACATCAAAATGATCATTACATCAATACCTACAATATTCTAATATACGTGTCTATACAAAAAGTTTATAGTTTTCTAGATAATAAAAATCAGATGTCAAAAAAATTAGGTCATGACCTTTACAATTGACCTTGACCCTATTTTGAAGGTAAGTAAGGGTAGAGCAATGGTGTTTTACGCAAAAGTCAACATTATTTTAGTTAAATATAGATGTGGTCTGTTCTTGGGTCGTGGAGGAAACCAGAGAAAACCACCTACCTTCAAAAAGCAAAAATACTTCCGTCCCAAGTGGGATTCGAACTTCACCTAAGCAGCTAGAGGTATGTGTTCCGTAAGCGTGCACTTTGGGTCACTCGGCCACTGAATACCTGGTCAAATAATCAACACAAAAAACTTTTGTAACGCTGATTCCAGCTGATTTTCTCTATTTTTCAGCCAAGTTTTATTTTTGTATACAATCGCATGATGACACAACATAATTATTATAATAAATACACTGAACACAATTTAATATGAACACGTAGACTTATTGCATTGTGACTTAAAATTTACAAAACAAATAATTCATAAATACGTATTTTCTAAAACAAACAGGGACTAAAGGAGCAAGATAGTGATATAATAATACAAAAAACATGCCATTTTAATCAAATTACTTCCAAAGTAATTCATTATTTATGTTGATCAAGAGCCAAAACTGATTGAATGAAGGATAAATTAGTTATAACATACGACTTAGGGAGGAAAACCTCCAGTGGTACATCTGAAAGAGTGAAATAAAAGAATAAAGAAGGTGCGATTTTAGGCTACTCGGCCAAGGAGACAACCCCCACCCCATCCCCCACCCCCCGTTATAAAATCAGCTAGTATAATGGAAATGAAATTAATTTTTGCCAACGTACTGTGGTACCTGATAACTGTTAATGGAATCGTATAAGCTGGTGTCTAAAACCGTAAAACGATGTTCTTTCAGGAATATGCGACAGAAATGTTAATCCCACCTTGACCCCCACCTATTAAATTATATGTAAATTTTTTTTTATAAAAAGTTATATTTCACAAAAATATTCAAAATGGTTGGATTCCACCATTTTTTCAGTCAAATTGAAATTTTAGTGAATGGTACAAATCGTGGAAGTCCTTCCTTAATGATCAAGTGATAGGCAGGTAAACCTCATGAATATGTACACAACATCTCTAGCTATGTGTAAATGAAAGGGATCAGCAGATGACACACATAAATAAAAAGACTACTTAAGTGTGAAAAAAGTAAGTACAGTCAAACAACATTGACCTGTCCACTTGACCTTTTAAGGGGAACATTCATATAGGCTTATCCAGCCAATATATGGGTAGTGTAAACATTCTCAGTTAATACATAAGCAATACATGTTTGTGGATGATATACCAGTGAACCCTGTACATATATGTACTGGTCTATAATAAATAATCAATTTAAAGGTCAAATGGACAGGTCAATGTTGTTTGCCTATATGAACAAGTACGAATTTGAGAGGATAATACTTTCATTTTTGGGATTTGGCCCAATTTCAGCCTAAACTGGATCGTGAGTAACAATAGCCATAATACACTGCCATCCATAAATAACAGTGAAATATTAAAATTTATATTTGTCATAAATTTCATCATTTCGAATGTCATTCAAAGACTAGACATACTAAGTTTTTTTGCAGTATTTGAAAGTGATATCTTTATCAATATATGTATATTGCCAAATCGTAATTATATCTTAATGTATCCGACAAAGTTCCTTTTCTTGAAAAACAATTTTTTGAGGGATTTATTTTTAAAAATATAATTTTTTTGAAAGATACTAACAATATTCTAGCTGAAAAAACAATAAGTGTTAGCAGAATGATGTTTACAACAATTTTTATTTTGTACGATTTTCAATCTGTAAAGATAGATATGACCAGTTTTCTTTAAAAAAACCCACAAAAACATGTATAATAAATACACTGCCATCTATAAATGTTAAACATGTTTAAAACTGGTACTATCATTACAGATTGAATTTTTTTTACAAAATTAAGTTGTTGAAGACATCATTATGCTAAATCCGAGTGTTAATTAGCAAAAATTGTGGATTTATATTGAAAAATCTATTTTTACAATGCATGTGTATTTTGTATTTTTTTAAATATAAATTTCATAAATTTCCTAGAAAAGTGTTTATCAAAAATGTCAACTTTTTTCCATACATTTAGATAATAATGTTAAGACCTCAATTTCAAATACTCCAAAAACTTCAATATTTCAATTCTTTAAATGAAGGGTGACATGATAATCATAATACAGTCAAACCTGTTTATAAAGGCCACATACGGGAATCTCTTAAAGTGACCCTTATGGACAGATGGATGTTATATACAGGTCCGAATAACCTCAACAAACGGTGATCAGAAAAAATCACCTTTAAAAGCAGGTGGGCTTTATACAGAGGTGGTCTTTAAGGCATGGTTGACTTTATAAACCAAAGGAAAATATAGACATATATAGTTATTTCTGGATGTCATTGTAAAAAAAAAAAACTTTAAAATCAACAAAAGTAACACCCTATACACTAGTATACAAAAGTATTATTAAAAAATACTGAATTAAACTCAAACTTGAAATACATGAAAATTGTAAAATAACAAAAAGACAATTAAAATGTAAAAAAAAATACAGGCAAATTAAACTGAAAATTAAAAAAAACTGCTAATAATCTGTGAATTAAAAAAATACTGATAACACAACCAATTAAAAAAAACAATACAAAAAAATCCACTTGAACAGTTTGCACTTGTCGGCCTACATGTACACAGTGATTGTTTCTCATGTTTAGTTATTACAGTAAAACCTCTATATGTGGTACAACATGAGTCTAAAGAGTGTGTTCCTAATATCATTTTATTTTTTTCACTATCACTCAACTAGTCTGATTGAAATTCATCAGGAGTATATGTTGATACAACTTTTAATTTGTCTTATCTTATCATTACCTTCACTATATTTTATGTTCATTTTAGGAATCAAATTTAAACATAAAACATTGTATGTTTGGCATAGAAATTAAACAATGAAGATTATTATTATTTTTTTTTTTTAATTATCATTAGATTGTCCATTATACAGCTCATAAACAATAGATAATCACTTAATTCTTATCGAGATAATAGTTTAAACAAGAACAATGACAATTTAAAATTTACCCTTTTGTTTAAATCTCTTCTTTGGTTTTTTGAGACCTTCAAAAATATCAAATTATGATTCAATAACATTGTATATTGTATTGCATCATGTATCAATATATTGCCATATCGTAATATCGTAATTGTCTCACTATACCACATTTCATTACTATGTATACCACTATGGTAGCTCAGTAAGCAGAATGATCACTTTATATGTAGGAGGTTGTGAGTTCAAACCCTGGGTGACTAAGACTTGAAAATAGGTAGTGACTGTTTTTTCATGCAGCACTATGGATTATGAAATAAAAACTAGAAAAACTGTGAGTCACAAGGTCACAAAAATTACCCCCCCCCCATATAAAAAAATCCATCGGATCAAATTTTTAAATAGGTGGTGCACATCTACATTATATCACAAAGATTGTGTGAAAGTTTCATGAAAATCCATTGAAGGGTTAAGGAGGAGATGTGGATAAGAGATAGGTACCCTAAGGTGAAACGGAAGGACGGACGGACACCCCTATCACTATATACCTCCCACTTTTTAAGCTGGGGGTATAATAAAGGGCCCCTTCAGTGGAAACCTAAAATCTATGTCCTGACTGTCACGGCAAGTATGGCATATTAAAGAACCCTACCTACACATTGCCCTGAGCACACTGCATAGGTTAAAATTTCTGCCACTTCATCTGAAACTGGTGACATGAGCTAACAAGAAAACATACTACCACGTGTTTTTGAGGACAGCTGTGTCGATATTTTGGAATCAGTAAACATTTGTATTATTACACCACATAAATTTTATTTCCTCTGCTTGTGGACGATGTCTGCAGCAGCGCTTATATGAAACCCTGTTCGGAACTGGTAAAACGACTGTATTTAAAATTTGTACACAACACTGTACGAATTATCTCCCTTTCACGAAAGTAAAATCTAATCGATAAACAGTGGTAAAATATGACACAATTGCCTCAACATCAAAATACGTTTTCATAACCTTCAAAATAAATTTAAATTTCCGTAGATTTCAGGAAGAATTAATTAAACAACCTGCCGTTGCTGTTCATTTCATAAAAAGTTATGATTTTACATCGTAGGACGCAAACTTCTCGAACTACTTTTTATTGTAAACATGAGATCAGTTCGCCAAATTGCAGAAATTATTAGATGCATCCAGTCGCAATATTTTACTAGATTCCGAAATGTATTCCGAAAATTTATTCCAAATGTGCATATGTAACCAAATGCATTACCCGTCTGAATACATATCTCACGATAAAACAGATATACTTCTTTCACGCTCATTTACCAGGCACACTATTTCCAGGTGTACTCATATCTTATAATTTCATAGCAAAGAAGCTCGATATCTTGGAA
Source organism: Anadara kagoshimensis (assembly GCA_021292105.1). Classification (NCBI taxonomy): domain Eukaryota; kingdom Metazoa; phylum Mollusca; class Bivalvia; order Arcoida; family Arcidae; genus Anadara; species Anadara kagoshimensis. The sequence continues at coordinate 19,616,370 of CM037865.1, forward strand.
GAAAGTGACAGCAATCTACACGCGTTCACTATTGTGAACGCTGTACAAAAACTGTTTAAGAACAACAGGACAGATAGACAGACAGATGGAGGGAAAAAGTATAGTCCCCTGACAGTTTTACCCTGGAGTGGTAATAAGCAAGTTATCTCTACTTCATTACTGTATGTTAGATTTGGCTCTATTTAGTGTCTCATTGCGATATATTTTGCTATAAACTTTTCCTACAAATAACATACATGCAGTATTTGATCAGAAAAAATATCACTTTGATTATCAATATCACACCAAAAATAACATGTCTAAAATGTTGCATTGTAATTGCTTTACATCATATACAATTTACTACCAAAGTCGTTAAACATATTTTAGATCTACATATGAGGTGAGACTGTGACTGTTCCAGTACCAGTATGTGTCCCTTCACAAATGTACTCATACCAGTCCCTAGAAATAATGATCTAATTAAAAGAAGTAAAACACAGTACCCGGTACTCAGAACTGGAGGTCAAATAAGGGCAATGGAAAGACCAATGATTGAGGAAAGTGAGGCATGATGCTCAGGTAGGGTAAGCCATTTAGCTGGATACACTTGCCACATGTTTAATCAAAATTGAGAATGTAAAGAAAAATGGTACTATGGGATGTCAAATATATCCAGGGTAATCATAATACTTATCAACAATACTGCAATGACTGCCTTAGAAATATTGATGTTGGTCCACACTGTCCAACACGAGACTGAAAGTTTTATATGGTCAGAATAATGCATTTCAACCATTTAAAACACAATACAAATCTAACTAAAAAGTTAAGGAAAGTGTGGACTAGGGGACTGTAGGTCTCTCTCTCACCTTTATGTTAATGGGACCAGGGTCCTTGAAATTGTGAAAATAAACATCATAATGTTCAAAATTGTGGGAAAATCTCTTATTATACTGGTTTTAAAGGTAAAATTTCCAAATTTGGTAAAATTTGTAAAGTGATTGTGAAAAAATAAGATTTTGAATTGTGAATGGGACAGATGGACCTAAACAAGATCCAGGAAGAGATCTGGAGTGGTCTAAATTTTTAACCCTGAATGACCAGCAAATCAGGACATATAATTATAACTTGTCTAAAATAGGTGTGTTGTACAAGTATTTAAAACTAAATTATACCATTTAAATAAAGTTATTAAATCAGCTACCGGTAATTAAAATGATCATATCATTTTTTTAAACAGAATTTTGAAATATTGGTAAAATTGTACATTAGGTCAAAGAAAGTAAACCATGTGTTTCCCGTCATATCATTAAAATGATCATATCCAATATTGTAAAACATACGGTAATTTGAAACAAATGGTAAAATTTTACATTAGGTCAAAGAAAGTAAACCATGTGTTGCCTGCCCTGTAATTAAAATGACCATATCAAATTTTTTAAATTTGTAAATAAATTTATGTTGTTATCATAAGCACTCATGACCTTTGGTTAAAAATTAGAGGTCCACCAGGATTTAACAATTTTAAATATCATGGGTCCCTATATTGGTTATGTAAAATTCTGGACCTTTGATCACCCAACACGCTGTCAAATTAATTATGAAAATAGAAAAGGTAACTTGCACATATAGCCCATCAAATATTTATCTAAAGATTGGACATCTTTCAAGATCTGCCACTTATTGTTATTACAAATCCTTTGTAAAGGTGAGCTCAAATGGCAACAAAATCATTTGAGTACACCCAAACAAATTATTTCTCAGTAGGATTTGAGAAACACAAAATTTGTTGTTGTTTTTTTTTGTTTCTTAACTTAAAATTTAAAATGGAAGTAGTGGTCCAATGCATGCTGGTAATATCCTTCTAATTTTGTAAAAAATCAGAAACATAATCAATGTAAATACTCACATAAAAACATTAATTTTGATAAAATAAACATATTACAATATACAATTAGGGATCTTGTAAGTACCCATGTACTAACACATGTATATAAACTGTTACTTTGGTTACAATTATTTTACTGTATCCATTAACTGTTACCATGATTATGACAATATTGCTGTACCCAGAAACTGTTACTAGGTCCAGGGTTACGACAATATTGCTGTACCCATAAACTGTTACCAGGTCCAGGGTTACGACAATATTGCTGTACCCATAAACTGTTACCAGGTCCAGGGTTACGACAATATTGCTGTACCCATAAACTGTTACCATGGTTAAAACAATATTGCTGTACGCATAAACTGTTACCATGATAACAACAATCTTGCTGTACCCAGAAACTGTTACCATGGTTACAATATGATTGCTGTACCTAGAAACTGCTACCATGGTTACAACAATCTTGCTGTATCCAGAAACTGTTATCATGGTTACAATATGACTGCTGTACCCAGAAACTGTTACCATAATCTTGCTGCATGCAGAAGTGGTTACCATGTTAAAATAATCTTGCTGTACCCAAAAACTGGTAAAATTGCACATAATTCTAATGTATAAAAACATTGTCCTTGTCACAAGGTCATCATACAACACAAACTGCTACATAAATATACAGTATTTTACAAACATAGTAATTTAGACAGGAAATTGTAATTGGGGTCACCATTGTACCACGTGATCAATACCTCATAACGTCTGTGCATAACCATTGGTAAACGTTTACATCACAAATTTCCAGAATAACATAGTTTTTATGGAAAAATGTCATCTTATGCATTTCTATATGCATTGGATATAAGTGTTCTGCACGAACGTTAGGGGGTGTCACTTGGTACTGGAGCAAACTCTACTGATGTACTGATCTTTGTGATTGCTAGTGATGATGGGAATCAGTTGGGATTTTCATAATCAATGATGAGAACTACTTAAGTAACTAATTATCTAATTGGAAATAATCAAATGGGTAATGTAACAAATGCTTAAGACATGAACATTCCTTATTTATTGAGTACAATATACAGAATTTCTTATGTTAGATTTAGTATTGTTTTGAACTGCCATGTCCATTACTTGATCTAATTTTGAATTTTGTGCCATTGGTACATAATTCAAAACAACAATATTAATAAAAAGTATAGCATACCCTGCATCTAGTCTTAGATCCAGTGAACAGGAATAACCCTCCACTCTAGAAGATCGGCAGCAATAAGCCTGTATTGTTTCTTGTTTACATAATTTCTTCCTTAGCCAAAAGAGGAAGTGATCATCAATTATTTCATACTTTAATCAAGTCCTTAAATCTGATCTTAATCGATTATAATTGATTTTCAGATCGTAGCTAGTGATTGCAGTTGCCAAACACCCTACAAGAAAAGGACTGAATGTGGAATTTCACACTAGTAATATTACTAATAAATAGAGGGTATAAATATTAAACAAACATTTTGTTTGTTTTCATGTCGAACACATACCAAAGTGAAACAAGTAAGACACTATTCTCAACAAATGCAGCAATACTCATTCTTAATTAGCAGTAAATTCTCTTTGGATCATAAAGTAATCATTATGAAACTTGGGGTCAGTTCCTTTTTTTTAGTTCAACACTAGGAATTGATTTATCAATAATCATGGTCAATTATTTTTGAGCTATCATGTGGTATGTTAGAAAATCTGAATAATTTTTTTTTCTTGCAAAACTGTTACTCAACCATGCGAAAAAAAGCTATAACTGTTAAATGGGAAATTTTCATGTTTGTTTTACTTTTACATCAACTTGTGAGTATAATACACAGAAATAAACCTTTCTCCAATATTTAACTTTTGTATGATTCAATAACATTTACATGACTTTCATCTGATGCCATAAAAAGTATGCCAAAAACTTGACTGTCATGAAAATTGACAGACACGAAAATTTCCCAATTTACAGTGTAAATTATCAGTCTTTTAAATCAATGATGACATGATGAGAACAAAATACATCCAAAACATATACATACAACTGTCTACAGCCATTTAGTTTTAATACGTGATACACATTTTTGTCACAACATTTAGCTTATAGTACTGTTATGTCGCGTTTTTCTCGACCCGTCGTCAACCGTAACATCACTTTGAGTTCTACTCGTACTTTTAAGAGCATTTGTTTTCTGGAAATCAATTTCTGTGTAAGGTCGGTCACTTGCTGTTTGTCGTCTCGGGGAGTCATGATAAAAAATGCCAGAAGTGACCGGCGAAGTGGGGGTCATTGACACTGCCCCGTTGTGTAAATTTTCATTGCTTTTTGGGACAGACACTTCAATGTAATTTAGTCCTGGTGTGGAAGCCTCTGTGTTTGATGCTGATGGTAGTGGGCCTACTGGCAAGTTTGTATAATTATGTTCAACAATTTTATTTCGCATGATTACTTGATTTGGACGAACAATTTCCTCCCGGATTAGACCATTTGGTCCAACATTCATATAATCCTGCTGTCGTAAGTCCTCATCCATGAAAACATCTGTGTCATTTAATAACTCCTCCGTATCGACTGAAGGAAGACCTTCTGTTTCCTGTTCGCCTTCCATGTCAATTAATGGAATACTGTTTCTTTGTTCCATTCCTACATTATCAGCTAGATTTTCTGTACTAGTCGGCAAATCTAGCTCTGCATAATTCACAGTCGGAGTGGAATCTTGTCGTAATTGTGGATCATGGAGAAAGTCAATGAGTGCTGAAGCAGTATCCACCGTTCCATTTTGTGGTGATGTTGTGCCTGTATTCACATAATTATGTTCAGCATCCTGAACAACCGACCCATTCACATAATTCAGTTCTGAGGAATTTGATTGTAAGTGATTTCCAGTGTGAACAACAAAGCCATTCAATTCCCGCTGCTCCACTAACGAAATCGGCCTACTATTTGGTAAACTATGATGCTCAAAATGTTGACTAGCGCGATTTTGTTCCTCACCTGCACGTGCAATAAATTCCTGTACAGAATTGAAGAGAACCTCTGCTCGTCGGCACTTAAAAGCATATATACCAGGGCCGGTAGGACATCTCCTCCCACTTTCGAATGAAAACAGTTCCTCATCCCATCCATATCTACGAAGACATCGTAACGGCCATCGTATTTGCTCCCTGCCCCGTTGATGTAGTATAAGATCTGATTCTGTTACTTCTATTTTACCAGCATTTAGTTCATCTCCATTTTCATCCACATTATAAACTTTGTATATTCTCAAATTTCTATTGTGATCAGGCTGGGAGAACAAACATCCCATTATTTTCCACCACTTGTCTGTAAATAAAAATAACAAAAAATATACACAATATTCAAAAAGGGAGAAATATTTCATGTTCTTATTATTAGAGTATAGGGGTGTCACATTATACGGATATCTCAGTATAGTGCGATTTTACTAAAAATTATATTGTACAGTGATACGATTGCTCCGTACCAGTATTTAACAAGATTTTCACAGCTTATGAAAATAAGTTGTTTGATCCATATTTTCTTGTATTGTTTATAACATAAATGTACAAAAATTGAATTCATTCATTTTAACCTGGTGTACAAAAAAAAAAAAAAAAAAAAAAAAAAAAAATGATTATGTCCAACGGGCGTTTGTAAGACATACTAAATCAAATATACATAAGCGCCCATGGAGGAGCAACAGTACAAATTAATTGAATTAAAACTGAAATTCATAAAAAAAAAAAAAAACAGACAAAAGATTTTTAAAGGCAATATATTGTGGTACGTATTGCAATACACTCTTCTCATATTGCAATATATCGTGGTACGCTATGAGCATATCATGACACCCCTATTAAAGTACATTTGGCATGGGTGAACACAGGGAAGAAATGGTGTTTTAACACCTAGTAAAGATGTTTTCACTTATTGGTGATGTTAATGCCTTATGTTTTACATGTCCTTTCTATGCACAAAAACTAGGCTAAAAAATTAAGGTCAACTGTGTGGATGTACACTTACTTTCATGTCATAAAAACCATCACCCACCCCTCCCGATCCTTATTTTTATGTGGTCTTTTTGAATGCAGTATTTTATTCAAATTCAAAAAATTGCACTTTTTCATAAAACATTCTGGAAGACATAATCTTGACATGTAACTGTAGGAAATTAGCAAAGTTTTCATTGGTACATGTAGCAATTGTATGCTGTAAAACTTTTGGATGTTTTGGAGATATTGGTTTGTTATGGTATGTTCCATGTAAACCCGATGAATTTGTGTAACAACTGTGTAAATGTTAACAGATTTTTGTTAATGTGAAAGTGTATAAGTTTCTGGAACTGTGATCTCTATCACCACCCACTAGTCAAGTAACAAATGCTCAGCATTGCTGTATGACACATCTCAAACATTCATCGATGACTATATGCGCCGATATGATATGGCATCAGAAATATAACCTTTAATACAATTCAAAACTTGATCTCTTTTTCCATGATAATTGTATATTTTGTGTTAACAATTTATGCATTTTGATTTATCAAACACCTAATGTTTGAGATGGAGAATTCTCACACCTGAGACTGGTTAATCTATAATTTTACCAGTGTCAAATTGTTCCATCTCAGCCCCACTGCCTTATAGCAAAGGTGATTGGTTGGTTGGTTGAATGTTGCTTAACGTCACTTCAGCAATTTTTTTTAGCTATTCGCGACGGGACTATTTTATTAATCTCTATGGATTAATCTATGAACAATTTTGTGTATGCATGTAGTGAGAGTGTGTTGTATGGTCTGCCTTGTACTAGCGCACATTCAGGGCGACTTTAACGTTCTAGCTCACAGAGTCAGTACGCCACAGACAAGTGTACTACTCCTCAAGTCCATTATACTGATACCAGGTGATTCAGTAAAGGCCAAGAGCAAGGAAAATTCACTTTCACAAGGAAAATTCACTTTCCCACATGTGGTCCGAACGGGACTCGAACTCACAGCGGTGACAGACCCTGAACTTGAAGACTGACGTCTTATCCATTAGGCCACCTAATGTTTGAGATGGAGAATTCTTACACCTGAGACTGGTTAATCTATAATTTTACCAGTGTCAATTGTTCCATCTCATCCCCACTGTAGAATAGACACAGATGAATGAAGGCCATTCCAGATGAGATGCAATCACTATTAACGATTAATGCAAACATTTGTTTACAAATCGTGTTTTTATGTTGCAAATGTGTGAAAAATAACCCTACACCAGTAACGGTGTAAAACAGAGATATCTTAAATGTGTATGACTATTTTCAATTTCTCAAAAAAGCTGATTCTGAAGAGCAAATTAATTATCCTAGTCTGAGACATCTGAGATATCTCTATCTCATGCTTTGAGCAGTATAGGATTTTCTTATAATTTTAATCCAAAATCTGAACCAACTGAGGACCTAAATGTTGGACCCTGCCCACGTAAATTAAGATTTCTTTATCCCACAGGATAGTTCCGACAGATTTGATAAATTTATATCATATATACATGATATAGTGAAACCTGCCTATGAAGTCTAACTAGGGAAACCAGCAGAAATGGCCTTTATGGGCAGGAGGTCCTTATATAAAGGTTCAAATTAAATGAACAAAGAGTGATTGAGATAAATTTTACTGGCTTTTTAAAAGCAGGTGCCCTTTATATAGAGTTGTCTCTCATTAGGAATATTCAATCATATTCAATGATCCACACAATACATGGGTTGTGTTAGGATTCACAGTTAATTTATAAACAATGAACTTCTCCCTTAGTATAGATGAAACAAACACCTGTGTCTTCTATATATAAAGGTACTGGTCCATAATAAATATATGAATTAAAGGTCAAACAGACAGGTCAATATTGTTTGCCTACAATTAACATGATTAACTCCAGGCCCCGATTTCACAATCATTCCTTAGCTAAGGTTTTCCTTAACTTAAATTTAGCAAATTTTGGTAATCATTTTCTGGAACTATTGTCAAAACTAAATGCAAATGTTTTAATCTAGAAAATATCTTAAGATTGACACCTTCAAATTCCGAATATCTTCATAATTAACAAACTTAAAAATGATTAAAATTTTGCAAGAAGTCGGGGCCTGTAATTATTGTAGTGTTATTTAGGCAGTAAAACACTGATGTTATAGGTAAACAACATTGACCTGTCCGCTTGACCTTTTATTAGGAATATTTATACAGTAGGACCTACTCAATACATGGGTAGCGTTAGGATTCCCTGTTAATGTATACACATTGCCAATGATTAGTGGGATTATATAGAAGAAAAATAAATACATTATCCCTATTCTCAAATTTACTTGTTCATAATGAATATTTAAATCAAAGGTGAAACAAACAGGTCAATGTTGTTTGCCTATACCAATAAGTTACAATTCACAGCACACACATTCTTGAATTTATTAAGTACAGGCAAACAACATTGACCTGTCTGCTTGACCTTTCATTAGGAATATTCATAATAGAAAGATCCTCTCAAGTGTTGTTAGTGTTAGGATTAGCAGTTAATTCACATAATGCAGTTACTCAAAAGATTATTACCATTAAGTAGATACTTAATTACTGGTGATCTATATAAAAAAAATTTATGTCATAAATGTACTCGTCCATAATAAGGTCAAGCAGACAGGTCAATGTTGTTTGTCTACACTTAAAAGTATATTTGTCTATAGTGTGTGAGGAGAGGAAGATAAAAACTGACTTATCTTGTCCAGATGATGGCCGGGAAATTAGACCTAAAAAATGTGTGTTTCTGCAAACCCGAACAATCTTAAATTTTATGCAAATTACTGTAAAGTCTTTATTACAATATTTTAAAGTTGAAATCCTAGCCCCGTATGGTCAATGTAAAACAAAAAATTAAAATGCCTACCTAATGACCCTAATGTTTCTAAGTGTTTATGGAAACACATATTTGTTTTTCTTTGGCCTAAGTAGTTAATACTTCGTTACACAACAAGTGGGTGTAAGAGATAATCTTAATAAAGTGCATGTTTGTAGTAAAGCGTAATTTATAAAAAACACTCTGGTAAAATCTACTACCGTGACCTAATTCCAATTAAGAGCATGTGTATACCGTAACCATTTCCTCATTACCGGTACATTTCAGAGATTATTCTTGAATTTTAAGAGAATTATGTTCTATGGACCATTCAAGATTCTTTCAGGAGGGCCCGGTGGCCTAATGGATAAGACGTCAGTCTTCAAATCCAGGGTCTCTCACCGTTGTATGTTCGAGTCCCGCTCAGACCACATGTGGGAAAGTGAATTTTCCTTACCGTTGGCCTTTACTGATTCACCTGGTATCAGTATAATGGACTGGGGGAGTGGTATGCTTGTCTGCGGCATACTGACTCTGTGAGCTAGCACGGTAAAGTCGCCCTGAGTGCGCGCTAGTACAAGGCAGACCATACAACACACCCGCACTTCACATGCATACACAAAAATTGTTCATAAATTAATCCATAGAGATTAATTAAATAGTTCTCGTCGCGAATAGCTGAAAAATTGCTGATGCGACGTTAAGCAACATTCAACCAACCAACCAAGATTCTTTCACCTCTATCAAGAGAGTCTGCTCTGTGATACTGGGTAAGAAAACCACTGACCTTTGGAAAAACTAACAGAAACTGACAAATTTTAACAACAAGAGGCCCATGGGCCTTAACGCTCACCTGAGGAAGAGTACATATCTTATGCAGAGGTTCAATGGTCAATGACATTAATAAAAGAGAATATTAAAATGTTTAGCAGTAAGGGCCAATAATATGCAAGTATTTTTGCAAATTAATTATAATAATTATTATATAAGTATGCTATATATAACATATTTAAAGTCTAGCTACAATATATATTTATAAAAAGCTAAAACATCTGTAAATTAAAATGTGCATTAGGCCAATACCTACAATATTCCAATATACATGCCAATACAAAAAGTTTATAGTTTTTGAGATAATTAACCATTTAAATATTCGTTCGCAGCTATGACCTTGACCTTTGAACCTATGACATTTATTCATATATCAAAATGATCGTTAGGCCAATACCTACAATATTCCAATATACATGCCTAAACAAAAAGTTTATAGTTTTTGAGATAATTAACCATTTAAGTATTTGTTCGTGTCTTTGACCTTGACCTTTGAACCTATGACCTTCATTCATATATCAAAATGATCGTTAGGCCAATACCTACAATATTCCAATATACATGCCTATACAAAAAGTTTATAGTTTTTGAGATAATTAACCATTTCAGTACTTGTTTACATCTGTGACCTTGACCTTTGAACCCATGACCTTTATTCATATATCAAAATGACCATTGTGCCATTACCTACAATATTCTGATATACATGCCTATACAAAAAATTCATAGTTTTGCAGATAATTAACTATTTTGGTATTCTTGGACATCTGTGACCTTGACTTTTGAACCCATGACCTTGATCTATGTATCAAAATGATCATCATGTCAATACCTACAAATAACTGAAAATCCTATGCAATTATCACAAGAAATGTTAAAAAAATAGCATTTTTTATCAAAGGTCAAAAACTGGGACATGACCTTGACATCAATTGGAAGAAAATTGCAAGACAAGATCAACAGTGAAAACTCCATACAATTATCTTCAGCCGTTATGAAGTTATAACAATAAATGTCTCATTTTAAAAATTACGTAACTTTACGCAAAAAACGCGTAACCTATTTTTCGTTCAATTTTCATGAAAAACACAATTTTAATGTTCCCAGGTATGCTGAATCCAAATATCCAATCAAATTTGCCTGCACCTTTTGGTTTCAGAGAAGAAGATTTTTTTGTCTTTTTGCTATTTTTAGTAACAGCGCCATCTTGTTGGGCGTGGCCAAACCCCGAACACAATTTTGAAAGGCTGTTACCTAGGCATGATAATTACTAAGTTTCATCAAATATGGCCCAGTAGATTTGGAGGAGAAGATTAAAATGTAAAGTTTATACACGACGCACGACGGACGACATAAGACACACGACGCAGACGGACGGTGATAGATTGCAATAGCTCATCTGAGCCATTGGCTCAGGTGAGCTAAAAATAAGTTTTATGATAAATTATGGTGTCATTGCATGTAAAATACTATAATCATAATAAGTAGAAACTGTCACCGTCACTTGGCTATGAAAGACCAAAAAAGATACTGTTTTTTCTGGGGTTTTTTTTTGGTTCCCTATACAATTATAACACATATAATTGAACCCCTGTTTACGTAAACTGATGCTCCATGTCAAGGCAGGCAAGGCATGTTAAAAAACCCTCCCTGCACATTGCCCTGAGCACACTGCACACTGCAAAGGAACAAAATTCTGTCACTTCACCTATAGCTGATGACCTCTCAATATAAGTGAAATATTCTTGACTGGGATGTAAAATTCCATTCAATCAATCAACTGGTCACAGACAGGTGTTAGAGTGAAATAATGCAAACTTTAACAATTGAAAGTAACAGTATGTTAAAATCTAAATGATCTAAGTAAGACTTTCATCCACAACATAAAACCGTTTCTGAGTACTTCAATTTTTAGCACAGTAATCCCTAGCTCAAACCACACCCCAAGTTCAAATCAATAGGTGTTTTAATAGCACATTTATCATTATCAACAACATTAAACTCTTACATGAAATAAATCTGATCTCTGCAAACATGGCAAACTTAAATAGAGTAAACCCCAGCCCTTACAGCACCCCTACCCTACCCCATAGTTCACATCTAGATACTCTAAGTTAGACATTCATCAATAACATTAAACCCTTACTTTAGATAAATGTGAACACTGAAAACTTTAACACAGTAAACATCTCTCCCCCAGCCCAACCACACCCACCCTTATGTTACAAACTAAATTCCTCCCCCCCAAACACATATACATCATCACCACCCAACTCCAAGTTCAAATCTAGATCAAACGCTGTGATATACACCAACACCACCCAACTCCAAGTTCAAGTCTAGATCAAACACATATACATCATCACCACCCAACTCCAAGTTCAAATCTAGATCAGACACATATACATCATCACCACCCAACTCCAAGTTCAAATCTAGATCAGACACATATACATCATCACCACCCAACTCCAAGTTCAAATCTAGATCAAACACATATACATCATCACCACCCAACTCCAAGTTCAAATCTAGATCAGACACATATACATCATCACCACCCAACTCCAAGTTCAAATCTAGATCAGACACATATACATCATCACCACCCAACTCCAAGTTCAAATCTAGATCAGACACATATATATCATCACCACCCAACTCCAAGTTCAAATCTAGATCAGACACATATACATCATCACCACCCAACTCCAAGTTCAAATCTAGATCAGACACATATACATCATCACCACCCAACTCCAAGTTCAAATCTAGATCAAACACATATACATCATCACCACCCAACTCCAAGTTCAAGTCTAGATCAAACACATATACATCATCACCACCCAACTCCAAGTTCAAATCTAGATCAAACACATATACATCATCACCACCCAACTCCAAGTTCAAATCTAGATCAGACACATATACATCATCACCACCCAACTCCAAGTTCAAATCTAGATCAGACACATATACATCATCACCACCCAACTCCAAGTTCAAATCTAGATCAGACACATATACATCATCACCACCCAACTCCAAGTTCAAATCTAGATCAAACACATATACATCATCCACCCAACTCCAAGTTTAAATCTAGATCAGACACATATACATCATTACGACCCAACTCCAAGTTGAAATCTAGATCGAACACATATACATCATCACCACCCAACTCCAAGTTCAAATCTAGATCAAACAAATATACATCATCACCACCCAACTCCAAGTTGAAATCTAGATCAGACACATATACATCATCACCACCCAACTCCAAGTTCAAGTCTAGATCAAACAAACACATATACATCATCACCACTCAACTCCAAGTTCAAGTCTAGATCAAACACATATACATCATCACCACCCAACTCCAAGTTGAAATCTAGATCAAACACATATACATCATCACCACCCAACTCCAAGTTGAAATCTAGATCAGACACATATACATCATCACCACCCAACTCCAAGTTCAAGTCTAGATCAAACAAACACATATACATCATCACCACTCAACTCCAAGTTCAAGTCTAGATCAAACACATATACATCATCACCACCCAACTCCAAGTTCAAGTCTAGATCAAACACATATACATCATCACCACCCAACTCCAAGTTCAAGTCTAGATCAAACACATATACATCATCACCACCCAACTCCAAGTTCAAACCTAGATCAAACACATATACATCATCACCACCCAACTCTAAGTTCAAGTCTAGATCAAACACATATACATCATCACCACCCAACTCCAAGTTCAAGTCTAGATCAAACACATATACATCATCACCACCCAACTCCAAGTTCAAATCTAGATCAAACACATATACATCATCACCACCCAACTCCAAGTTTAAATCCAGATGCTCTAAGTTCCACAATCATCAACATTTAACCCTTACATTGCATAAATCTGAACACTGCAAACTTTAACACAGTAAACACCCTCTCCTCCAGACCAACCACACCCATCCCTACATTACAAATTAGATGCTCTAAGCATGACTTTTATCAACAATATTATACTGTTACATTAAATAAAGAACATTAAAAACTTAAAGCACAAAACAAAACAAGTTACTTCCACTGCTATAAACAACCTAAAACTATATATTTTATTGATCCAATTTCAAGCATCACTTCGACAGAGAATGGAGGTGAAGGTCACTCAACATTTATAAACATCAATCCTTGTTTATTATGAAAACCTAACAACAACACTGAAACATTGATCAGTATACACACTGATAACCATTTAAACAGCAGGGCTCAATTTTGTGTACTGTTAAGGTCAAAATAGCCAGAATTGTGAAAATAAAAAATACCAAAATTGTTACAAAACTTCAGAATAGACAGAAAGAACAAGTTTAATGAGCTTAATTACAGTTAAATCTCGTTATCACGAACTCCACTGGGAAATGAACAAAGTTTCACTTATCTGAAGTTAACGATAAACAAAGTTGTAGACACCAGTTTTGCCGAACAGAAGTTACTTCATTTTCATTCACATGTTTTAACTTTATCATCTTCTCATGAACCGTTTAATGTGTGGTTTTCTTTATTTAATTAAGATCTGACTCCAGTTTCACAATAATTCCTTAACTAGGATTTTCTTTAATTTAAAGCTGACAAATTTTGACAAAATCTTATGGTGCTACAAATAAAAGATTTCAACAAAAATTTCAAACTTACCAGATTTAGTTAAGAAAGATCTCAGTTAAGAAATGATTGTGAAATCGAAGTCAGATAGTTTTAGAACTTTCTTAATTTTTCTTATTTGCCGACAAAAAAAAATCCCATTTTGTTTCTATTCCGGTTACACTTTGAATATTATAATCTCTCAAGACTTTTGGTTTTTGAGCATGAGTAGTGCTCAATATGGCTTCAAGTGTCGGTAGTCATGTTTAGCTTGACAGTAGTTAAACCTTCAGTTTTCCTATCTGTATAAACGGTTGTTTGTTCAAGTACAATGATTAACATAATAACGGAAGTCATGAGGTCAGTCTGAGATTATAAATAATAGTTATTTACAGAAATTGTTCCAAGCTCCCAACAGTAATCAAAATTGAATTTTATCAAAATATGTTTTTGTTTCTTTATGAAATTCTAAGGATTTTAGTTCAAGTTCACTGAAATAGTTTCAAGTTATCTAATACTATTTTCGTTTAATTTTCATTTGATAGACTCTAAAAATTTGTCCGAAAATTCAAAATATGCAAGTTTGAAATAACCGGATTTATTTTGGTTACATAAAGAGTAACTCATATCCGATTTTTTTAAAAATGTTTACCTTATCCGGAAATTCAAAATATCCATGTTCAAGATACGTAACAAGATTCACCTTTACTTGCAGTTTTATCTGTTTCAAGATTGATCATTGGCATCAATTTATAGTCTTTATATTGATTTTTTAAACATTTTTTCAGTAAATTGTTTTATTTCCTTTTTAAATTATGTCAACCAGCTTAAGTGTTTGTGAAAAAAACTGAAACATTTTCAATTATGAAATGGAACTGATTATAAGCCCGGAAAATATGGCCTAGCAAGAACCTTAAACTAACTTTTTATAACAAAGTAAAAATCTATAAAAAAAGTACAGTTATTTTAAGCATAGTCATTATAAATTTAATACTTTTTTAACTTAATTACCTGTATCACAGAAAATTGATTGATAGATTGAATGGGGTTTATATCCCAGTCAAGAGTATTTTACTCATATCGAGACATCACCAGCTAAATGTGACGTTGCAAAATTTTTGCCTTTGCCGTGCACTCAGGCAATGCGCAGGAAGGGTTGTTACGCCGTGTAATGTAATAAGCACCAAGTAATGTAATACCCACCTTGTTGTGTAATAATTTTTTTCATGTAATGTAATAACACCTTGTTATGTAATAAAAAACGACAAATAATGTAATATAACAAGGTTTTGTGTAATGTAATAAAATTTGACAAAGTCAGCTCAAGGTCAAATTCAAGGTCAGTGTTTCGAACAAAAGCATTGGCCTTTAATTTGGAAAATTTCAATTTTACATTATACAGAAATTTTACTACATAATGTGAAACCTTGTTTTATTACATTACACATCATTTTTTATAATAATACAGTACAGACCTGTCAAAATTTTAACATCTCATCTCCTATTTAGCTATAGCTCGATAATTTTTTAGTTTTTCATCAGCTGCTATCTATCTATCTATCTATCTATCTATCTATCTATCTATCTATCTATCTATCTGAAATTTTTCTGCTATTCATATCTCAAGCATTCGGCAGCCGAGTTTGGACTCAATTTTTTATCTCAGTATTAAACTTTCGACAGGTATGTAATTGAACACATTAACATGTATATCTGACAAGAAACTTTTTGATAATGCCAAAATATGCATCACCCACCATTTTAAAACCTAATCATCCTTAATGGGCAATTGGTACAGACCACTTTAGTAAATACCAAATAATTACACATAATTATGCTGATAAAATGTCAGCCTCCTTTTCAAATTAAGCTCCCTGTGTGGACTTTATTGTAATAGATTTTAGATAAGACTGTTATTGGATTTAGAGCTAATCAGCTTATGTTCCATCATTTTCAGCTTTTTATGGTAACATTGGACCTATAAATAGCACATTTCATGTGTTAAGATTGTTAATTTCATGGTTATTAATATTACTGGAATTTATAGAATTGGCTAAATTACTAAAATATTTCTCAGTTGATCATATTTTTATATACAGTTCAAGTCAGGTAGTGTCATTTTTGTCATCTATGTGAAATGATCATCTGTCTCTAGAGGTAGCAGTCACCTGTCTCTTAGAGGTAGTGGTAACCTTCTCTAGAGGAAGTGGTTATCTGTCTCTAGAGGTAGCAGTCACCTGTGTAATATGGTCATCTGTCTCTAGAGGTAGCAGTCACCTGTGTAATATGGTCATCTGTCTCTAGAGGTAGCAGCCACCTGTGTAATGTGGTTGTCTATCTCTAGAGGTAGCAGTCACCTGTGTAATATGGTCACCTGTCTCTAGAGGTAGCAGTCACCTGTGTAATGTGGTTGTCTGTCTCTAGAGGTAGCAGTTACCTGTGTAATATGGTCATCTATCTCTAGAGGTAGCAGTCACCTGTGTAATGTGGTTGTCTGTTTTTAGAGGTAGCAGTCACCTGTGTAATATGGTCATCTATCTCTTGAGGTAGAAAATAATATTCTCTCTTGATAGGTGGCGCTGTAGAAAATCACCACGTGACCGGAAGTAAAATTCCATTGGTCCAAATAATCTTCATGACATAATGGTAAATGTAAATGCAAGACACTTTTGGTTTCTTAGCATGACAAAAAATTATTAAAGCTTATTTGTCGACACCACTGGTTATACTTTGATCATTTATCCCATGAAAATGGCCACCAGGTGGCGCTTTAATACTTCTTAAGTAAGTCGAAAACCTACCTGAATTTTTGCCATGTTGAATGGTTTATGGCAATGTACAAGATAATTAACTATTTCAGTATGAAAATCCCATGTCATTATCTGGTCAAGTAGTCAAGTTATAACAATTTGAAGCTATTTTACGATTTTTTTCAAAATTTAACGCAAAATCGCGTAACCTATTTTTTGTCCGAATTTCACAAAATGAACAAACTATAGGCTTAAGACCCTAGAGAAGCCAAATATCACATCAGATTTGTTCTCCAATCAATACTTTCGGAGAAAAAGATTTTTTAAGATTTTTGCACCCCTAGGTCACCTTGACCTAGTTATGGTAGCCATGGCAATGCCACGAACAAATCTGAATTGCACCGGCCCATATATACTTCTCACCAAGTTTCATTGAAATCTGTCATGTAGTTTCAGAGGAGATGTCAAAAATAGGTGTTAACGACGCACATAAACATGCTGCACTATGCCATAAGCTCACATGACCTTTCGGTCAGGTGAGCTAAAAACTATGTGAAGAAATCTTTCACCTATATTAAGAAAATCAGTCAGATCTAAGATGCTTCACCAAGCAATGTGACAAAATTCACTTTTTGGATTCAAACTTACCTGCCAGTGACCAACACTAACACTTGTTAAATAGCACCAAGTGAAATATACAACCAGACACTAACACTGGTTAAATAGAATCATGTGATATGAACAACCAGACCCTAACACTGGTTAACTAGGACCAAGTGAAATGTACAACCCAACACTAACACTGGTTAAATAGGACCAAGTGAAATGTACAACCCAACACTATCACTGGTTAAATAGGACCAAGTGAAATGTACAACCAGACCCTAACACTGGTTAAATAGGACCAAGTGAAATATACAACACAACACAAACACTGGTTAAATAGGACCAAGTGAAATATACAACCAGACACTAACACTGGTTGTATAGGACCAAGTGAAATGTACAACCAGACACTAACACTGGTTAAATAGGACCAAGTGAAATGTGCAACATAACACTAACACTGGTTAAATAGGACCAAGTGAAATGTACAACCAGACCCTAACATTGGTTAAATAGAACCAAGTAAAATGTGCAACATAACACTAACACTGGTTAAATAGGACCAAGTGAAATGTGCAACATAACACTAACACTGGTTAAATAGGACCAAGTGAAATATACAACCAGACCCTAACACTGGTTAAATAGGACCAAGTGAAATGTACAACCAGACCCTAACATTGGTTAAATAGAACCAAGTGAAATGTGCAACATAACACTAACACTGGTTAAATAGGACCAAGTGAAATGTGCAACATAACACCAACACTGGCTAAATAGGACCAAGTGAAATATACAACCAGACCCTAACACTGGTTAAATAGGACCAAGTGAAATGTACAACCAGACCCTAACACTGGTTAAATAGGAACAAGTGAAAAGTGCAACATAACACTAACATTTGTTTAAGGCTAAGTGGGATGTATATCATAATGCTAACACTCAGCTTGTATTGGACTAAGTGAAATATCCCTTCGGGGAAAAATTGAAAATTACCCTTTCAGTCATATTTTTGAAGCACCAATGTTGGATAATGCAAAAATAATAATAATGGTGAAATTAACCCAGTAGTTGTGGAGAAATTGTCAAAAAATCACAGAGCCATGTTTTTATTACAGACAATATTTATTTTGTTTATTTGCTGTTTTCTGCATTAAGTTAAATTTTGGTTGTTTAAAGGGTTTTTTTTCAATTACGGAACATCATATATATACACATATACATGCATGTGTGTGTGTGTGCATGTATGTGTGCATGTGTGTGGGCATGTGTGCATGTGTTGTTCTCGCTCATTAAAATGTAAAATTAAAAATCATTAACATAATATACTAATTACAATAAAAAATTAATGTCATTGCTCAAATAATTACAAAAATAATATAAAGACTAAAGTACCTTAAAAGTCAGTGTAGTATATCCTTGACATCATATATAATACATGTATGTATACACACACTTTTATATACGTAACACCACAGGCACAACAGAAGCTGATAAGTAAATTGTCTGTGTCTGGCTGGTTACAAAATAGGAGGCCAGTTTATACATTCCTTCTTACATACCTAAAGATATAACAACCAATTAATTATAATTTTAATGAGCAAAAGTAAAAACTTAAGATTTATACATATTAAAACAGCTAACACACCAGTCAGACGTTTACTTCACTTTAGACCTTGTCTGGTATGTTAACAATCAGGTATGCCAGATATTATACATACAATATGGGGGTCGTAAAATTTATGTCAAAGAGACCAAAATGATTTATGGTATATAAAAAAGTCTAGTAAAAAACAAATAATAATAGGTGATGTAATTAATTATCTTATGTATATCTGTATTTCAACTTTTTGATGTTGTTTTTCCATATTTTCATTTTGTTATGTTTTTCACTGTGGACATCTCAATAGAACTCAGTGATTTTTTTTATCAAGAAGCAAGTATAGCTAGTAGTTATCAAAAAAAAAACAAGAGGCCCATGTGTCTTAATGCTCACCTGTGACCTTGACCTTTGAACCCATAACCCTCATTCATATATCAAAATTATCATTAGGCCTATACCTACAATATTCTAACATACATGTCTATACAAAATATTTATAGTTTTCAAGATAATTAACCAATTCAGCATTTGGCTCAGGTGAGCTAAAAAATCAGGCGTCAATAAAAATTTAAAGAAAATTTAATTCCAAAACTTAAAACACAAAAATGGTTACATTTGTTTTCCTTTCAGTATGTAAAACTGTTTGTAGTTTTTATTACAAACTATAGGCAAACAACATTGACCTGTCCACTTGATTTAAATATGCATTATGGACAGGTATATTTAAGAAATAAAAATCACACATGTATATTTCGTCTATTGATGTGAACACTAATCATGGTCAATTTGTAGAATCCTAAAACTACACATGTATTGGGTGGACCATCCAATATGAATATTCCTGATAAGAGGTCAAAGGGACAGGTCAATGTTGTTTGTCTATATCATAGTAGTTTGTGCCTAAATATTTTTCTGGCCATCCCCCATGCTTTAGTTTATTTTTTCTGTTTCTTTTTTAACCTGAAATGGCCAGTCAGATTTTAATGACAATTTTGTTTGCCAAACTAGCAACTTATAGAAAAAAAACAGATGCAAAATCAGAATTTTAGTTCCTATGGCAATTTAACTTTGTCAACTTTGAGCCCTACTGAACTCATATCTCTAATCTGGTAAACTATATATATCACAAACGTTCCATGTCTTGTTTTATTTTGAATAGAATTTTCAAGGTAATGATTGATTGATTAGCTAATTGAATGGGGGTTTACATCCCAGTCAAGAATATTTCACGCATATCAAGACATCACCAGCTATAGGTGGAGTGGCAGAAATTTTTATCTTTGTAGTGCACTAACGTAAATGTGCAAAGAAGGTTCTTTAAGGTGTAAATGCGCCTGCCGTGACATAGGGCATCGGTTTTTAAGGTGTCTTCCATAATTTATAATTATTATATATGTACTTTGCTTGCTTCCGCAATGGTTTTCATGAAACAAAACCAAAATAAAACTTTCACAAATAAAATGTCATTTCTAACAAGAACTTCTACATGTTCTAAGTTAACATTACTTTAAATGGTAAGTGATAATTAGTTTAGTTTAGTTTAGTTAAGCTTATGTTGCTCAGTCTGTTTCAATCACTTCTAGTTCTAAGTGTCCTCTGTAGCGGCCACAGGTGACCTTCTTTTTTCTAATTCTACAGCGGTACATGTACCTTTAACATGCAATGAGACACAGGACATCAGTTTTGCGTTTCATCTGAAGGACTACATAGTAACAAGCTTTTTACAGCTCTAGTATGGGCAGGAGATGAAAATCATCTCAGAAAATTTCCAAGTCCTGAGTGAGGTTCGAACCCACAACCCTTGACTTCGAAAGCCAGTGACAGCACCACTCATCATCTTCTGATATCATGATTTCATTGTGTATTGTGTGGTGTTGTATTATGCTGGTCAAACTATCGGTCAGGCCCCAGTTTCACAAACATTTCTTAACCAAAAATTTTGTTTGTTTTCAGATATTCACAAATTTAAGATGTCATTTTGAAGACCACCCTAAGCCTAATACCTCCATGTTTTAATTTCCTTGAAACTTTTTATTTTAAGCACCAAAAAATATTGTCATATTTTGCCACATTTAAGTTAAGTTGTGAAAATAGGCCCATCACTCAGGACTCAATTACTTATTAATATGGTGATTTTGTTTTGTTCAATTGCCTATGAGATTGGGAATATTTGACCCTCTTCAAGAGGCCCATTGGACCTGATAAGCTAACCTGTTAAATAATTGCTAGATGGTATATTTCAAAATAACATAAATACTGAAACCTTGAAACATATAAGAACATATATATGTATAACAGATTTGAGGCTTTTTCAGATAATAGTTCAGTATTCTTTTGCATCTGTGACCTCGACCTTTGAACCCATGACTTTCATCTATATATCAAAATGTATCAGTACCTACAATATTCTTGTAAACATGTCTTTACAAAAGGTTTTTAGTTTTCAAGATAATTAACCATTTGGGTATTGCTTTGCATGTGACCTTGACCTTTCAACCCATGACCTTCATCTATATATTAAAATGGTTGTCATGTCAATATCTACAATATTCTGACATACATAGCTATACAAAGACTAAGTTTATGGTTTCCAAAATAATTACCCATTACGGTATTGTTTTGAATCTGTGACCATGACCTTTGAACCCATAACCTAAATCTACCGGAAGTTGAAAATAAAAACTGATCTGATCGAGTCAATTTTTCGCTTTACTCAAATTCATAAACTACTCAAGCGCCGATATGATTAAGATGCAGACATATGACAATATCACCCCATAACAATATCAGCCTACATTCAATATAATTTTATTTTTTAGACAGACTAGATAATTTTGTCATAATAATAGAGTGAGAACAAACTTATTTACTTGTGTTTAATTGTAGTGACCAGATTCATAATCAAATTTTGAATAAAATACTTTTTTATGATATCATGATATATGGATATTTTCTTGTAAAATTAAAAACCTGTAGTCTGTACCCTGTGAGTTTAATTATGAACCTGTAGTCTGTACCCTGTGTGCTTTTAATTATGAACCTGTAGTCTGTTCCCTGTGCTTTTAATTATGAACCTGTAGTCTGTACCCTGTGTGCTTTTAATTATGAACCTGTAGTCTGTTCCCTGTGTGCTTTTAATTATGAACCTGTAGTCTGTTCCCTGTGCTTTTAATTATGAACCTGTAGTCTGTACCCTGTGTGTTTAATTATGAACCTGTTGTCTGTACCCTGTGTGTTTAATTATGAACCTGTAGTCTGTACCCTGCATGTTTATTTATGAACCTGTAGTCTGTACCCTGTGAGTTTAATTATGAACCTGTAGTCTGTAGCCTGTCTGTTTAATTATGAACCTGTAGTCTGTACCCTGTGTGTTTAATGAACCTGTAGTCTGTACGCTGTGTGTTTAATGAACCTGTAGTCTGTACCCTGTGTGTTTAATTATGAACCTGTAGTCTGTACCCTGTGTGTTTAATTATGAACCTGTAGTCTGTACCCTGTGTGTTTAATTATGAACCTGTAGTCTGTACCCTGTGTGTTTAATTATGACCCTGTAGTCTGTACCCTGTGTGTTTAATGAACCTGTAGTCTGTACCCTGTGTGTTAATTATGACCCTGTAGTCTGTACCCTGTGTGTTTAATGAACCTGTAGTCTGTACCCTGTGTGTTTAATTATGACCCTGTAGTCTGTACCCTGTGTGTTTAATTATGAACCTGTAGTCTGTAGCCTGTCTGTTTAATTATGAACCTGTAGTCTGTACCCTATGTGTTTAATTATGACCCTGTAGTCTGTACCCTGTGTGTTTAATTATGAACATGTAGTCTGTACCCTGTCTGTTTAATTATGAACCTGTAGTCTGTACCCTGTAGTCTGTACCCTATGTGTTTAATTATGAACCTGTAGTCTGTACCCTGTGTGTTTAATTATGAACCTGTAGTCTGTACCCTGTGTGTTTAATTATGACCCTGTAGTCTGTACCCTGTGTGTTTAATGAACCTGTAGTCTGTACCCTGTGTGTTTAATTATGACCCTGTAGTCTGTACCCTGTGTGTTTAATTATGAACCTGTAGTCTGTACCCTGTGTGTTAAATTATGAACCTGTAGTCTGTACCCTGTGTGTTTAATTATGACCCTGTAGTCTGTACCCTGTGTGTTTAATGAACCTGTAGTCTGTACGCTGTGTGTTTAATGAACCTGTAGTCTGTACCCTGTGTGTTTAATTATGACCCTGTAGTCTGTACCCTGTGTGTTTAATTATGAACCTGTAGTCTGTACCTTGTGTGTTTAATTATGAACCTGTAGTCTGTACCCTGTGTGTTTAATTATGAACCTGTAGTCTGTACCCTGTGTGTTTAATGAACCTGTTGTCTGTACCCTGTGTGTTTAATTATGAACCTGTAGTCTGTACCCTGTGTGTTTAATTATGACCCTGTAGTCTGTACCCTGTGTGTTTAATTATGAACCTGTAGTCTGTACCCTGTGTGTTTAATTATGAACCTGTAGTCTGTACCCTGTGTTTAATTATGAACCTGTTGTCTGTACCCTGTCTGTTTAATTATGAACCTGTAGTCTGTTACTTGTGTTTAATTATGAACCTGTTGTCTGTACCCTGTGTGTTTAATTATGAACCTGTAGTATATACCCTGTAGTCTGTACCCTGTGTGTTTAATTATGAACCTGTAGTCTGTACCCTGTGTGTTTATTTATGAACCTGTAGTCTGTACCCTGTGTGTTTAATTATGAACCTGTAGTCTGTACCCTGTGTGTTTAATTATGAACCTGTAGTCTGTACCATGTGTGTTGATTTATGAACCTGTAGTCTGTACCCTGTGTGTTTAATTATGAACCTGTAGTATGTACCCTGTGTGTTTATTTATGAACCTGTAGTCTGTACCCTGTGTGTTTAATTATGAACCTGTAGTCTGTACCCTGTGTGTTTATTTATGAACCTGTAGTCTGTACCCTGTCTGTTTAATTATGAACCTGTAGTATATACCCTGTAGTCTGTACCCTGTGTGTTTAATTATGAACCTGTAGTATGTACCCTGTAGTCTGTACCCTGTGTGTTTAATTATGAACCTGTAGTATGTACCCTGTAGTCTGTACCCTGTGTGTTTAATTATGAACCTGTAGTATATACCCTGTAGTCTGTACCCTGTGTGTTTAATTATGAACCTGTAGTATGTACCCTGTAGTCTGTACCCTGTGTGTTTAATTATGAACCTGTAGTATGTACCCTGTAGTCTGTACCCTGTGTGTTTAATTATGAACCTGTAGTATGTACCCTGTAGTCTGTATCCTGTGTGTTTAATTATGAACCTGTAGTCTGTACCCTGTGTGTTTAATTATGAACCTGTAGTCTGTACCCTGTGTTTTAATTATAAACCTGTTGTCTGTACCCTGTATGTTTAATTATGAACCTGTAGTCTGTACCCTGTGTGTTTAATTATGAACCTGTTGTCTGTACCCTGTGCTTTTAATTATGACATTTTTGAGAAATTAGTTTTTATTTATTGAATTATATATGAAAAATCACAGAGGAAGAATATTGGCGATGAACGCTTGTTTTGAATTACATTACATCATAAGGCCGAATTGGTTACTGTTATAGGCCAATTTTGTTATGGGCCGATATTTTCATAGGCCGCTTTTATGGGCCAAATTGTCCAGGAGCAAAAATTTTAAGTAGTTCCCTACAGACTTATTCTGTAGTTATACAAGAACATTGATTAGGATATTAAATGTCCCAAAGGAATTTACAGGATCAGTAGTGCATGAGGATTTCAGCTTGACAAAGTGAACAATTTTGTTTTAAAGAAAAAGGAAAAAATGCAGTAGCCAAACCGGGACTCGAACATGGAACCTTACCAATATCGTTGTTCACTTTGTCAAGCTGAAATCCCAAATGCACTACTGATCCTGAACATTTCTCTGGGAAACTAAATATCCTAATTTTAAAATCAATGTTCTTGTATAACTACAAAATAAGACTGTAGGGAACTACTTAAAATTTCGAGTGATGATGTTCTTAATTTTGATTAGCGATTTTATCGTTTGAATTTCTGATCGACTGAATCAGCTGAGCGAATGAATGAACCATGCTAGTCCCCTGATCGCTGTCCATGTGCGTGTAATTTTTCTGCTGTTTACATATCTTTAGAACTAATGTAGTTTAAAAAAAATAAATTATCTAGGGAAAAACATACCTTTAAAATGAGAAAATGCTAGGTTACTGCCAAATAACTCTCACAAAGTTTAAATAGAACGCATCTCATTTTGTATGACAGTTGTTTCTCATGGGCAAATTCCACTTCCGGGCTTTTTATGGCCTTGACCTTAAATTACCTGACTCCCACTAGATGGCACTATCTATGCCCACTATAATCATGTGCTAGCTTTCCAAAAAAAAACTGACCCATGTTGGTGATTAGATTTCATGATAATTTTTAAGGCGTGTTTGTTAGGCATGCCCTGCTTCAAACAACGAATGACGTGGCGATGTCTTTTTAAACACTAATTTTATAATTAGACTAAGCCTCGGGGTCAGTTGTTCCAAGCCTGATGATGTTAATCAGTCAAAATTGGACTTTTGCATAATTTCAGATATATTGTAAACTTAAAGTTGAAATGTTGAAAATGAATAAAAACTCCATGAAACTAAAAATTGTGATAAAACAGGTAGATTATGTAAATGTTGTTGTATGAATTCAATTGAAGATGAGTATCACTTTTTACTTGTTTGCCCCGCCTATAGAAATTTAAGATTCAAATATTTCAATAAGTACTTTTGTCATTGGCCAAATATAAGTAAATTTACTTCACTTATATCATGTCGTCTCAGTAACAAAAATATTTTATATCTATCAAAATTCATATATTTTGCGTTTAAACATCGGGAAAATTATTCATGTTTTAAATTTCTACTAATCATCGATTAAACTAATCAAACTTCAAACAACCGGGTCCAGGTTTACGATAAATAAGCGATTCATTTATGTAAACTTGTTTCAATTAAAGAGCCGAGGATATTGAACAAAATATAACATACATGAATTTTCTTTTTTCTTATACAATCTTTATACAACAAACAGAAAAATATTGATATGTTTAGAATAAAAATTATAAAATATTACCTGACTTGATCGCTTTTTCGAAAACTCGTAACGCATTTTAGGAAAATATTTTCAAAAACAATAACGTAAAACTTTGTAATTTAAAAATTTGACGAAAGACGAGAGATAACCCCCTCATTTTTTCATATTATAACATGTTATAACACAAAGGTGGGTTACTAAGAAATATACCAGTAAAATAGATCTTTGTATGATACAAAGATATATTCTTAATTTCTTCACGGGCTTGAAACCAAAATCTGAAAAGTCATTATATAATACTCACGGGGGTAATCCTGATACACCGTATTTCATTTACGTCGGAGTATTCCGTCGGTTTTAATTTACGTCCGAGTAAAATGATACATTTTTGGTCGTTACGCTTTACGGTAAAGAGAAGATATGACTATTTTTAATATAACTTCATAAAAACGAAACTTTAACAGAAAGCAAAAAGTTAGTCGCATTATATTTGATGGTATTTAACTTCCTCATATAAAAACTTGCAAGAAATATTCCTATTTATCACATACCTTTAACATTTACATTTTTGGCAGGTGCTTTTGTTTAGCAGCTGATTTTAATAAAACGGACTTTGATTCAAATAATGTTTCTACTCAAAAATCTCAAGAAATGTCTTTACTTTTATAAACTCGCGAAAACAGAAGCTTTACTCGGCTTTTAAGTGAAATTCTAGGTTGCGTTTAAGCGGAGTGGTATATGTTACGCTTTCCGTTCAGCTGTGTTATGCTTTACGTGAAGATATGTTACGCTTTCCGTTTAATATGATTCGCAATTAACAGAGCTCAATCTTCATTATAACTTTAGATCGAATGTCTTTCCCGATTAAATCTTCACAAGTTGATTCAGAAGTGATTCAGAAAGCATTGCAGGATAGGATTCAATTTTTGAAAGAGAACGCTTGTATATAACTTGAACCAATAAAGAACAAAAACAACATACTGTCACCCATGCTTATATAGCAATACATTATACATGTTATATCAAAAAGTAAACACTTACGAAAGACTATACCGACTTATAGATAGTTATACCAATTAAAATAAACTAAGTCAAACTTGCTTTAAAAGCCACTCGAGGGAGCTAGTAAAAGTGGCCTTTATTGGCAAGTGGTCCTTTATTATATAATAGAGGTGATCTTTAAAGCAGGTTCGAATGTACGTGTCACGGTTAAATACCATTTTGAAAAGAATCAAATGTAGTTCATATAAAGGGTTTTCAGCTCACCTGAGCCAAAGGCTCAGTTAAGCTTTTGTCATCTATCATCGCCAGTCGTTTGTTCTGCGTCGTTTGTAAACTTTCCATATTAATCTTTTCCAAAACTGCTTGGGCACATTTGATGAAACTTGGTGATTATCAGGCCTGGGTAACAGGCTTTCAGAATTGTGTTAGGGGTTTGGCCACGCCTAATAAGATGGCTGCCGTTACTAAAATAGCAAAAAATATTTTTCTCTGTAACCAAAACGTGCAGGAAAAGTTCGATTGGATATTTGGATTCAGGATACCCGGGAACATAAAAATTGGACGAAAAATTGGTTAAGGTTAAGCGTGTTTTGCGTAAAATTCGTAATTTGTGAAACGAGACATTTACATGTATTGTTATAACTCAACAAAGATTGAAGATAAATGTATTGAGTATTTACTGTTGATCTTGGCTCGCTATTTCCCTCGAATTGATGTAAAGATCAAAGCTCAAGGTCATATCTCAGTTTTTGAACTTTCATAAAAATTGCTGAATTTTCAGGCGATAATGGCATGGGATTTTCAGTTTATTGTAGGTATTGACATGGTGATCATTTTTATACATAGATCAAGCCATGGGTTCAAAAGTCAAGGTCACAAATGCACAGGTAAACCAAAATGGTTAATTATCTGCAAGACTATTAACTTTTTGTATATGCATGGCGTAGGAGGGTTTTTAATATTGGGGGGCCAAACCGAAGCTATGTCTATGTCGTGCCGCAGGTACGACCTCGTGTCTATGTCACGAGGCAGGGAGAGTATGAGAGGGGTGCTAAACTTAAACTTTAAAATTTTCAAAACAAGTCTTGTCTAGACGCATTTTCAATGAATTGTGCATCGTTTTTGATAGGTTAAATATGTATATCAAGGCAAGAAATAACTGTATGACACGAGTTCTATAATCACCCCTCTCATTGAGATGGATATCAGAGGCTGATCCTGAATTTTAGAAAGGGGGCGTATAATGTGAGAGCCGAAGGCTCGAACCTTCTAGGGGGGTTCGGGGCTCCCCCCGAAATTTTTGAAAATGTGGCGCAAAAATCCTGCATTCTGGTGCAATCTGAGTTGAACAATTTGATTATTAGCGACATAAAGGGGGGGGGGGGGGGGGTACGCCCTCCGCTGAATCCGCACTGGTTACCCCGAAAATTTTGACGCCCTTTTACAAGTATATAATGAAATTGATAATTCATTGGTAACCCGTTAAAGCTCTTTGGGTTTTTTGGTTTTTTTAGCACTTACACTATAAACATAAACTATGATACAAAATTTCACACAATATATTGCGGGGGCCTGGCCCCCCTTCTCTGACATGGGGGGGGGGCGGCCCCCGCTGGCGCCCCCTGCTCCAACGCCTATGAAGTAAGAATGTTGTAGGTATTGACATGGTGATAATATAGATCAAGTTTATGGGTTCAAGGTCAAGGTTACAAATATAGAAAGAATAAAGAGGGTTAGGTCAAGGTTACAGATATAGAAAGAATACTGAAATGTATACAATTGTTATAACTTGACTATACATGTATAAACAGATAATGACATTTATCTCACCCAACCAGTGTTATTGTGTTAGAATGTCCATTGTATATACTAAGGTGAGCGTTGAGGTCAATCGACCTTTTTTGTTAATTTTAACTCTAAGAATATAGTTGAGTTGGGTAATGGTGTTTTACGCCCCAGTCAAATATAATGTTGTTTACACCGTAGTCAATATCGAGGCGGTCAATTCATCATAGGTGGTTAATGAAGCCAGTGTGCCCAGAGAAGCAGCCGGCTTGCGCTAGATGGGATTCGTTCTAAGGCGATGAGAGGCACCTTAGTCCATAAGCTCGTCCTTTAGACCACTCGGCCACAGATGATCTCTCTTTACTTATGAAACCAACTAGTAAAATACAATCATGCATTTAAAATTTTAGCCATGAATTCATAATGTCTGAAACATCAAGGGCCACGTACAGATGCCAATACTGATATGAAATAAATAATGCCCACCAATAAATCATTGAACATTTATTTAAGGCATATGAAGATATATGTGTGACGTTACAAGTTCTCACGTTAAACGAAGAAACAGGGAGATCGGGTCACATGAAAAAATCAACTTACGAATCGCTTGTTGCTTATGATCTGAAAAAGAGAAAGGAGGTGGCTATAATAGTGAGACTTTAGCTGTAAGCCACCACAGTCAAAATACGCCACATAACAAGAAGACGTTGAAAGCTGAATCTCCTGGTATGTCACAAACAGTGCCTTATGTAGAAAGTGTCAGGAAGAGTGATAAACGTAGCCGGAGCCATTGTCAGTTCGCTGCCAAAGGTGGCGGATTCTCTGAGTACACTGATTTCATTCACCATCTATGAATTCTGTGAATGAATCTTCATTAGGGCGTGAAACACCATTACCAAGTAACCCAACTTAACTACATTCTTAGAAGAAAAGGGTAAAAAATATAATCTTCATTTGATCCTTTTCAAAATGGTATTTCACACGTGTTTAATTTATTTGCGCAATTGGTATAACTATCAACAAGTCGGCTTACTCTATCGTAAGAATAATGCATTACTATATACGTTTATTGGTTTAAGTTACGAACTGTGTATGGTTGCGTTCTCTTTCAAAAATTGAATCCTATCCTGCAATGCTTTCTGACTCACTTCTGAATCAAGTTGTGAAGATTTAATCGAGAAAGACATTCGATCTAAAGTTATAATGAAGATTGAGCTCTGTTAATTGCGAATCATATTAAACGGAAAGCGTAACATATCTTCACGTAAAGCATAACACAGCTGAACGGAAAGCGTAACATTTATACCACTCCGCTTAAACGCAACCTAGAATTTCACTTAAAAGCCTAGTAAAGCTTCTGTTTTCGCGAGTTTATAAAAGTAAAGACATTTCTTGAGATTTTTGAGTAGAAACATCATTTGAACCAAAGTCCGTTTTATTAAAATCAGCTGCTAAACAAAAGCACCTGCCAAAAATGTAAATATTAAAGGTATGTGATAAATAGGAATATTTCTTGCAAGTTTTTATATGAGGAAGTTAAATACCATCAAATATAATGCGACTAACTTTTTGCTTTCTGTTAAAGTTTCGTTTTTATGAAGTTATATTAAAAATAGTCATATCTTCTCTTTAACGTAAAGCGTAACGACCAAAAATGTATCATTTTACTCGGACGTAAATTAAAACCGACGGAATACTCCGACGTAAATGAAATACGGTGTATCAGGATTACCCCCGTGATACTGTATGATACAAAAATCTATTTTACAGGTATATTTCTTAGTTTCTTGGCTTAAAGCCAAAATCTGAAAAGTCACATTTAATACTGTTGCTTTTTTCATTAATTAGACTTTTTTCCAAAAAAACGAAAATGGTTTAAGTTAGGATTAAATTCTATCAACCCTCTTTGAAAAGCTTACTTGTAACATTTCCAGTATTGTTCATATCACAGATCCTTCCTCTGTAAAAGTACCTTCTTTAAAGTATAATTTGTTACCATCAACGTCTTTCTTTCATAATGTTTGACAACAGGGAGGACACAACTTGAAAAAATTCACTTCCTTACGGAGTGTACCGACTAGATCGTAACCGGACCCTCCGCCAGGGTGAAAAACGAGCGTTCTGCCACGGGGCAAAAAGATCCTGACTAGAAAGTTTGTCAGTTATCTCGCACCTGGCTAAATCCTGCTACAGATTGGCCATTGTTGTAGTGGTTTTCTGTGTGTAGATAACGAGCGATTACCCCCCGTTAATGATAACTTATTATTTTCTATGTTTGGAAAATGAGTGTTTACCCCGGTGAATGGTGACGAACGAGTGTTTACCGCCGTGTATGATGACGTAATGTTTTTTTTTGTATGTAGCTAATGATGTAGACGTTTTCTGTATGTAGATTACGAGTTATTACCCCCGTAACCCCAAACCCCCCCCCCCCATGTAAATTTTTGTGTGTGAATAATAAGTGTTTACCCCGTAAATAATGACGAACGAGTGTTTACCCCGTGAATGACGAAGTAACGTTTTTCGATGTGTGGATAACGAGTATCTATCCCGTGATTGATGACGGGATGATTTTCCGTGTGTGGATAATGAACTCTTGATTCCCGTCGTAAATGATGAAGCATTAATTTTCGATGTGCGAAAAAAGAGTGTTTTTCCTGTAAATGATGAGGTTGTGATTTTATGAGTGTTACCCCGTGAATGATGACGAACAAGTATCACTCTCGTGAATGATGACGTAATATGTTTCTTGGTGTTTGGATAACGAGTATTAACTCATGTGAACGATGACGCGGTGATATTCTGTGTGTTGATAACGTATTTTTACCCCCGTAAATGATGACGTAATGTTTCTTGGTGTTGGGATAACGAGTGCTTACCAATGTGATCGATGACGTGGTGATTTTCTGTGTGTTGATAATGAATGTTGAATTACCCCCGTAAATGATGACGTAATGGTTTTATTTGGTGTTTGGATAGCGAGTATTTACCCATGTGAACGATGACGTGGTGATTTTCTGTGTATTGATAACACGTTTACTCCCGTGAATGATGACGTAATGGTTTTATTTGGTGTTTGGACAGCGAGTATTTACCCATGTGAACGATGACGTGGTGATTTTCTGTTTGTTGATAACGAATGTTTACCCCCGTGAATGATGACGGTGTGTGGAATATATGAATCTATTATTAGATCCATGTAGCATAGGAAAATCTCACTCGAGGGTTGAACATTTCAGACAGTCAGAGACTCGGCTTGCCTCGTCTCTGACCAGAAATGTTCAACTCTGAGGATGGGATTTCCCTATCCTACATGGATAAACTTATAATGGATTGTTTTTCTCTCATTTTAATGCCAATATATGAATTTAAATTCGATTTACATAGACATCGACGCCATGATGGAAAAGATAATGTACCTGATTATGATTTTAACAAAAGATATAAACTACAAAACAAAGTATTTATTACTTATAAACTCCCAGAATGAACATTTGAAACACACTTTTAAAGACTCGGGTGTCCTTTTCCCGCAAAATGACGTCATGTTCCCCCCACATGATGACGTCACGTGATAGTCTTTTGATTATGACGCCACCAAAAGTTGTTCCCACGCGACTCATAGAGGATTAATAGAATCTATTCCAATTTGTGGTCCCAGATAGGGAAATCTCAACCCGAGTTCTAATATATTTGGTCCAGAACGAGGCTTGAGATTTCCTTATCTGGCACTACAAGTAGTGATTGATTCTATTTTTCTATCTTGTAAAATTGTTCAATTTAAAATGAATTTCAACTTATCGATACACCTCTGATTTTGTTGATAAAATTATGCGGGAAAAACAGCGTTTAAGCTATCTTTCACAGAGGGATTCCAGATGTATATTTCTTCCATCTTTCTATGTTTGAGATAGAGATTTCCGCTTGAATACACGATGGTAGAAATTTCTATCTTCACCTCCACGTGCGGCTTCCTGTGACGTCACAATCAAAGGACAATTGAATGACGTCATATCGCGGAGACATGACGTCGTCTTGCGGGAAAATGACACCCGAGTTCAAAAATTTAGAAATTTTCACTGCATTTCAAATGTTTATTTTGGGATATTAGAATAAATGGCTTTGTTTTCTAGTTTATACATTTTGTATAAACCAAAATAAGGCACATTCTGTCCGATTGCCATATTTATTTTTAAGTAAATCGTTAAATAACAACGTTGGATTTACAAAAATGACGTGATGTCGATGTTACTGATACTTCAAAGAAAAAATTGTCATTAAAATGGAAGAAAAAGAATTAATCATAAGTTTATCCATGTAGGATAGGGAAATCTCACCCTCGTGGTTGAATATTTCTGTCAAGAGACTCGGCAAGCCTCGTCTCCGCCGGATTAAAATATTCAACCCCTCGGGTAAGATTTCCCTAACCTACATTTTTATGGATTTTTTATCTGGGGTGCAAGAAAGAAATATCCCTTATGAGTATCTTCAATGGAATATTTCTATATAATATGACTTGTCATGGGAGAAAATAATGGTAACAAGTCAAGATTTCTCACAGTTGATCTCACCCGCTTTTTATCCATTTTTACCCAGCAATGCTGCAATTCTTGTTTATTGACACTGTCCGAGGCACCGTATGATTGTCGATGATTGAAAATAAACATTCTTATTCTTATTCTATACATGCATGGTTGTTGGTTCATTAATTAAACATGTAGTTTGCATATCAATTTTGTTGGCATCTGGCAAATTACGTGAGGTGATCATTCAGGCAGTGACACTCAGAACTTAGTACTATAGCCTTGACAGGAATGTTCGTCTAAAGTCAATCTTATTACCAGGTCATAATGTACCATAACGCCAACTAACAGATCGGGAAAATTAGAAAAATCTTAGTTTAGGAATGATTGTGGAACTGGGGCCTGCTCAAGTCAGATTCAAACCTAGGTGATGAGAAGCACTGTAATCTGTAAATTTATGGAAGCTTTAGACCAGTAGGCCAAAAAGACCACAACCCTCAGACATCAAAGATTTCAAAACCTCATCAAGGCAGCTCACCCAATACCATGGATTGATTAAATAAGGTTTTACCTCCAAGTCAAGAGTGTTTTACTTATATCGAGACATCACCAGCTATAGGCAAAGTAACAAGAATTTTGACCTCTGCAGTGTGCTCAGGGCAATGTGCAGCGCAGTCGAAAGGCCAGCTTCCAATATGGCTGATTTTTAATCACTTTAGTCACGTGATTTTCAGTTCAAATTTTGGTACGCAATCGGAAATGGTACTAGGTCTCGAAAATTTAAGTATACTTTTAAATGGGATCGTTATTACTTAAAATCATCAAATATTTTGAACAATAAATATTTTTTCCTTCAATTTATGTAAAAAAGAACCAATTATATACAGAAAATTACGAGCAATACGTCTTGAAAGTGGAGGTTGTGTCACAGCTGTCGGCCGACGATCTCGCTTCAGACACATTTTTTGAAAATATTAGGGCGAGTGATGGGTTCTAATAATTATTTTCTAAAAATTTATTCATTTCTGAACACATCCATATGAAAGACATGTCCGAAATCGGTGTGGGATGCGATTCTGTCAGTTGAGAAAACGGCAGGTGTGGCTCCTTTTGCGGGGTTTGGTTCACATCTGTCGGCCGACATTCGTGCTTCAGACACAAATTATTAAATATTAGGACAAGTGATGGGTTCTAATAATTCAATTCTGAAAATATATTCATTTCTGAACATATTCATATGAAAGACATGTCCGAAATCGATGCGGGATGCGATTCTGTCAGTTAAGAAATCAGCAGGTGTTGCTTCTGTTTTGTTTTGTTTTTCGTATGATGATTATCTCCCTTGTTTACACTGTCTCTCGCATGTATGCGAATAAAAATAGTGATTTTACTGTCTTATTGATTGATATTTGTTTTAATGTAGGGAAATTAAAAAAAATAAAATAAAATAAATAAATAAATAAAATCTAAAAAAAATGGCTTCATTTAACATTTAAATCTTAATCAAATAAAATTATTTTCCATGGGAAATATTTCTTCAAATTTGATACACAAGAGAAAGTTATATAATTTTCTTTTCAGTGGTGTCATGTGCTGATTTTAAATTTTTATTAAAATAATGAATTTAAAATCAGCATATGACAACTAGTTGCTATGTGCTGATTTTGAATGCAGTATTTAAATAAAAATTCAACAGCAGCACCATGACAGTGGAACAGGAAGAAATACTGTTTCCACACCCCAAGTTAATAACTAGAAATTAAAATCTCTTTCTATAAGATGGTCAGGTCAGTTTTACCGGGTGTAACAGTTAATTCTTTAGTATCTGTGGTTCATTTTTTCACAGATCAAGTGCTGCTGGTAGACTTTTTGCAGCTAAAGTACTAATGCACAGATGCAATATTAATCTAATTCTGACTGTCTCCAAAATGACATGGATCAAGTTCATGTATCTACCTTCAGTCCAGAGGATGCTTCATGTCTTTTAGGGTAAGGAGTAGAGTAAAAGTCAAGATTCTTTCACTATCAAACATATTTAGAGATGGGGAGAAAACTGTAGAGCCCAAAGAAAACCAACGACATTCCACAACAAACTGACTAACTTTCTCACACAAAAACTGTCCTGAATGAGATTCAAACCTATACAGTAAGAGGCCATGCCCCTACCAATATTTCAAATGTTATGTTGGACAGGTGCCAGTGTAATGCACAAAAATAATTATGCATTTATTATGTCAATTAGCATTTATTTTTCCTTAAAGTAATGATAATTTTAAAATGCAAGCAAAACATCTTTATTGACATTGTACTGTGTTGACCATGTAATGTTATCTGCAATAAAAAAAAAACAAACAAACATAGTCATTGTTTATTCTGTAGTCTCTGTCTTGTTTTTAGCATAGCAATAGCATTAATAATATTTAATCTACAAATAAAAATGTTATCTATGAATAATCTGAAAATACAATGTTGGCAAATTTGTAAATAAAATTTGAAATATGCATTTCACCTGTCAATAAATATAAAAAAAGTTATCTGTAAATAAAATGAACTAAAAATTAACTTGTAGGAATGCATAATCTGAAAATAAACTGTATAGGTATTGGTATCTGAAAATCAACTGAAATGATTATACATGTATGATGTCTATGTTTCCATTCCTGGTAGCCAAAATTGCCATTGGCTACTAATTTCTGAGGAATTCTTTCAAAAAGTATGGTAACCTATTTTAGCAAATCTGTGGAGAGATACTTTAAAAAGGACTATATTTTCACAATTTTGGAAATTTGGCTACTAATTATTTCAAATTTATGGAAACCTAGTGATGTATCATAAAATCAATGAAAATAAACTACACATATTCTGCATTCTTGAAAATAAAAAAGAAATTAATTAAAACAGAATAATTTAATGTAGTACCAGTATAACATTATTCACCACACAAGAATGATACTGTGGGACTGTCAGAACTAGCCATGATGTGTGCAGCAATGATCCATGTTTAAAGTTTGGCTCAAATTAAAATATGGTAAAAGATATTTACATAGATTCTTGCACAATAAAAGTGAATGGGTTATATTGTGATAAATTTCATAAACATAGCACTGTCGTGCTGTTGTACAGCGTAGTTGGGAAAATCATGTTGTGGCAAGACAGAATATAACCAAAAATTCGGGGGGGGGGGTCGATCTATGCATAGTCCGACGGATGGGGTTTTTTTTGGAAAAAGAAACAATGTACCAAACCATGTATTGCTGAATTAATGGTAGAAAATAATAATTTCATAATATATGAAAAAGACAATCGGTAATTAAAATGTAAAAAAGTTGTACCCGATCGTTTTGTCATTTGGGATAGAGAGAAAGTAGAGTTTTGCAAGATCCTAACGTCGCTATGAGGGGGTACATTCTAGCGTTGTATGTAACTGGATCATTTGCTATTAATCTGGGTTTTAATTAACTGCTGATTATCACTCACAATATTCCCGTTTCATGTTAATGGTGAAGTACAGTTGTTTTCCCAGTTCCGAATTTTTACTACCGAATAATCTAAAATTTCAATCCCGTTCAATTAAAGGAATTGCAAAATAACTTTCTCAATTTGCTTCTACTTGAATGTATGGCATTAATTAAATGTAATTTCAATCCCGTTCAATTAAAGGAATCGCAAAATAACTTTCTCAATTTGCTTCTACTTGAATGTATGGCATTAATTAAACTTCAACCGCTTCCTAAATGTATGTGCAGGACAGGTCGGCAGATTGTAACGATGTAAACAAATCGTGATCACGGAAATGCTGTTTTCAAGAAAACATACTACCACGTGTTTTTGAGGACAGGTGTCGATATTTTGGAATCAGTAAACATTTGTGTTATTACAACACATTATTTCCTCTGCTTGTGGATGACGTCTGCAGCAGCGCTTATATGAAACCCTGTTCGGAACTGGTAAAAAGACTGTATTTAAAATTTGTACACAACACTGTACGAATTATCTCCCTTTCACGAAAGTAAAATCTAATCGATAAACAGTTTTAAAATATGACACAATTGCCTCAACATCAAATACGTTATCATAACCTTCAAAATAAATTTAAATTTCCGTAGGTTTCACGAAGAATTAATTAAACAACCTGCCGTTGCTGTTGATTTCATAAAAAGTTATGATTTTACATCGTAGGACGCAAACTTCTCGAACCGGTCTGCCTAAATCATGTCAAGGGAGGATTTCATGCCAAGGTAGACGCCAAGGAAAATAAAATGCGCCAAGGAAGTTTGTGTGCAAGCTAGAAACTTATTTTTTTGTATACTGAATTATTAATGAATAAAGAATATGTTCTGAAAAAATGGAAATAATTTTTTGGTAAAAAGCCGAGTTATTCCAACTTTGACCTTGTCCGTGTAAATTCTATGACGAAAGAGAGGTAACTCTAGTTTTTCTCTACATATATGTATATAGTCGAACTGGTTTAACAATGGAATGTCATTGTTCAAATTATTATTATTATTATTATTATTATTATTATTATTATTATTAAATAATAAAAAAAATGTTGTTTCTTTGTTGTCTTCTAATAATGAACATTATTAACTCATGCAATTAAAAGAAGAGAATCTGTTATTGTATTTACCGTGATTTTTTATCAGTAGTATTCAGTGTATGTTATATTGAAAATATATTTCTAATTTTATTAAATTATTATTATATCGTATTTTTAGCCTATTACATTTACAATTTTTACTGTTTGGGCCCTAAAATTGGGATCATTAATTACGTTTAAGGCTATTAAACTCTATCGTCACATTTTCATAAAAAATTATTATATTATTAATTGTAAAAAAGTATTGTAAAATAGATTTATTGTAATATTTCGCCAAAAAAAATGAGTATTTCGTAACATATTTAAACAGGAAAATGGGACTCATAAGAGTTGGTATGGTTTCAGGCCGCACGTGTGTATACCGAAGTTAATCCCATAATTGGCTAATTAACCGTAATTACCTGTCGCGTGAGAACACATGGTTAATAAACAGGTATTAATCCGATAATTGATGGTCAAAAGATTCTTTAAACCCAGTCATTGACCGGCAAGTACACGGACTGATCTTTTCACCAAAACGGGATTATGAACCATTTATATATTTTAATGTTATTATATTTGCGCTGCTATTTGCAGACGATACTGTTTTGTTCAGTAAAACTAAGGAGGGGCTTCAATTGTTGCTAAACAACTTACATAACTATTGTAATAAATTTGATATAACAGTTAATACATCCAAAACTAAAATTGTTATTTTTCAAAAGGGAAAACCTCCAAATACTAAAATCAACTTCTTATATGGTAATACAGTTATAGATATTGTCAAAAATTATGTTTACCTTGGTGTTACATTTTTTTATAATGGAATGTTTAAATTGAATGAATCAAAGCTTGTTGATCAGGGTACAAGGTCTTTACATAATTTATATAATGTTCTATCTGATGTTGAAATTAATGTCGAAAAAAAATGTTTTTTATTTGATACTTTAGTTAAGTCTGTTTTATGTTATGCATCAGAAGTATGGGGGTTTAATGATTGTGTTAATATAGAAAAAGTACACTTAAATTTTTGTAAAACTATTCTAAATGTTAAGAAGTCAACTATTAATTCTGTTGTATATGGTGAACTAGGCAGAATGCCGCTTATATATTATAGATATGAAAGTATACTCAAATATTGGTTAAAAATCATTCAGGATAAAAATTCTTTATTATATTATACTTATAAAATACTTTTGCATGATGCAGAAAATGGTAATAATTATAATGGTATGAATTGGGCCAGTAATGTTGAAAGATTATTATGTAATTTAGGTTTTGTAAATTTTTGGTACAGTCAAGATTATTTTATACCTGAATATAATATAATTAAACAAAGGCTGCATGATCAATATCAGCAAACTTGGATGTCATCTACTAGAGGCTATACAAAGTTAAACTCTTATAATTTATACAAATGTGTTTTTGAATTTGAAAATTACCTGTCAGTTATTAAGGATTCTAAATATCGTACAGCACTCACACGTCTCCGACTTTGTTCTCACAATTTAGCTATTGAAATGGGTAGATATACTGGTCTATGTAAAACAAGTAGAATATGTAAATGTTGTTGTATGAATTCAATTGAAGATGAGTATCACTTTTTACTTGTATGTCCCGCATATAGAAATTTAAGATTCAAATATTTAAATAAGTACTTTTGTCATTGGCCAAATATATGTAAATTTACTCTACTTATATCATGTCGTCTCAGTAACAAAAATATTATAAATCTGTCAAAATTCATATATTTTGCGTTTAAACATCGGGAAAAATTGTTAAAAAATTTATAAATTGTCAAATGTCCATTAATATAATGATTTACTTGTATAATATTATTATATATAAAAATATATATATTTCTTAATTTATTAGTATGTGCTATATGACTACGGTAATCAATTATAATAACAGTATTTATTAATAATACTATTACATGAATATGTATTATATATTTGTAATAAGTTATTATATAATATGTTTACTACTACTATATA
Source organism: Anadara kagoshimensis (assembly GCA_021292105.1). Lineage (NCBI taxonomy): Eukaryota > Metazoa > Mollusca > Bivalvia > Arcoida > Arcidae > Anadara > Anadara kagoshimensis. Next base: position 19,656,547 of record CM037865.1, read on the forward strand.
CTATATGTAATAACTTTTCGGTCCTTCCGACCAGATTATTTATTTTCATATTTCGACTATTATAATGTCTTGCCATGTGACATATGCATGTATTTGTTTATGTGCTATAAGTATTATTTGTATACTTTATGCAAATAAAGTTTATTATTATTATTATTATCAAGATCTTTTCACAACACTTGGTTACTAAACAGATGGTATTTAATCCGATAATTGGTGTCATTAACGTACCATCAAAGGACTGTCTGATCATGTTCAAAGTTCCGTTTTCCAAGAACTTTTAGATTTTGTTCCGAATTATGTGTTTATCCAGCTTGGTGGTAATGATATTTCTTGTACCAACTCACCAAAACAAGTGTTTGACAATGTTTCAGCAGTGATTGAATCATTAAGAGATAGGAACATTCAAGTTTTTATTGGCGAGATTTTACCACGGGGTGGCAACTTTAATAAATCTCCTGACCGTGTATGGACAGTATGTTATTTAGCAAATATAGAAAACTTGTCAACAGAAAACTGGAAAAGCGGTATGGGAAGAAACTGGTGAAATTTAAAAATATTAGTTTTCCTACAGATTTTGCAACGGACAAAGTTCACTTGAATGAAAAAGGACTAAAAAAGTATTATCAGAAACTTCGGCGTCTAATGTTATCTTTTGTGCGTTGAGGGAATATATAATTATATGTATATGAATATATTTGAATATAAATGTAATTACTATATTTGTATAATTAATTGATATTTGAATATAAACAATTTTCTATTTACTGGATTGTCATATTTTTTTTTTATTCTACTACGGTATATGGTAAAAATGTCGGTTTCACAAGATATTTCACTTATATTTTTGTATTAATACACATGGATTCTTATAACACCCCGTCAAGATAATTCACTTATATTTGTGTATTAATACACATGGATTCTTATAACACCCCGTCAAGATAATTCACTTATTTGTGTATTAATACACACATGGATTCTAACACCCCGTCAAGATAATTCACTTATTTGTGTATTAATACACACATGGATTCTTATAACACCCCGTCAAGACAATTCACTTATATTTGTGTATTAACACACACAACCCGCTCAAGATAATCCACATTTATATAACACCCGGCACCGGTTTCACAATCATTCCTTAGCTAAGATTTTCCTGAACTTAAATCTGGCAAAATTTTAAGATCGCATCAAGATTAAAACATTTGCATTTAGTTTTGATAAAAATATTCATCAATAGTTCCAAAAATTTGCTTAATTTAAGTTAAGAAAAATCTTAGCTAAGGAATGATTGTAAAACCGGTCAAGAAAATTCAATTATATGAACGCAGTAATGAAATGTATAGCTGTGTATTGACCCATCTCTATCAAAAAGAAAATGACTGTATTAAATTTAATAACTCATTAGGAAGATTTGAAACACTTATTATTTCAAAATTAAATCAAATAATATTATGAACACAACCGTTTGATTTCTTCTTAATGTGTTATTAAATAACAGCAGTCTTAAAGCACATAAAAAGCGCCTTTATTAGGAGGGATTTACCAAGAGCGTGCTCCATTATAAGGAGGGATTACCAAGAACAGCACAGAATAACGGCCATATTGTAACCAGTCAACGGTGCAATAAGAAATATTTAAATAATCAATTATTAATCAACAAAATGACTAATAGAATTCAGAATATATTCTTTATTCATTAATAATTCAGTATACAAAAAAATAAGTTTCTAGCTTGCACACAAACTTCCTTGGCGCGTTTCATTTCCCTTGGCGTCTACCTTGGCATGAAATCCTCCTTGGCATGATTTAGGCAGACCCTCTCGAACTACTTTTTATTGTAAACATGAGATTAGTTCGCCAAATTGCAGAAATTATTAGATGCATCCCGTCGCAATATTTTACTAGATTCCGAAATGTATTCCGAAAATTTATTCCAAATGTGCATATGTAACCAAATGCATTACCCGTCTCAGAATACATATCTCACGATAAAACAGATATACTTCTTTCACGCTCATTTACCAGGCGCACTATTTTCATGTGTACTCATATCTTATAATTTCATAGCAAAGAAGCTCGATATCTTGGAAGAAAGTGACAACAATGTACACGTTCACTATCGTGAACGCTGTACAAAAAGCTCAAATACATGTACATGTATCAACTTTAAAAATATGAAATGTTTGAACAGTAAATCTAATACATGTAGTACAAGAATCTTTGTGATCCATTTCTGAATTTTCTGTGTTATCAAGTATGTTTTCTGCTGGTACACCCATACTTGCTGTGGTTACTGTGGAGAGAAAACATTCAAAATTAGCATCAATGTTTTAAAAACCTATTCAAAGGTATTTGTAGCTGTGGAATCATCAGCAACAGTAGCAGTAGTGATAGCTGAAGGATCTAGAATTGCATTAATTACAACATTTTTGCAATTTGTGCATTTGCAACCTGTACCTCAATATCTGCCAACACCATCACCAGTTTCTGAATAACTAAACTGAACTTTGGCATTTAAAATCCATCTTCAACCCCTTGAAGTGGCAAAACTTTTCAAATTACTAAAAAAATAAAAATAAAATAAAAAAATAAAGTTATATTCAGTCTGAAAAGTGTAATTGAACACATTTTATGTAATTTTCCATATCATGACTTCTCCTCTTCTGCAAACTTTCTGAAATTTAACAAACTATAATTATGCTCTTTGTCAGCCTGCCTACCTGTAAATATGTGATACAACTGCCAACTTCTGATCTGAAACATTAAAATTACAGTTTTAAAATTTGCATGCACTGCAGCAGTTAAATCAACACCAGATAATTGTTGTTCAGATGGTTTTCTAGCAAACTGTCCCTCTTGTGACTCTAAATGTAATGAAAGTGTAAAAAAATCCAATATCAGCTGATTTCTGAGTCACATAGTGACTACATGGGGCCAGCTGGGCGATCTGGATGTTTGATTTTCGTGGGATTTTTTCTACAAAATTGAACTAAAATTAAACAAAATGTTTAAAGGTTATATTAAAAACACACCAACAAATATCTAGAGTAAAAATAAACAAATTAGAAGATGTCTAGACGCAATAAATAGCAAGTTTGGTTTTCCAAATCATCGGCACGCAGGGTCAACTTGACAATCTTTCTGTGCAATAACCGGTGCGAGTGATGGTTTCTATCCGGTATCAAAATGACCGGTGTTCTAAATGCTACCGATTACGACTATAATTTTTTACCCAATCGGTGTGGGATGCGATTCTGTCAATTCAATTTACCGGGCATAAACTCCGAATGCACCGCCCACTTGATTTTGACCTTTCACGATACCGCAGTTTATGTCTATGATTCCAGCATTTTAATTAGTTATAAGGAGTGTTTAATTGTTGTGATCGTCTAGAAAAATCAATTTTCTATCAAACGGATACAAAAATATATAGTTTAAGTTAAAAACACCATTTAATTAATGATTTATTGCGTCAACCCTAAAATGCAAATTCTTCGAGGTGACGACAAAGCGCCATCTGCCGACCAAATTTGAATTACCCCCCTTGAACGGCCCTGAAGATTAAATCGCGGGTTTAACGGAAAAAATCGAAGCTGGCCTTTCAACTGCAGCGAGGGTTCTTTAACATTCCACACCTGCTATGACACTGTTATCGGTTATTAAGTTCTCTTCAGAAGGACTGAGTGACTTGTTTCTTAATGCCAAATGCTTGGCACAGGAACAATCACTACCTTTTTCCAGGTCTTGGTCACACCGAAGGGTTCAAACCCACTGCCTCCCACATACTGAGTAAGCAATCTACCAATTTAGCTACCATAGTAGTCCACCCACCTTAATCTAAATAAAGTGAACAAAATGTAAGTAAGTTTATCACCAGAGAAAACATTTTATTTTGTTTAAATTTTAACAACGTAACACTAAAATTTTAACAATTTTATAATACAAATGTACATGTATTATGTATGACAAATTTCAAATACATACTCCCCACAAAAAAGTTAATCATCACAAATCAGTTCAAGGCCTACTTTTATAACAACAAAATTTAAAATAAATTACAGCTTACAGTCAGTATGCCACAGATCAACATACCATTTGCCCACTGACATTATACTAAAACCAGGAACAAATGATTAAATTAATTGATGAAATTGATGAAATCACTCCAGACTAAAATCTTGACCACCTGGATATCTTCAATTAAAATAAGTGCCACGTGCCCATAAAAGCCAACTTAACTGTTTCCCTTGGGAAGCCTAATATATAGGCAGGTTTATATTATAAGATGTTGGTATTTCATCCTGACTATTACAATGAACAGATGAAAATAAAATATTGTTTTGAAAATAAGATTGGAAAAAAGAAGATGATGTTAATCTTTTAAGTGGAGAGTATACATGGTACATAATAAACAACAATATAAACTTATACAAAAATGCTATGTATATATATATATATATATATATATATATATATATATATATATATATATATATATACACAATGATATATATATACAATGCTGTTGATTCAATGAATGTTCAGTATTGCGACACATCTCACATATTTGTGAAATATATCACATAAACAAGTATAGAAATAAATATGTATACAAATTTAAAACATTACTGAATTTATTCTTTGGGAAAAAAGTTTCATCGTTGTGTACAATTCTTGTTACATATTATTGAATGACCATTTATTTGTTATGAATATTTTGGCAACTGTATCTTATGTACAGGATACTGAAGATTTATAGACCGGTCAAGGATCAGGATATAGACTTATCATTTTGATATAGCCCAAGCTGCAGGCATATCCTGGCCCAACGACTGTCCATAAATGTTCAAATGATTTTTTTACATGGCTTTATTGTATGGATTTTGGGTGTGATCATGCAATATATATATATAATATATATATATATATATATATATGGTACATTTGCACTTAAAGCTGACTTTTTCTAGAACAAGAGGCCCGTGGGCCTGATACGCTCACCATATAACTAATGGCTAGCTGATAGATTTAAAGAAAACATAAATACTAAACACCAATGACTTTTTTCTTTACATCATGATAACCATTGTATCAATACCTACAACATTCTAATATACATGCCTATACAAAAAGTTAATAGTTTTCAAGATAATTAACCATTTCAATATTGTTTCACATCTGTGACCTTGACCTTTGAACCCATGGCCTTTTTCTATACATCAAAATGATTGTTGTATCAATACCTACAACATTCTAATATACATGCCTATACAAAAAGTTTATAGTTTTCGAGATAATTAACCATTTCGGTATTGTTTTGCATCTGTGACCTAGACCTTTGAACCCATGACCTTTTTCTATACATCAAAATGATCGTTGTATCAATACCTACAACATTCTAATATACATGCCTATACAAAAAGTTTATAGTTTTCGAGATAATTAACCATTTCAGTATTGTTTCACATCTGTGACCTTGACCTTTGAACCCATGACCTTTTTCTATACATGTACATCAAAATGATTGTTGTATCAATACCTACAACATTCTAATATACATGCCTATACAAAATGTTTATAGTTTTCGAGATAATTAACCATTTCGGTATTGTTTCGCATCTGTGACCTTAACCTTTAAACCCATGACCTTTTTCTATACATCAAATGATCGTTGTATCGATACCTACAACATTCTAATATACATGCCTATACAAAAAGTTTATAGTTTTTGAGATTATAATTATAATCGGAGGTAAAAAAAATTAGGTCACGACCTTCACAATTGACCTTGACCTCATTTTGAAGATACTAACAAGAAGATGTCAAAACTGAAAACCCCATGTCATTATCTGGTCAAATAGTCAAGTTAAAACAATTTGAAGCTATTTTACGATTTTTTCAAAATTAAACTCAAAAACGCGCAACATATTTTTTATCCGAATTTCACAAAATGAACAAACTATAGGCTTAAGACCCTAGAGAAGCCAAATATCTCATCAGATTTTTTCTCCAATCAGTACTTTCGGAGAAGAAGATTTTTTAAGATTTTTGCACCCCTAGGTCACCTTGACCTAGTTATGGTAGCCATAGCAACGCCACGAACAAATCTAAATTGCACCGGCCCATATATACTTCTGACAAAGTTTCATTAAAAAACTGTTGAGTAGTTTCAGAGGAGAAGTCGAAAATAGGTGTTAACGACGCATGCACACACGCACGCACACACGCACATACACACGCTGCGCTATGCCATAAGCTCACATGACCTTCAGTCAGGCGAGCTAAAAATGTTATTTTAATACAAGTATTCTTAACACATATAAATGCTATTTTTATACAAGTTTTCTTTACACATATTCAAAAGACGAGACAGGAAACAATACAAATTGTATCAGCTTTAATAAGAAATTGTATAATACACAACAAGTAAATCTAAAAACAGTTAGCTGCCATTAATACAAACTTTACAATGAGAAATCTGTTTTAAAGTGGCCTAGTTATCAAAATATACAGTAAAACTGATATGTGAACAAGACTTAATAAGAATGTAAATCCAGTCATGAGATTAGCCTGAAATTGTGATTTTCCCATACAAGAAGAATCAGTACATGTATAATTCAAAACAGGATTAAATGATGTAATCAAAATATTCATCTTTTAGATGTAACCAATTGCTGTTTGTTTTCACGTATCAAATGGGTGTCTAGCCCACTCTTTTCAAATGGCAAGTCAAATGTGCAATTTGCATACATTCATTTAAATAAAAAAAGTCCCGTTTGATGAACTATCACCTTTGGCAAGTGAAATTTTGTATATACCGATAATTAACAAATATTGTTTTCTACAGAGCCCATAAAATATGATGTATGACAATACCGTTTTAGTATAATGCACTTTGTGCAGGCAAACTAAACATTGATTATTTAGAAAGTTACACGTTTGTCACAACAGAAATGATAAAATATAATCATGTATAATAATAAATAATAAATAAATGATTATATATACACGATGTACATAAAAAATAAATATTGGCCATTGTGCCTAGTAAAATTTGTCTGTGTCAAGTGTTCATTCTATAAGGGGACTTGGGACCATTGATCTCTATTGCCAAATGACCCCATTGATAAGGTCTTATTAGACCATATTTAACATTATATGAACGCAAAAATTTTGATATAATGGCGTTTTTGAGAAAAGGTTTTGAAAATGGCCTCTTCTGAAAATTCCTAGATCGAACACAGTTGTGTACACTTCTCTTTTTGCACCTATAAATACTACATAAATAGTGTTCTCGGTTAAGGTAAATATGAAAGACTGTCTCCTTGAGAGAGATAAAGTTCACAAGGGGAGACCATCTTCCATATTTCCCTAAACAAAAAGCAGTTTATTTCATTATACCAAAGAAAAAGGCATTCTCTTGTACCTTTTAATCTGACAAAGGGTTGGGAAGTTTGGGTGCTCCTAATCAGAAAGGAGGGATGGATGGACAGAAAGATTACTTGGTAGTTGTTGTTCTGTGATGGACAGTTGTAAGAGTCCATGCCTTAAGCAGTGAACATTTCAATATCCCATTGCAATGTTGACAACATTTACATACACCATTAAGCATATAAGAAGTCATTTTACAGTTAAGTAGATGTTGCTAACAAAACTACACTGTAGAACCATAAGGCTTCTTTCCGCCACTTGTCACTATTTGTCCTGCAGTAATACATTTGTCAGCCCCACAAAATATGTTTGTATCATGATTCTTTTACTTTAGTCTACACAAAACTGATGTACAATTAATTATGCATGTATTACACTTGCTTTTAATAAATAGTGTTCTCGGTTAAGGTAAATATGAAAGACTGTCTCCTTGAGAGAGATAAAGTTCACAAGGGGAGACCATCTTCCATATTTCCCTAAACAAAAAGCAGTTTATTTCATTATACCAAAGAAAAAGGCATTCTCTTGTACCTTTTAATCTGACAAAGGGTTGGGAAGTTTGGGTGCTCCTAATCAGAAAGGAGGGATGGATGGACAGAAAGATTACTTGGTAGTTGTTGTTCTGTGATGGACAGTTGTAAGAGTCCATGCCTTAAGCAGTGAACATTTCAATATCCCATTGCAATGTTGACAACATTTACATACACCATTAAGCATATAAGAAGTCATTTTACAGTTAAGTAGATGTTGCTAACAAAACTACACTGTAGAACCATAAGGCTTCTTTCCGCCACTTGTCACTATTTGTCCTGCAGTAATACATTTGTCAGCCCCACAAAATATGTTTGTATCATGATTCTTTTACTTTAGTCTACACAAAACTGATGTACAATTAATTATGCATGTATTACACTTGCTTTTAATTGCTCACAATAAAAATATCACATTGAAAAAGTTCAACCTGGCATCTTATTTCACACAACCATAATAAGTTAAAACCTCGCTTATAACTCCCCTCACATCTTTGTCACCTTGCTTGTCACAACAGTACGTTAAAGTTCCAAAGTTAGTTCCTTTATTTCCTTCATAATAAAAGGCTCCAATAATTTACGACTCCAAAAATGCATGGTGGTGATGAATCAAGGTTTTACTAAACAATTAAGATTACATTTTATCTAACATTAGACTAGTTTTTCTGTCTGTATTTGGTGAAATACAAGTTTTATCGAACACGTATAATACAGAATCTTGTATCACCACAGTGTGGTGATACAACATTGGCGGTAAAGCGCACGTGCACTTTCTCATTGTTACGTCATCAGAGAGTCTTGGATTTGTCGGTCAAAACATAGTTCAGTGGTTTTCTGTGGTAAAATGTAATTTTTTCACATTAAGTATTGTTTTTTTTATTATTTTAAATAACCTAATTGTAAATGTTAGATAAAAATATTATGTACACAGTGTGTAGGTACAACCCTTCGTATCAGGTCTCGTCCTTTTTTCGTAGCTGTATCACTACTCGTCGCGCAAGCGCGACTCGTAGTGATACGGCTACGAAAAAAGGACTCGACCTGATACTGAGGGTTGTACCTTCACACTGTGTATATAATATGTATATATCAGCAAGATCAGATTCTATTTATAATATCAAATTCAACAAATTATTATCACTCAATGTAGTCGTCAATTTCATATACAGGTACATTGTACAAATTTCTAACTCTCTGATTCAAAAGTTGTTGCACCATTATGCCATAAAACTGGCTCAAGATATGCTGTACACATTGTACTTCAGTTACACAAGCATAATTATATTTACATTACAATGAAAGTTCAACACATCATTGACAATTCAACTGCTCTCAAAAGATGGAGCAGTTTAAATCACTGTGGGGTACAAAAATTACAAACACGAACTTACTTCAAGTTGTCAATTAGTAACACTGAATTTACTAGTCATAAATTGTTTACATCTTTAATAACATTTCCAACTTAAGAAAATTAAGTGGCGAAAATTCTGTTAATCTCATATCCATTATCATGACCATAGTGGAAATAGCCATTAAATTTAGTTAAAACTTTTGTTTAAGGCAGCCATTATTTACATCAGCACCATTTATACACAGCTCCAAAGAGAAATGATCCAATCAGAAGCATGGAATAGTATTTCCTTTGGTACGATGACAATGATTGGATTCAGTTTTTGTGATATCATATCATATGTTCCTTTCACTTGACTGTCAAAGTTCACTGTCATTGGCTGAATTGTATTCATGCTACCATATATCCACTTCCTCTATATGACTGGGTATCGCTGTCATCATCAGAAGTCTGGCTATGATGTGTGCGTAGAGCATTTTCACCACTCAGTACAATAGCTGATTTTGAAATACAGTTTCCAGATTGAATAACTGAAAGATAAAATAAACAATAGAAATTTGACGAAATTTATGCAGTTCAAATTTGTTATGTGTTTGCATGTGTGTACAAAATATTTACTGTCTATCAGATGACAATATGCACATCTGTATTTGACACTGATGCTTCAAAGTACTTATAGAAAAATAGTTCAGACAATAAAGACTAATAAAAGGATGAACCAATGCATGGACAAATGGACACCTGTGGATTCTTGGTGGGGTAAAAGCAAGGTTTACTTGATAAATTACTCATAGCTACTGTTATAAGCCAAAAAAGGTCCATATTTAGGACTTGAATTTTGTTGGCATCCCCTTGAAGTTTGATTTCTTCACTCTTAACCCTGATGTTGATGTTTCCAAGTTACCTAAACTCAGTATACAATTAAACTCCAGGGTGAAAAACAAATGGTAAATCTAGCATTGGCATACCAGGGATTTTTCTGGGTATCCACAGGGTCCGGTAAAGGGACCCATTCCCAATGCAAAAAAACATACATTTTTCCCAATTCTGTAGTAAAAAATTCCCAATTAGCTATGTTTATCAATTTTTTGAGAAAAAAAAATTCACAAGATCATCAACATCATATTCGGAGGATATCTCATTCTGAAAACAATTTCAATCTATATTTACCCACATTTTGCTGGATGATTTATATAGAGACAAAAGAGACAGTGCTATTTTGTTGTGAACACCAATATAATTTGTTCAATTACCAGTATTCTAGAGGTCTAGAATTTCTAATATGTTGTGATTTTTCCCAAAATTACATTTTTGTTGAGCATTTTCCCAATTTCATCCCAAGGTCCTTTTCCCAAAAAAGTCAGAAAAATCCCTGCATACCATAAAGTGACTTTTGTTAGACTGAGAACCATCCGTGATATACATGTACTGTCAAACAGATTTTGTTGCAGTCCTTGTGATCTACAATACTTATAGGATTTTATTGTGTTTATTGTCTTACCTTTGTTATGTTTAGCATACATAATGGCATCATGTGGTATGGATTTTGGTATGGATGCTGTAACAGAAAATATCAAAGTCATATTACTGAGCAATAGCTACATTGATTGATTGATTGATTGATTGATTGATTAATTGAATGGGGTTTTATGTCTTAGTCAAGAATATTTCGTTTATAATGAGACATCACCAGTTATAGGTTAGGTGCCAGAAATTTTGACCTCTGCAGTGGACTCGATGTGACGGCAAGGTTCTTCCACGCCTGCCGTGACACGGGACATAAGTTTTTAAGGATTTCCAAAAGACCCTAGTTATAGCTAGACATTTTTGAAGTGTCAAGCAAAAACGTTACTTATTTGATTAAAAAATTGTGGGCCATTTCTCCATGAATGAAAGCACATATAGTTATGATTATGTACGACATTAATTTTGGAGTTCAGTATTAATGTACATACTACCAACGCAATCTAATAAATTTAAGATTAATTGTAAATGCAGAGATTAAAAATTCCCCAGGTCCAAGGTCCGGGACCTACTGCTTTTCTGCTTATATTTAAATTGTAAAAGTCTGATGGATCTGCAGCTTTTTAACAGTATAACTGCAACACTGTTTTTTTTCTATATTAGATAATTGAAAATGGAACTTTCAATGTTGTTATTTGACTTTCAAAGTTTTATGTGGGACCTGCCAATAATAAAGGCAAAAGGTCCAAGAACTGTCATTACAAAACATTTTTGAAAGCCTGAAATTCATTAAAAAATAGGATATATCATTTATAGTTTCAAGGCCAGGCTCTTGTTTCACAATCATTCCGTAACAAGATTTTCCTTCACTTTAATTTGGCAAATCTTTTACTGGCACTGTACCATAAGAAAGAAGTTTCAACGAAATTAGAATAATGACTAAATAACCTCAGAGTAATCTTCAAAATGCCGCCTTCAATTCACATATATCTTGAAAACTATCAAAATTATTTAAAATTTCAAATTTCAAATTTGCTAGATTTACGTTCAATGGAAATCTTAATTAAAAATGATCATGAGACTGAGGCTTGCTAAATTTCTACAATTATAGAACCAATTCCTACCTGCTGATGCTCGTAATGCTAACTTCTGATAAACATGTTTCATACGTTCTGTATTAATTCTGCTAACCTCTGCGTGACTAACCATGGGTAACGGATAATCTTTACCTATGATACACTTAGCAGCTTTCTGAACACTTTCTGGGGCATTCCATGGCTCATAAATATACTTTGGAGGAAAGCCTTTCAATACGGGCAGATAATGTCTGCAAAAGAAAATGCAAGTTGAAATGTTTAACAGAGTATGGGGTTAAAAACAATCGTGTTAATTTTTTTAATAGAGTATGGGTTTAGCCATGGTATCATGTGAAACTCTGTAATATTTGTATACAATAATTATTTTCAATGAATATGGAATCAAATCAGTCCAGCTTTTCCCGTAAAAACAATGTGTAGTATTCCAATAATTCTCAATGCAAACGTTTTCCAAAATGTCCCATGCAAAAGTTTTCTAAAATGGCCCATGTAAACGTTATGGATGTTGATCAAATGTTACAGCTGCAGCAAATACATTGCCAGTTTACTTGTTGAAGGTCAGTGGTTTTCTCTGGATATTTCAGTTTAATCCCAGAACTAATCACTTTGATTTAAGTGAAAAAAACTTTGAACTGAGTTGTAAATCACAAACTCCACTACATTTCATTAAGCATCATTTAAATTGTCTCAATTCAGTGAACTATTTTAAAACTATATGTGTATGGAAGACAAAACACCATGATCTTTCAACCAGAAACTAAAATTTATGTTTAAACATGTACCTGATGAAATCTCCAGTTGGATCAGCTCGTTTACCAAAACCTACAGGACAATAACAGTGGAAAAACTGTTGGAAAAATGAACTGCATGATAACCACATCCACATTCCAGCATTAACACTCCAGTCAGCATCTAACAATAATTCTTCAAACACCTACAAATATAAAATATGACATGGTTGATAACACTAAACCTATGTTTCAATTCCTGGTGGCCAATATCAAAAGTGGTTGATTCTAACTTCTGAGAAATTTCATCAAAAAGCTAGTTATTTTAGCCAATTTAAAAAAAAAAATATATATATATAAACATGAAATTACTGCAATGCTAATCTACGGCACAGTTTCAAAAATGGTAGATGGGAGAGACTGCCATACATGTATGAAAGTTTGAAATTTTAAAAAATAATTTTTTTTTTTGATTATCTGTATGCCAGCATACATCCCCCTCCATGTTTCAAATTCTACAACTCAAAATTGGTGCATTTAGAAATGAGTGAGTCTCACTATGCTTTTATTTTATAATAAAGTGAAATATCTGATTATACCTAGAAGTTTTTTGTTTTTTCAAAAATTAATCTTCATTTACGACAAAAACAGAGAAACAAAAAATACTGGTACAAAGGGAACTAATTCTCAATAAGTATTGACCTCATTCCTAGGCTGATGTGCTACTATTAACTCTCTTGCTGCCAAATTAAATTTAAAAGTGTTGTCAGTGTCAAATTATATTTCAATGCAAATTTGGCAGTGCCAAATTAACGTTCACAATGAGAATATGAAGCCAACAAAAGGCTGTCACATCATTTGTGTTTTGTAGTTATATGGTGGGAGACTTGTATAGAAAAACATACAAATTATAGATTTTGGGACTACAAATTAGCAAGGAGCAAAGATATGGAGGGCCATCAAAACATTTAGTTTTAGTGAAATGATAAAAGTTCTAACCTTCATGCCTTCCTCCCAAGAGATCCACAAGTCACCACGAGTGAGAAAACAAGCCACTGCATGCCGCGCTAGATGATGTATCCATCCTGTCTGTCGTAACTGTGTCATTATTGCATCTATCCATGGAAATCCTGTTTTACCCTGAAGTAGAGGTAACAATCAACTTAAACAAGAATTATCATTACCTAATCCCCTATATAAATGATAATTAAGTATTTTAGCTGTTTTTGTGGGGTTTTAATTCCTGCGGATAGGCAGATGAGCCATCTTAAGCAGGCCTTAGATCAAATTTTTAACTCCACTTGGCACAGTGCCTAGTTGAACAACAAAACTACTCGGCACAGTCACCACAAGTGTAAAAAATAATATTGTGATATATGTACATATTGTACTTTTACAGACGACAGACAAATATATAAACACTCGGAACATCGGTTGGATTTTACGTTACACTAAGTGACTTCCGAATGCGAAACGGTTTGCACATATGATGCAAACGTTCAAATGATTTTTTGATTCACGCTTGTATCAGAACAGCAAGATTTTTACCAAGGGGCCCGGATCATTACAATTGACCACCTTATACGCGATTTTCCCGACCTACACTGAATTGTCTGTTTTATTAATTGTAATAAGCCCATTATGTATATGTCTGATAAATTTAACTAGGCACCGTGACGAGTGCAATAACAACATCACTCGTCCCAGTACACATTTCACTCGTCAGGATGAGTGGACGAGTGAATAATCAAAGCCCTGTTAAGTAATGATTAATTAATGCTCAATTAAGTGAATAATATCAAACAATATTTGAATTTATTGTATTTTTTAAAAAAAAAATTTTGCACAAATACAGTACACTTATAGGAATTATATAAACTATGTTCTACATGTTCTATTGACGTCAAATCCAACAAAAGTTAAGATCGTACAACTTACACCAAAATCATTAGGGCAGGAAAATATGAATTGTACATCAGCAACAAACAAAGCTGCTGATATCATTCATATACTATAATAAGTTGTTTGTGTTTTGTTCCGGCATAAGAATAAACTCTTTATTCACTCTCAATCATCTTTTAAAAGAGGATGAAACAGACTCGACAACAATCCGGAAACAACTCGCTGATCTATTAAGATCAATGCTCTTACGACCAACAACCAATTTTGTAGGTACATCTTGATGACATTTTCACATAAAACATGGGAAAATAATGGAAAAAGTATACAGTGATGAATAAATAACTAATTTTAGTTAAATTTGAATTTTTATTCATGCCCAGACTTGGTTACAGCGTGGTCTAAACATGCTAAAGCAAATTCTTCTAGATCATTATGCCTCTCACTGGCAAGATTCAAACCCCATACTGTGCCTGTTCCTACTCTGTGAATGTTAATAAGTGTTTCCTGAAGGCCGTAGCTTTTCTCCAGGCAATCCTGTTTCTCCAAACATCCTTGAGCTGACAATCTTAATTTAAGTGAGAATCTTGACTGGGGTGTAAAATATCATTACTCCACTCCATTGGCCACAGCTATTACTGCAATACGAGAGTTTAACAATTTTATCTCCCTTGATTACTCTCTATGGTTAGAGGTAAGAAAGTGTACCGTCTGCAAGCCAGGGGGCATTCCCCTATTACCTACATGAATGAAACTTAGTATATGTAATACATATAAATGTATCTACATTATATTTTATTTTCTAAAGTGTTTCGTCTGAAAATAAATAAATAAATAAATAAATAAATAAATAAATAAATAAGACTGAAAAGTAATCTTGACCCAATAAGTACCAACAATGTAATTGAATAATGATTGATGCAAGGTTGCATTATAGTATTTAAATAAATAAATAAATAAATAAATAAATAAATAAATAATAAATAAATAAATAAATAAATAAATAAATTTTGAAACATGACCTTGAATGCCGCATCAATATACACTTTAAATATTTTAAATCTTTATTTTATTTTTTATTTTTATTTATTCATTTTTTTTTATTTTTTTTATTGACACACAGTGAAAAAATTCATGTCATGTCTATCAATTTACTTATTTATTTATTTAGTTATTTATTTATTTTAAATTTTATTTTGGAAAGTAACTTTATAAGGGAATGGTTGGTTACTTTAATTAAAACGTTTGAAGTAAATAGGGATTTTTTCTAAAAAGTAATGAATCGTTTACCATTTCATATGCCATTTTTTATGAAATCAAAATAAAAAAAATATGACAACCAACAAAACGGATAAAATTATTGAAACCATACAGATATTTAATGTTAAAGTTTATTTTAATTTTTTATTCACATTCTAAATACTTTTACAATATTCTCTAACATTCATACATTTCATTTATCAGTTTATAAGTTTGATATGATCTTGTATATTGAATAAGTTTGATGAAGTTTGTGTAATTAATAAAAACGACACTTGTAAATTCTTAATGTTATCGATGGATGTTGACCATAAAAGGGTTCATTTGTCGTTTGTCGGTACGTGTCATGTATTGAGTCATCCGGTAATGTTGACAGGTGTGCGGAGGTATGTGAATTACGGATACTAATTAACAGATTAAGACTTCAACACCATCATCTTGGTAATACATTACGGGATAAACAATTCATCAATGAGAAACTTTTTAATAAACAGTAATGTAACATGTAGATATGAGGAGCATCATATTTCTTGGAGCAAATATTGGGTAAGGGAAAGAATAAAATGTAATTCATTATTGTAATCGCCATAAGTACATCATAATTTTGGGTTCGTTTGATTAATTAAAATTATTTAAATGTAATTCTGTCAAAGGCAAATATATACATGTATACAGAATATATCGATTTAATTTTCTCCCACATCGGCGTAAACTTTATAAGTTTTGATACTATTTCAAAAAAAGAACAACTGATAAAGTTCTTCCACAAACTTGTATGTATTCAAGCTTTTTTCTAGCTATAGACTGCCTATTATTAGTATCATATCTTTGTCCTTATAGCAAACATAACCATTTTATTTTATTTTTAAAGTTTAAAATGCTAAACACAATATATTAATTATACTTCTTAAATTTGGTTTATTCATTTTTATCATCTTTTAATTTTAACTGGTATTTTTTTTTTTTAATTCTTGATAGTTTTAATTTCTAAAATATTAAAAAATTAACATATTTGATTTAAAGAAAATATAAATTTATTAGTAAGAAAAAGTTTTGTCACATAAAATATATATATTCATGAATGAATGTAAATATATCCCATTTACGGCAATGTTTAACCATTTGAAAGCGTTACCAGCCTTAGACCTTTATTACGACTGCCCCCTCGATTGCAAATCACGTTCAATCTCGTCCAATCTCGTAAGGTCACGGGCCTTGCGCATGCGTAATAAACAATGTTAAACTCCTCTATTTACCTCTGCCCATTTTGCTAGTGCCTCGTGATTTTTGTCCCATGGTATCTGTACACATAATGGATTGTCTTTCATCTGGTCAAAGTTAGGGTTATTTGTAGCAGCTGTGTAGAAGAATTCTCTCCATAGTAACTGACCATGCAGTGACAGGGGAGGGTCATTTCTCTTCTTGACCTTTAGTAAAATACAATATATATATATATAATTACAACATCAACTTTGTATACAGATATTATAAAGAAATAAAAACTATAATGGTAGCAACAAATTATTAAATAAAGTTTTTAAACACTTGGATGAAGATCATTCCTTTAGATTATCAAAGTAAGAACATTTTATGAATATTTTCAAGCCTAACTAAATGGATATGGATGGTGAATTATGCCTTTACAGAAAATAATACTGTATTATCCTGGCAAGTTAACTAATCCCTATACAAGAAATTTCTTTAAAGGGAGACAATACTACATAGATAAACATACTAATTTAACCAATAGATGAGTGTTAAAAACATGGAAAGCTGAAAAACAAACTTTCATTCAAATGTAACATCAGGGCTCAAAGTGACTTTTTTATTCTAGTAGACAGTGGCCTGCTTATTAAATTTTACATGTACCACACAAATATCTTAGCTAAAATGAAACTATACTGAAAACTCTTCCAACAACATTCATAACAAGTCTTAAAAGCATATGAAAATGATTGAATTTTACTTACTAGGTATTATAATGCTTAAAAATAGTGTACTAAAAGTCTTAACTGGAAATAGTCAAAGTCAGATTTTGATGATGGAAATTTCTGTAGCCATACTGGCCACTTTTTATTTTAAAAAATGCTCGCAAGATCAAAATTAATCCCAAGTTTGAGCCCTGAACTACAACTCATAGGTCTAACAATGATTATTTACCTTTCTATATAACTCCCGTAACTTCCAGTAAAATAACCTAGGTGAGAGACAGCCGAACCTCAGGTATGGACTTAAAGCTGTTTGACTTGGAAATAATGACTGTAGCGTCATCTTTGGCTTTTCAAAACTGGCAACCCAAGCCTGAAACAGAAAACAGAAATTTTTTTACTCATGGTTAATCAGGAAAGATTTTTTTTAAAATAAAGATTACACACTGACCTACATTATCAGAAATTATATGCTGCACCTAAAAATGTAAAAACTACTGAGTACTATGGGGATACAGTCGGTTTTTTGAAATTCATGGAAAAAATTATCTTAAAGATAAGAAATTGTAAGCTGATGACTTTAAAAAATTAAAGTTTCTGATTCTTTAATTACTGCAATATAAAATCACAATTTTTCTACTACATTAACACTTTTCTAGGAAAATCAATCTTGAATTATTTTGACATCATTAAAAACAAATGCCTTTATCACTGTTTTGAAAGCAAATGGCAAAAATATGTCATTTTTAAACACTTTTTTTCTGAAGAAACAGTCCAGCTTGTTTAGGTGCCACTAAGAAAGCTCAAAATAGACATGGGTGTAAAAGTTTACCTTTCTTTCTAAATGCCGTTCAAGTCTAGCAAGAGCTTCTGTTTCACCTCCTCTGAAAATGGAAGGTCCAAGTCCCTCTGTATCAAACTCTATAAAAAACAAACAATAAACAAGTTACACAATGAACTATATAAACATGATAGAGGTACAAGTAAACTTCAAACTTAAATTCTAAAACATTTAATTTCAACTGACATAATGGAAAGTGATAATTAATGTTAATATATACAATGTCATGTATCTTTAATTAATTGATGTATCATCGACCACACCCATAATGTTCCGTCACTGGCCGCCAGCACGGTACCAAAGCAACTTATGACATTCTAGTGTCAGTGACGTCATTAAGCCGCACAATTCAGGCCAAGTTTTCATTCTTTTTGTGTGTCATACAAGCATGTAAACCCTTTGTCGGAACATAGTGGGCGTGGCCGGCGATCCGTCAATTACATGTATCCTGGATATATTTAATGTCTGATAGTTCCATGTCCCTTTCTTTTCCCTTAATTTTAATTACACACATGACAGGTGTAGCTATAGCTAGACAGGACGTGCTGATCATTTCAAAGCATCTGGCTACATTTCTCTTGAAGTTCATGTGTTTAACTTAATTTTCCAGTTTTCAATGTTTTTACTTTGCTTTTGGAATCATGATTAGGGTATGGATAAGAACATGGACTGATATGTTTATGTTTGATTCTTCTGCTTCATGGATGTAGAAAGGGCCTAAGAGGTCATGCCATCTAAGTTTTAGCTAATGAGTCACAGTGCCCCTTGTTGCTTTGGTTTCAATCCCAATCAGAAATACATTATTCTGCAAGAAAGTTTGTCAGTTCCTTTGCTGAAGGTCTGTTTTCTTTTTCCCTTTTCTGTAGGTACTCTTAGACCATCCAAGAACTGCGGCCTTCAAATAACAAAGCACTCTCATTGTAGGCCTTCCATTTGACCTTTAACATTCAGGGGTCAATTTTTTCATCAAAATCTTGCTTACTCAACCCATACAAACACAGTTGGTTTTTGCTGAAAACTGGGAGTCAAATTATCATCATTACTAGCACTTAATTGACATAATTTAAATATCTAGGTCACCTGACCTAATTACCACTAAAAGTATCTTATAACATCAATCAATATTTCCTTTATAATTTTTGTAACATTAGCATTATGTATGTAAAAGTTACCATGGTTACAGAATATCACATCACCATGGAATCAATATAAGATTTTGTAAGGGAAGGTCAAGAACCTTTTGTCTTTTATTTTGGCAGGTCCTATATTTAAATTTTTTGAAACTCCAATATCAACATGTTATATATATATAAATATATATAGTGTTATCCTGGTAAAAAATGGCAGGTCCATTGGAATTTTTACAGTTTAAATAATAAATGTTTAATTGATTGATTGAATGGGGTGTTACATCTCAGTCAAGATATTTCACTTAAAATGTCACCAGCTATAGGTGAAGTTGCAGAAAGTTTAACCTTTGCAAATATGAAGGGAGTGTTCTTTGATGCGCCACACCTACCATGACAAGGAGCATCAGCTTTTTTTAAAGTCTCTTCCTATAACCCTTTGACTTTCATTTCAAATCCACACAGATGGTTTATTGACTTTGCTAAACTCATTGAATTCTTGTTTATAACTATGATTGAACAAAAAATCTTTGCTTTCAGTACAAACCCCTAGTTAGATAGCAATTTACACATAATTTACAACAAAGGCATGGTTGTTTATAACACGTTACATGTTTAAGAGATGTTGATTTTGACAATATCTAATTGTAGTATCCGATTCGGTTTGGCAATTTTTTTCTGTACATCATATTAGGATATTTGTAACTTGTATTGCAGCAATCAATCAGAAATGCCTGTTTTACTAGTATATCTGTGCATTGATACACCTTTACTAATTATACAAATGGCATGCAATGCAATACAAGATTGTTAAAAATTTCTGATGAGAAATTTACCTAATTATAAGAAAGCATGCAATACAAGATTGTTAAAAGTTTCTAAATGTAAAATTTACCTAATTATAAGAAAGCATGCAATACAAGATTGTTAAAAGTTTCTAAATGTAAAATTTACCTAATTATACGAAAGCATGCAATACAAGATTGTTAAAAGTTTCTAAATGTAAAATTTACCTAATTATACGAAAGCATGCAATACAAGGTTGTTAAAAATTACTAAATGTAAAATTTACCTAATTATACGAAAGCATGCAATACAAGGTTGTTAAAAATTACTAAATGTAAAATTTACCTAATTATACGAAAGCATGCAATACAAGGTTGTTAAAAATTACTAAATGTAAAATTTACCTAATTATAAGAAAGCATGCAATACAAGGTTGTTAAAAATTACTAAATGTAAAATTTACCTAATTATAAGAAAGCATGCAATACAAGATTGTTAAAAACCACTATATGTAAAATTTACCTAATTCCTCCAGAGTTGGTACTCCATATTTTTCATCATGATCCTCTGATAATGGTGTCTTACATTTACCGATGGACTGGGCAGTAATATTCTCTATAGGCTGTTTAGGGGGATCCATCTTTGATAAAATAGACTGAAACCTTTTGTAGGTCAAGGGTGGCATCCCATTGTTTAAGGTTATAACCCTAGATAAAAAAAATATAAATAATAATATCTGTTATAGCAAGACATAGATTTTGTTGCCACCATTTGAACAGTAAAATTTTTGCATTAAAAAGAGGTTTGGTGACAAAATAATCAGGAAAGTTAATCATCACAAACTTGTTTCCTAAAATGGTATTATTCATATCAAATATTCAGCTGTAGTCCATATTGCAAAAGTTAATAGTCATGAAATGGTCTTATTTTGCCCTTGCAAAACATGAGAAAGTTAATCATTGTAAACTTGTTTTCCAAAAGGGTATTATTTGTTATGTACACCAAATATTCAGCTATCATCCATATCCCGAAAATAAATACTTATGAAATGGTCTTGATTGATAAGAGATTCTCGAAAATCAATAGCTTTGAATCAAAGTTGTTTAAAGAACAGTCAAACCTGTCTATAACGGCCACTCAGGGAAGCCAGGAAAAGTGGATAAAATTATGGGCAAGTGGCTCTTACAAACAGTTTCAAATAACATGAAGAAAAAGCATTTAGGATAAAATTTTACTGGCCTTTAAAAGCAGGTTGTCCTTATAATTATAAAGGTGACCTTTCAGACTGTATCTACTGTACTCACTTTTGTAATTCATATAGGGTATGTGAGGTTCTAACCACCACATCTACTCCTGCTTCTTTAGCCAAAGCTCTGATTGCTGAATCCCTTTCTTTACCAAAGGGCTCTGGGTCTTCTTCAAATGTAAGTGTTGAAATTTTCCATTCCTAGAAAACAAAACTGTGTGATTAGATTTCCGTTATACTGGTGAGGTAAAAAAAAAAAAAAGAGGCCAATGGGGCCTGGTACACTCACCAGATAAATAATTGCTAGGCGATATATTTCAAAAAAAAAAAAAACCTCAATACATAAGTACATTGTATTACAGATTTGAGGCTTTTTCAGATAATTAACTATATAATTTAGTATTACCTTGACCTTGAAACCATAACCTCGATCTATATATCAAAATGGCTGTCGAATCAATACCAACAACACTCTAATAAACATGCCTACACAAAATGTTTTTAGTTTTCCACATACCTAATTAACCATTTAGGTATTGTTATGCATCTGTGACCTTGGCCTTTGAACCTATGATCTTCATCTATATTATCTATATCAAAATCATCTGTGTATCAATACCTATAATACTCTAATATACATGCCTTTACAAAAAGTTTAGTTTTCAAGATAATTTATCATTTAAGTATTATTTCCGATCTGTGACCTTGACCTTTGAACCCATAATCTTCATCTATATGTCAAACTTTATAAAAAGTTGATAGTTAGTTAATAAAAGTACAAAGGTAAAACATTAAGTCACGACCTTGACCTTTGACCTTGACCTCATTTTGAAGATAATTACAAGTATAATACAACCCTATGTAACTACCTATTCAATTAGTCAATATATAACAATTTGAAGCTATTGTATGATTTTTTTTCAAAATTAAACGTAAAAATGCGTACCAGTAACCTATTTCTTGTTCCAATTTTACAAAATGAAAAAGGCTTAAGACCCTAAAGAAGCCACATATCACATCAGATTTTTTTTTCTTCAACCGTCAGTTTAGGAGATTTTTCAAGATTTTTGGACCCCTAGGTCACCTTGACTTTGTTATACTTATAGTGTCCGGGAGGATATAATTTTGTGGTAAAATCTATCCGAGATAATAAATGTCATGACTTATTCCGTAAAATATTATCCATGGAACAAATCCCACGAGAAAATATTACCTTAAGAAAATATTTTATGGGGGATAAAATAAACTGTTTCAATTTCATCTACATCATTATGATCATGGAAAACACATATCCATATATAGAATAAACCTTCCATTGGTTGAGAACTAAGATAATAAGGAATATATTAACCGAGTTGGTTACTTTAGGCATAATCAACTTAAGGCGTAGGTTCATGCAATGTGCATGTATTCACTGTAATTCCTAAAACTACTCATGTACTGGTGGACTATCCTATATGAATATTCTTATTGAAAGGTCAAGCAGACAGGTCAATGCTTGCCTATATACATGAATTTATATTGATAATTATATTTTTTCCTCAAAAATTTCCAAGAAAAGCACTTTTATATCATAAAGTTAAAATATCATTTTCAAATACGGCATTAACATCAATATTTCACGTCTAGGAATGATACTTGGACACAGTGATTATAATGCATAGCTATGACAAATATCAATTTCACAGTATAGTTATTTATAGAAGACAAGTGTATATATATATCTTTGAACTTTTATTGCGATGAATCAATACAAATCCTGCTGCAGGTAACATACTGTTTGTACATTTATTACACCTGTTTACATGTACCTGTGGTCAGGTGATCATGGTAATCAATAACAGTAAGTTATCTTTAGGTGACTGATTTATTGTCTTGAAAAATCAAGGTTACAGTATACAAGCAGAAGTAAACAGGGCCCCACAAATTGCAGCTAAAATCACCGAATTGGCAAGAAAAACGCCATATTAAAAATTGTAAGTTCAGTCACTCATTTTCCATTACTGGGTTTTTGGTGCTGTTATATCAATTTATTTTATTACCCATAAATATTTTCCTAGGATAATATTTTGTCGTGAGATGTATTCTGTGGGCAATATCTAAGATTAGTAATATTTTACGGAATAAGCCGCCAGATAGATTTTACTATAAAATTCTATCTTTCTAGACACATGTTCATCCAGATAAAACTATCAATTACACTATTCTTTTTTATTTTGGTTAAAATCTTTATAAATTTGTTACTGATTTGTTGGTTATAAATGTACTAAAGTGAAAAAAAAAAAAACCATTGCATGCTCACACAATGCCATGCAATGATGGCTCTTCTTTACCAATAAATATCAAAATTGTTTGTAAGCATACCTGCCAACCTATGGAGACTCTAAAGAGGAAGATCTCCCCTCTTGACACTGCTACTAGGGGTAGATTTTGTGTAGTGACATTTTTCTGTGTAAAAATTAACTAAAACACAATTTATACCCCATATTCAATTGTTTACATCAAGGTTCAATCATCTGAACAGATGCCCACTGTATAATGTTTCTCAGAGTTTTAAATTATAAATATAAATTTACAAAATGGTCATAAGGTTGAAAAATATGAGGGGCCGTTTCTATATTTATTCACTATTTTTACATATGCATAATTCATTTATGGATATCCATAATTCATTTATGGATATCCATAAATCGAATTTAACATATGTAAAAAATATTTTTAGATATCCAAAAATAATTTTGCATATATGCAAAAATCGATTTATGGATATCCAAAATTCGATTTATGGATATCCATAAATCAAATTTTGCATATGTAAAAATGCTGACTATTTTTGGATATCTAAAAATCCATTTATGGATATCCATAAATTGAATTTTGGATATCCATAATTCGATTTTTGCATATGCAAAAATAGTCAGTATTTTACATATGCAAAAATCGATTTATGGATATCCATAAATCGAGAGTGCGAAATGATTTCTCCCCAAATATACAGTGCGGGACTGTTTTACTATTTACGCGGGAAATTGTCAAATACGCAGAAAAGCTAAGACAACAGTTGCATTAAAGACAGACATCGTTGTGATTGTCTTAACTCTATCAAAATACGGTTACAGTCGATATCTTCACTTTCAAAACATCACATTGCGTTTAATATTACTACTTATTATTCCAAATGTTCGTTCTTTCCATTACTTTCTGTAGCAGCCATGTTGGATTCTAAGACGCGACGCGCGTACCGCATGGGCACTGCAGGAAAGAAAAAAAATCTTAAAATATACACAAGTTTACATGTTTAACAAAAGTCGATGAAAAAAACGCATTTATAATCCATATTGTAAAAATATGATTTTTATTTGCGAGGATGAATATTTTTTTATTAATTCAATGTAGCAACAGTATTCACTTCGGGATTGATATATGGGGAGAACTCAGTATTTTGGAATTTCCAAAATTTAATTTTGGATATCCAAAAATCGATTTATGGATATGTAAAAATACTGGCTATTTTTGCATATCCATAATTCGATTTTTGGATATCCATAAATCGATTTTTGGATATGTAAAAATACTGGCTATTTTTGCATATCCATAAATCGATTTATGGATATGTGAAAATAGTGAATAAATATAGAAACGGCGCCTCATAGAAAAACTATTTCCACTGACCATGCTGAAAAAATGTTTGAAAATAAACTAAAGATAAATAAAATGAATAAATGCAACATATTCAAGAATAATGCCAGTCTTTCAATATTCTTGTAAATACTGCAAAATCACGTTCAAATAGTGATAATTGGATGTTCTAAATATAGATAGCTCTTTCCAGTTTGAGTTAGCCCAAGCTTGTTGGTAAACAGCATGGTTTCTGACAACCTTTCCCATGATGCTTTCTTGGAAATTGGGAGTACCGGTAATTAACTCACAATAATGATGACTTCATGGAAGACCTCTGAAAGGGGGGTTCGTCAATATAATTTTTCAAAATCAGGAGATTTTAACCTCACACACAGGAGAAACAGTGATAGAGGGAGATTCCAAAATTTTTGTCTTGATAGGGGGAGACTTTCGCTCATACAGTATTTGGAGGGTTGGCAGTTATGTTTGTAAGCATACATGTTTATTCATCTTGGAATAAGCAACATGTTTCAAAATTACTTAACCTTGACCTTTAATCATGGTCATGTATTTGTGACTTAAAGGTTGGGCTATGGTGTTTTTTCTTTATCAAGATTGTTAACATAGTTTATGAGATACAAAACACTATAAAACGTCCGAGACATACTTTTTATTGAACATGTTAAATATCTCAATCAGTAAAGCAGTTTGCATTTCATACAAGCAGTTCTCCTATATTTATAAAGACCAAAGGTCAACAATCACCATCCTGATTGCTATTGTATTTTCTATGCCTTAATTTAATTTATAGTGAATCTTTATTTTTACTATTCTAGTCTATTGTATTTCAGAACCAGTAAATCTTTATTTTTACTATTCAATTCTATCGTATTTCAAACTAGTGAATCTTTATTTTACTATCTATTGTATTTATTTATTTTTACTATTCTTTTCTATTCTATTATTTTTTAGAACCAGTGAATATTAACTTTTACTTTTCAATTTTATCGTATTCCAAACCAATGAATCTTTATTTTACTCTCCATTGTATTCTAGAATAAGTGAATCTTTGTTTTACTATTCATTTCCATTATATTTAAGAACCAGTGAATCTTTATTTTTACTATTCAATTCCATGATCATATTCCACAAGCAGTGAATATATTTTTTTTACTATGCTATTCTATTGTATTGAAGAATCAGTGAATCTTTATTTTTACTATTGTATTGTATTGTATTGTATTGTATTGTATTGTATTGTATTGTATTGTATTGTATTGTATTGTATTGTATTGTATTGTATTGAAGAATCAGTGAATCTTTATTTTTATTATTCTATTCTATTGTATTGAAGAATCAGTGAATCTTTATTTTTACTACATTAATTTTATTATTTCTCCTTTCAAATGGGGTTTGCAAGTGTACCATGTGATACCCCATGACATTTCTGTGTAACAATTATTTCCCTTGGAAGTGGAATGGCTTAAGTTCACGTTTTCCTGAAAAAAAATGATGTTAGAATTTTATTGTTGCTCCAGAAAGATTTCATGTACCGTAATCATTTTCCAAATTGTGGCACACAAATGTTAAGGAGTACTGATCATGGGGTATGCAAGCGAACTCCATTGTTATATTACCACTTGTGAACTTGGGACTGTAGCAATGAGCTTTTTGGGTCAGGACAGGATATAATATTACCTGTAAATAAACATATATTTGTCCCTTGGCCTTGCATATGAACAATTCTTGACATGTAGATCTACAACCAAAAATTACTTACCCTAAATATTCTGGGAAATACATCTGTTGGCTGTCCCCTTATCACAAATAATCGGGAATTTAACTTTCGCAATGCAGCATCCAAGTCTTCTAAACACTCCAATAAGAACCTACAAAAAAAAACAATAAAATAAAGAACAAATTTCAATTTCATATTTCAACTGCAATTGCAGCTCACGTTTAAAATATTATTTTCAAGAATGGGGTTGCAAATTGCTGTTGAACAGTCCAACAGAGATAACCTTGCATCAGTGCCGTTAAACAGGACAACAATAGTGACATACATCCGTTTGTCTGATGTAGCTTCTACATTTTTCTACGCTAAATTGTTAATAAAGTAATAACAGAGAAAAGGTAACATTGTCTTTGCAAGAGTCTGTGATGTGTATTTAATATATGTATAAAAATAGTTCACTCTGCACTTTGTAGAGTTCCAAAAATGGACGGGGTTAACCTGATTTTTTTTTATTGAGGTGTAAAGTCACATGGTCTCCATTGTTTTGAATTGGGTTTTGTTGTATAAACTTTGAATTAAATTATTCTATAATTTATCAAACAATCATGGGACCCACAAGTGGGCATAGAATCAAAGTGGGATAACTCCAAATCACATACAATGATATATATTATAACAACGATTATTAATTTATTTCACTTATATTTATACTTCACCAGCTGTAGTTTGTGACGTTCACAATTTGATGACAATATTTACCGCAAGTCTGTTTTTTAAACAAGCTTAAGGGGCCTGATAAGTATCTACTTTTTTTATTAACTTTATTATTTAAGTACCAGTGGCTAAAGCTGTCGTTGATGAGAATTTGAATATTGATATATTGACTGAAAAATATATCGATAAATCGATATTATAGGAAAAATGATATACGGTAAATTATTTTTTGTTGAATCTATTAACTATGTTTCCATTCCTGGTACCCAAAATCGCCATTGGCTACTAATTTCTATGGAATTCTTTCAAAAGTAACCTATTTTAGCAAATTTGTGGAAAAATACTTTAAAAAGGACTATATTAATATTTTCACAAATTTTGAAATTTGGCTACTAATTATTTTCAATTTATGGAAACCTAGTATTAAAGACAGATTATTTTCCGCCAATATATTTGACATGCCTGGTGTTATCTTAAAGTTAAATGTGCACTCCGTTTTCATGGTTTTATATGTCAGTTGGCTTTGAAATATGTTAAAATGATGGGTTGTAATTATAATACATTTAAAACTAATTTAATTTATGTGTCATTGACTACATGACCTGGCAGCCATTTTTGTTGATATCGATACTCAAGAAATGTGGTGTGGCTACATTTACATCAAAACATGTGCGTACACATTAAAATAACAACAAAAATATTTGCTGAACTCCCTTTAGGTGTTCTTGCGCACAACAATGCACCAAGACCGTCTTCCTAGTCTGGGGCTTGTGCATATCCATCGGGAAAAGAATGTAGATGTTGAGAAGGCAATCGACACATTTGCCTCTTTAAAAACAGAAAACTGTCACTCTTATATTAACCTGTATTAATTATAGTTACTGACTGTCATAAACGATTTATGAATTATGTTTGTTTTTGGGTACCTGGATTTTGATAATTATTATAATGTATTGTGTACTGGTAAACAAATTTCTAAGAACAAAGAGCAATTAAAAATAAAAAGGTCATATTATTAAGAAAAAATATTTTAAAAAAAATGTAATATAATGGGAAACGAAATTCTTATACAAAGAGGCTGACATTGAGGTCTTCAACAAAACTGGCTTTTTCTGGATAACCATTTGTCACATATTGTTGTCAGTGAGTTAGTAGGTTTGCTTATAAAAACAAAAACCAGTAATATTTAATAACCCTCTGACCAGGAGGCTGTCCTGGACCTACTGGGGAATTAAGTGGTCCCCTAAACTCTTGCCCGGTAGTACACATTTATTTTACTTAGCTCAGCCTCTCCTGCCACTGAATATATGTACTTTTAGTGTACCTATAATTCGAGTCTTGGTCAGACCTGGCCAGTGTTCGAACTGTAGTGAAATTACACTGGTATAAGCTGTAGGCCTGGGTAGCTCAGTGGTAGAGCATCTGACTCCGGAGCAGAAGGTCGCTGGTTCAATCCCCGTCCTGGGTATAAAGATTTTTACAGTTTAAATTACTTTAATGGCGACGGGGTAAATTGGCTAGTTATAGCGGGAGAC
This sequence comes from Anadara kagoshimensis, assembly GCA_021292105.1. NCBI lineage: Eukaryota > Metazoa > Mollusca > Bivalvia > Arcoida > Arcidae > Anadara > Anadara kagoshimensis. The sequence continues at coordinate 19,685,849 of CM037865.1, forward strand.
CCCTTTAAGGATATAGGGGCACAAAGATTACGGGCTAGACGTTGTTGTATGGCCGTAGGAACAATTGATGCCCGGTTCTTAACAGGATAAAGGGGGAAGGAGTGTAGTGAAATTACACTGGTATAAGCTGTAGGTCTGGGTAGCTCAGTGGTAGAGCATCTGACTCCGGAGCAGAAGGTCACGGGTTCAATCCTGTCATGTTGTTACGACTAGGTACAAGTAAGTGAAAAATATCAATCTTTGTTTTATTTAGTTATATAAAGAGTTATATATTCACTGTCACAAACAGACTGACTTGAACAGTATACTTCCCACATACAGTCTGTGTAGTACAAAGTGAACCATTTACTAAATGAGCTATACATAGTGCCATTATTATTATTAGTGGCCAAAAAATTCAGATAAAGACAGGAAAAAGGGGCCATCAAAGGGCTGGAAAATACTATTAAGTCTACTAAATTACAAAAATACATTATAAAACCAAATAACATAGTAGTTTAACTACTGTTAGTAATATATAATTAACATACCTCCATTTATTAATACCAACTTGTGATGAACCGGCAAACCATGGGTCCAAGATGTAAACACACCTGTATGTATGTGCCCCTTCTAGGGCCTCTTTCAACGCCGGATTATCATGTAATCGAAGTCCTTTTCTGAACCAATGCAAAATGTTTTTCCGCCGACTGTGATGTTTAGGCATTATTAGAACATTTACTACAGTTTCTTTATAAATAAATAGTTTTCGTTAAATGTAACAGTGGCTAGTAAACTTGCTATTAGTCGTTGGAAATTCCAGTCAACATGGCCGTGAAAACAATATAAACATACCATGCCACTTGCAACGTGACTGAGGCGATGATTATATATATACGTCACCCACCTGCTTACATTTGATTGGTCGGTTCAATTTAGGTTTCAAGGTCAAGTTCTCAGTCACGTTGATCTCAATGCGTTTCACTCAGACTAATATAACGACGCAGTATATAGTTTTTTTTCTCGGATTTTCGGAAGCTGCTTTTTTCTTCCATATCGATTTACTGAGAAAATTTGCTAGACAGGCGAATTAATTTCTGCTTAACATTTGAATTGACTGATCACTTTACCAACATTTCATACTGGTCGGCAAAATGTTAAGTAATTTATTGATTTCAAATTTAATTAACTGTAATTTTAATTCAAAAGTGAAATTTCGCTGCTTTTAATTATAATGTTCAGCGAGGAAGATCTTGGGTTATTTTACCTCAAGTTTATTTAGTAGAATGGTTTGTGTTTGGATTTTAAAATCTAGAAAACGGGTTTTATCCAAAATTTGCGTGCCGTGCCCTGTGTAAATGATATCAGTCCGCGGAATTACAAATTGTCGGTCACGGTAATCAGGTAATCATTGTCGTTTACACATCTAAGGCGGTTGTAGATCATCATGTTGGACGGGTCTCCAGTCAAGTCAATTAGTCAGTAGTTAGCACATCAGATTGTCAGTGCCACACCTCATTGTGATGTACAAGTACATGTGTGAATAATAAGGAACTAGCCCCAGCTTCGCAATTAATAATTATTATCCGCCTTAATCTGGCAAAGAGGTATGGTGGGTTTGATGGAATTTTGTCCTAAATGGACCGTTTTGGTTTTTGAAAAATAAAAGTCTTAATATTCTTGCACTTAAATAATAAAGCAACAGTATTTTATGTGGACTTTCAGATTATGTCTCATACAAAGGTATATTTTATTGGTATTTTTCTTAATAAGCGCGTCTTTGTGCTTGATTATGCTAAAATATGAAAAATGAGGGGGTTTCAGTCCCGTCTTTGATAATTATTTTAAAAGTGTTATCCTCGGAAGACCAACTTTTACGTTGTTTCTGAAACTATTTTCAGAACGCAATCATTACGAGTTTTCAAAAAATTGGTCCTCTTAGGAGAAAATAGTCATTTTTTTTAAAAAATAGGGAAAATTGAAAATGACCACTCCACATACAACTGGTGTTATATTATAACACGACTGGCACTAACTACTGTGGTTAGCTCAGTGGGTAGCGAGTACGCTTTGTAACCTGTACGACAGTGGTTCAAATCCCATCCTGATATCTTTTTTTATTTAATCTTCTTATTTTTTTTTTATTTTTATCTTTATAAAATACTATTGTTCAATTTTTCCTTTTTAGTACAGCGTACACGGGATATTAAAGCATAAAGTGAGCAAAGCCAGTGTAAACAACACCAACGTGAGTCGAAAGCCGATTTTTGACTTATCTGTTCATTTTAACATGTGATTGTGTATTGGAGCATCAATCGGACACATAAACGTTTCTATTGAAATAGTTTACTGCATCCGATACACTGTTTAAACTTTGAAACAAATTGATAAAGCGCAAGTGCTCACCTGTGATTTTGCCGTCGCCGGGAGTTTCTGTTCAATATTTCAATTTTCACTTCTTAATTAAAAATTCTGAAGCGTACAATTCCTCTAGGATGTTAAGAACTACATGTCGACCAAATTTCAGCTCAATGTATTGCGAAATAAAGGAGCAGGAGACGTTGAAAGATCGACGTGGTGTACTGGGAATTGATTCTCATCATTGTTTTGGTGTACTGGGAATTGCAAAATTACGGTTACCGTGAATCGTGTATAACATTATTTTCAAGTCCCAATTTTTAAAGAAATCGGGGATTGCCAATGTATGATACAGTTTGTATGCATGGTGCATCCAATAATAAATAAGTTTCATGGTGCAAGTAATATTAGGTGTTCATAGAAAAGGCTCTAACCTTGATTTCAAACTTGAATTATGTAGATTGCCAATATTAAGAGACATAAAGTGATTCAATAGTTTCATAAAAATGTTTAACGCTTAAGGATATCCAAACTAATATGGTATCCACACTAGGAAAATATGACCTTCAAATTTAAAAGTAAAAATTTGGGTTGTGGGATTTAAACGCAACAGAAAGGCCCTTGTTCTAGAAGGTCTGTCATTGATGCAACCCCAAAAAAGGTCAATAAAGTTTATGATATTGTTACGACTGACAAGCGAGTTACAGAATGGTATGTAGCCAGTTGGCATTTCACAGGAAATACATGTATTACATTTAATTCTGACAGAAAATCTTGCAATGAGAAATGCTTTCAGTTGGGTACCAACTTACCAAGACATCTGACAATTGGTCAGAAGCACATCAAGTGTACTTTGTCGTGTGCTTTTTTCTGAGATTAGTTACTATGGATGAAACGTGGGTTTCATCATTTAACTCCAGTGGCCGAAGTTTACACTTAATCACCCTGAAAAAAGACCAATACTGTTACATCAACTGGAGAGGGTATGACCTCGGCTTCCAGTGATGCTGATCATAATCTGGTGGTAGGTTATCTCCAAAAGGGACAAACAATCAATGACACATACTATATATCACTTATGATGCAGTTACGGATCATTATTAAATTCAAGAAATTGGGGAAAGCTCAGTAAAGATGTGCTTTTCCACCAAAAGAAGCCTATTTAAATAAGACAAATCTTAAGAAATGATAGTGAAACTGCAGCCAGTTGGTGCTTGGTATATGTGTAATACCTTATTTTCATTATTATTAGAACTTGTTCTTGTCTATATAATGATTAAAAATTGCCGATTCAAGGTAAAATATATCACGTTTTTAACAGCATCACTTATGAGGGGCCGGAATTGTGCACCGTTATCAGTATGTTGATTGCATTTACATAGAACATATTGGCTTCAATACACAAGCTGTTCTTATTTAGAGGTGGTCTTTACGTTAATGTCACTAGACTAAAAAAGATAATATAGCATTATAAAAAACATTTATGTAGAATGTGTAGAGTTTTTTATATCTCATTTTTACGAGGGACCATCCTATCCCGTTTCCGATTGAGAGGCCGCGGTGGCCTAATGAATAAGACATCAGTCTTCAAATCCAGGGTCTCTCACCGCTGTGTGTTCGAGTCCCACTCAGACCACATGTGGGAAAGTGATTTTTTCTTGCCGTTTGCCTTTACTAGTTTACCTGTTATCAGTATATATAATGTGCCTGGGGAGTGGTACGCTTGTCTGCGGCATACTGACTCTGTGAGCTAGCACGTTAAAGTCGCCATGAGTGGGCCCTAGTACAAAGCAGCCCATAAGACACACTCGCACTTTACATGCATACACGAACTTGTTCATAGATTAATAAAATTAATAGTTCTCGTCGCGAATAGCTGGAAAATTGCTTATGCGACGTTAAGCAACCAACCAACCCATTTCCGAGTGTCCGTCACGGTCATTATTTTTGTGCCTTGTTTCAATACATGTTTTATACCCGGATACAAAATTACACGCATATCGAGGTGTAGTTTTAGGCACTTTTTTGCAGAGCATAACGGAATACATATTTTTGAGTTGCACATCCGATATTAAGGAATTTAAAAAATGTATATAATATTTTACCAAGTGCATTATTTCTGAAATGCTATGGTCATTCCCGTAGTAATATGATAAACTAACAGGCCTAAAATGACAGTGTCTAAAAACTGGAAATTTTGAATACATGTACATGAAATTTGAGCTTTCGTCGTGGATTTGCAGAAAATTGAATCTGTTGACATTAAGATTTTTCTATCTTATTTGATAAAACTATATTTGCTTTCTGAACACATGAATTAAAAAAATCTATCGAGCGGATTTTTGACAACCAAAGCATCAGTATACGGCGCCTTGTTGAAGCGTTTATGTCAAAAGATTCTAAAGACTGTATGCGAGATTTTGGTACAATAATATGAGCCAGACAATAAAGCACATCCAGTCGTCAGTGGATGGGGCCTGGGTCCCCTAGGTCAAAGAAGGTTAAGAAGCATTAGTCTACTGGCAAGGTGATGGCCACAGTATTTTGGGACGCAAAAGGTGTTATTGTGTGTGACTTTTAACCAAAGAGAAGTACAATGATAACTGGAGTGTACAATATGCAAACTTGCTAGACCACCCGAGAACTGATATCCGTGAAACCGCCGCAACAGGACAACGCACACAGTTGCAAAGTCACAATGAAGGCTGTGGGTCGAAATACCACATTCTGCCTAGCTCGGTGCGACTTCTTTTCCCAAAATTGAAAAATGATACCCGAGGACGTTATTTCAGGTCTGACCAAGAAGTGGTGAAGAAGTTGAGTGTGTCAATGGAAATGATCCCGTCTTTTTCAGTTCTGGGTTGATGGACAAGTGCATCACACTAGAGGGCACTGAATTACATCGAAAAGAAGAGGTGGATCTAATCTGGAAAAAAGGTTAAGCTGGTTTCTTATTGATTCGCCGTCGTAAATAAAAATTCAAAATAAACACATGGCAAAAAATGAAAAAATGTGTTATATTGTTAAAACTTTTTATTTATAAATCATTTTCAAGACGTTTACTCTCTTCACATTTGTGGATCTGTTTTACATCAGATACCTCCTTCCGACGACTGTCTCATCTTGACCTTTGATATAAATAAGTCAAATTTTAGCTGGTCGATTCGATCTAATGACATTAGGTTAAAATATTTTAAAAGATTTCTCAAATTGTAATCTTCATTTTCCTGCTCAGTTCCAATCTACAAAGTTTTTCCCCTTTACTTTCACTAGTTGCATTTGCTATGACGCTGTCAAACTTTAACCATTTAAGAAAGGATTATATTTTGACATTACACATGGGTCTTTGTAATGGTTTGGTAACCACTAAGATACATAATCGGGGAAATATGTGTTTAAGATGTGGTCTATGTATGTTTCATCTTCATTTCGTCTATAATGCATGATTAATAATTACAGATGTTGAAGATTTTCACTGGACAATTAATTGTTTTGTTTGTCATTGAAAAAGAAGTATAAATTTCTATACAAATTCATTAAAACATGAAAATCGCACAGCTGGCAAGATATTTGACCTCTCAATTCCCAGTACACCTATTTGCTCCTTAATTTCCAACACCCAGTACACGTGTTTGCAATTCCCAGTACACCGCATGTTATCCCCCAACGTCTCCTGCTCCTTTATATCTCAATACCTTGAGCTGAAATTTGGTCGACAGTGTCATTTTGAAGATGATTTTAAGCTTGTAACGACAACTAACTAGTTTTCTGTTGAAACTGTGCTGTATTTGTGATTTTTCTAAAATAGCAAATATAATATTGTCATGTGGCGATTTTAAAATGTTTATTAAAATAATGCATTCAGAATCAGCACTAGTCCGACTAATCAGACCACTTAACCCCCATTTTAATTTTTTAACCTCCAACAAGTCAAAAATTAAAATGGGGGTTTAGTGGTCTGATTAGTCGGACTAAATATTGCCAAAAGTTGCCATATTTAAGTTTATAAGGAAAATCTTGGTTAAGCCGGGATGATTGTGCATGACACTTGGTTCCTGCCTAACAAGAACCATGCAGGAGCCTATTCACAGTGTATTTATAAACGCAAAAGAACTTCGATGTACTCTATAATTTAGTCGTGTTCATCGAAGCGAGAGATTTCTTGACGCAGTGGTTTTGGTAGCAATGGAATACATCAATGAAAGCAGTACACTTAGGTTTATTAGCACAGCTACAGTCCTAATTTATTGGTAAGCAGCTGGCTTCTTTTATAAAATAGCGTATTAATTCTAAAACAAATACACCATAAGCAGGAGAAGCATGTATTATTGCTGAACAGGAAAGTTAACAATAGAAAATCGAACTTCACACGTTTGTCATGCAGCTTCAAATGTAGCCTTTGGTGCATGGGCGTCACAATTAATGTACTACGAGTCTGAAAATAAAGCAGAACTTGAAGAATCCGTCGACGTCGTATCTTTTATTTCAAGCTCACTAGGATAGATAACATTCACATAATCACTAGGATTATTAATAGATAGATATATGTAGATTTGGCGACAGTTAACAAGATCATGCATATTTTCTGATCGATACGAATAAAGTGACAATTCAGCAAGCAATGGTGCACAGTTTGTAGCCATTGGTATACCGATTGTTTGCTGAAAAATTATAATCATTACCAAACACAACAAATAGAAACGCTAACATTCTGGGTTTTTTAACACGCCATACGCTTCAAAGAACACGACTTAATTTTGGAGTACACAGGAAGTTCTTTGCGTTTACACACTGTGCTTCATGTAAATCAATATTTCTCTGGTATTATGGGTCCCGGCAGCAGTAGTCCATATACCGTGTATTCCTGATGGACCTTTTGGCCCCAATTTTCTTAAACCTGTTTAATGGATGATAAATTCATATTAATTAAATACTATAAAAGAAACATTCAACTTATAAATGTCGTATTTATTATTTAGTATTTTGTCACTGAGATTAAAAATAATTATAAATTATCCATCCGACGAAAAATGAGAGAGAGAGAGAGAGAGAGAGAGAGAGAGAGAGAGAGAGAGAGATGATCACAGTGTTATGTGAATGCACAACTTGAGTAGCACGTGGCTGCTGTAATTCTGACTACATTTGAATCCAATGTCATAAACACAGTGTATTTATAAACAAAAGAACTTCCGCTTACAAAATTTAGTCGTGTTCCTAAAAACGAGAGATTTCTGGAAGGATATTGACTTATTGTTTTTTAACAGTGTGAAAACCCATAAAAAACCCAACCGGATTAACCAATGAAAGTAGCCAGGATTGAGATTTTTTTGAAAAACTTAAACATTTTAAGCAATTTAATATATATCGGTAAAAGTTTTTTTTTCAATCTTGTGTTTAGTTCACCCGATCAAAGGTCATGTGAGCTTATGACATAGAACAGGGTTTGTACATGTGCGTCAAAAAAGTAGTCTTCTAAAAGGCACAGATTATGGCATTTCTGAACAGTTTCCGGGCGAGATCATTAGGAGGCGAAGAATACTTACACCAAAATTCAAACAAGCGAAATCCAACATCAGAAGTGTAAAGTTTAAATACGGGACAAGTTAATCGTCGATGGAACAGTGTTCAAAGTAAATGGAGAAGAAATAATACAAGAGAAATCTACTAGGAGAAGCTAGGACAGGCAAGGAGGTCCGATGTCTTGTGTTTTTTGGAACATTAATGGTGCATTAAATTCAAAATTAAAAGATCATGATTTTGTGCATTATCTGCAAAGGTATGATGTGTTGTTCTTAATACACACAGGTGTTGTGAATAAAAGTTCGTGTCTACCTTGGTTTGAAAGGAAAATAATCAACAGAAACAAGTGTTCAAAAAGCGGAGGTTTATGTGTGTTTTTTAAAAAAAGAAATTAGCAAGTTATTTAGAATCGTTGAAGCAAACGAAATAGGTTATGTTGTTTGTAGTGTTAAAAATTCAATTTTGGATAATGGTTTACCCGATATTTATATATGTTGCAGTTATGTTCCGCATATAAAATCGAATTATTACAAAAAATATGATGTGGATTTCTTCGAGATATTCGAGACCCTACATGCTAAATACTCCTCAAAGGGTGCTTTTATTATTTGCGGTGACTTAAATAGCAGGGTTGGTATTCTAGAGGACAATCTTGAAGTAATAAATTTCATAAACAATCAACACGACTCCGTGAAATGTGATCGATCTACGCAGGATATACAAGTGAACCCATTTGGAAAACGCCTCATTGAAGTGTGTAAAAAAACTGGTTTGCAGATTGTAAATGGTAGACTCAATAGTGACAAAGGTATAGGTGAGATTACTTGTTCAACAGGTCAAGGTCAAAGTCTTATTGATCTATGTTTAACATCGATCTGTAAAGTATTTTTCATTATTTTGTGATTTTGATATATTAGGTTTTAATGAATGGTCTGACCATTCTCCTGTTCTTTTTTCGTTGAACACTAATGTAGAGAAACTTATATGTAGTAGTAAATCAGACAGTAAGGGATATTGTAAAGTTATTCAGTGGGATTCTAACAAGGAAAATGATCTTGTGTGTGAAGTGAATAAAAACTTGGAATATTTTTTAAAACTTAGTTCTCTAAGTCAAGACCAAGTAATATAGATTCAGTCTATGTCAATAACATTACCGACAATTTCACACAGTGTTTGTTTGAATGTGCTTATAAAGTAATGGGTAAAAGGATACCTATAACAGTCATTCGTCCAAAAAAGCGTTTTGTTAACCAATGGTTTAATGATGAATGTAGAAAGTGTAGACATATTTTAATAGGCATCGTAACGCATATAACAGAGAGAAAAGTGACACTGACCGTAGATTATGTGAGTACACGCGGGAAATATAATCAAGTTAAACACAAAGCAAGACGAACTTTCATGTTACACCAAGGAGATAGACTACACAAACTGCCAAAATCATCTCCTAGAGAATTCTGGAAAAAGGTGTCTAATAAACATAAAAAACAAACTGGTTCATCTAATCTTAATTTAAATGACTTCTTTAACCATTTTAAGACTTTATTTTCAGGTAGTGGAGATACAAATAATAATATTGTTAATACTGATGCTGATATTTTCAGTTTAAACCCCTTAGGGTGTGATCTAATTGATCAAAACATTTCATATGATGAAGTTATATTTGCCATAAATAAGCTTAAAGCAGGTAAAAGTGCAGGGATAGATGGAATAGTATCAGAAATATTTAAATGTTGTAAAATACAGCTTGGTAATGTCCTTTGTAATATTTTTAATACTGTTTTTAATTCTGGTTTATACCCAAGTCAGTGGTCCAAATGTTTTATTTCACCAGTGCCTAATTTATATAAATAACAACTGATTCTAAGTAGAAATGATGGCATCCTTAACTATGTTGACTTTTAATTGGTTTCATTAATCCAATTTGCAATTAACAGGAAAATACAAGTACGCTTACCTCTCTAGATTATCTGATTACGAGATGAACAGACGACCAAGGCAACACCTGATTATAATACAGTGATAAATATCCGATTTATTCTCATGTAGTGTCGTATCACTGCTTTGGCTATATTATACTTATTTGTCAAAAAATCAAAAAGTATAAAAATGAAAATAAATAAATAAATAACTTTTAATACTAATTATGCGATGTTTATTATTATTTACCATCTTTAAACTGTAACACAAATATGTTAAGTTTCAAAATGTCGGATAAATAATTATCCTATGACTCGTTATAAATTTTTCGGATAGATAATTTAATTTGTTTGTTTATATAATCATTCACTGAGTTACAGAATACTTAAAATGCAATGTTTGTAGCTCTCTCTCTCTCTCTCTCTCTCTCTCTCTCTCTCTCTCTCGTTTAAATAATTCTACCGAGATTAACGAAAAGCTTAGGCTACTTCTGACACACCTGGATTCATTCATGCATAAGCAAATTGTCCTTAGGTTGGACCGACGCATTTTCTCTCCTGTAAATCAGGGAATTCTGGTCAACTCGCCCCCTAACCAACTCGCCCCCTTCCAACTCGCCCCCACTATATACCAACTCGCCCCCATGCTAACTCGCCCCATTACCAACTCGCCCCCACTTATTTTAAAGTCAACACCAACTCGCCCCCAACTTATACCAACTCGCCCCAATATATATAATAATTAAAAAATAATGAACAGAATAAAATTTATTATTATGATTATAATAATCATAATTACAAATAAATTACAAATTGTTCATAATCATAATAATTAATTTTTATTCTGTTCATTAAAAAATTAATTATTATTATAATAATAAATTAATAACAATTATCGGCACATTTTATCACCGGAAATTGCCGTGTGTTGACAGTGTGTTATGGCTTAGTGTGAATTTATGCAAACATGTTTATTTTGACTAAACGATACACAAGCAGTTTACGGGACATGTGTGCACTATGATCACACGACCTTTGGCTTCGTTTTCATTTTCGAAAGTTCAAAAGATATTCAAAGAAAAATATTTTGACCAATAAAATTCTCGACAACGATTTCAGATACATGTATAAATGTGCTGAGATTAGAAATGAAATTCATAAAACGTTACGATGGACACGGCAGACAATTGTATTGTTTGTCAAAAACGTGTAAAGGGGAAGCAACATGCATTGCAGTGTGATAAATGTGATCGTTGGACCCACAGACTTTGTGATACTGGTAAGTTAAACGTTTCTCTCATAAATGCACTATATCACAGTCATTCAAAAATAATCGTAACGCTTTCTCAGTGGTTATTTTAGAGCAAATACGCAAGATTCTTTCACTTATTTCCATCGAGACTGTCAATATTCTAGGTTCAATTATGTGGTCATTTCTGGAGTGTGTTTAGTGGAGTATTTTTGTTTTACGCCACAGTCAAGCTTAAGATTCTTTCATTTCATGGTCAGGGGGCGAGTTGGTAACGTCAAGGGGGCGAGTTGGTAATGTCAAGGGGGCGAGTTGGTAGGGGCGAGTTGGTTAGGGGGCGAGTTGGTAGGGGGCGAGTTGGTTAGGGGGCGAGTTGACCAGCTTCCAAATCAGGTAATCAAAATCAGTGCCCTAATTAGTTCCGAATGACTGCCCATGACTTGGTATTACAATATCAAACATGTCATGGAACAGTTATTATTATGTAACAATTAAAATGCATTTTTAAAATTTTTAATGAAAAAATATATTAATTTCAAATTATTTTTCAAGAAGTCATGGAATAAAATACCAGCGATATGTAATTAAAATTGAAATTTAATATTTAATTTTAAAACTATATTATATTGAGGGAAAATACGAAATGCTAGTATTCCCTGTATGACATCACATTCTACTATCAATCATGGCACTCCCGCCAGGTGTCGCGATTTATCGGAAGGGTGTATAGAGGCATTGTATTGATGAACGTCTTAGGTAAAATTTTCTCTATTATACTTAACAAAAGATTAACTGACTGAGCTGATAGTTGTAATTTACTCACAGAGAATCAGTTTGGATTTTGAGCAGGGAGGAGTACTGTAGACTGTGTTTTTATTTTACAATCGTTAATTAGCAAAACATTATCAGATGGTAAAAAGTTATACTGTGCTTTCATCGATTACCAGAAAGCTTTTGATCATATTAATAGGTCTATGTTATGGCTTAAACTGTTTAATCAGGGTGCAAGTTTTAAAATAGTAAATATAATTAAAGCAATGTATAACGATGTACAGCTTTGTGTAAAATACAATAATACATTTAGTGAATATTTTAACTCTTTCAAAGGCGTAAAACAAGGTGAACCCTTGTCACCAACACTATTTCTATTTTATATTAATGATTTGGTTGAAAGTATTGACCCAAAACGGGACTATGAACCATATATATATTTTAATGTATTTGCGCTGTTATTTGCAGACGATACTGTTTTGTTCAGTAAAACTAAGGAGGGGCTACAACTTTTGTTAAACAACTTACATAATTATTGTGATAAATTTGATATAACAGTTAATACGTCAAAAAATAAAATTGTTATTTTTCAAAAGGGTAAACCACCAAATACTAAAATCGACTTCTTATATGGTAATACAGTTATAGATATTGTCAAAAATTATGTGTATCTTGGTGTTACATTTTTTTATAATGGAATGTTTAAATTAAATGAATCAAAGCTTGTTGATCAGGGTACAAGGTCTTTACATAATTTATATAATGTTCTATCTGATGTTGAAATTAATGTCGAAAAAATGTTTTTTATTTGATACTTTATTTAGTTAAGTCTGTTTTATGTTATTCATCAGAGGTATGGGGGTTTAATGAGTGTGTTAATATAGAAAAAGTACACTTAAATTTTTGTAAAACTATTCTAAATGTTAAAAAGTCAACTGTTAATTCTGTTGTATATGGTGAACTAGGCAGAATGCCGCTTATATATTATAGATATGAAAATATACTCAAATATTGGTTAAAAATCATTCAGGATATGTTTATAAAATACTTCTGCGTGATGCAGAAAATGGCAATAACTATAATGGTATGAATTGGGCCAGTAATGTAAAAAGATTATTATGTAATTTAGGTCTTGTAAATTTTTGGTACAGTCAAGATTATTTCATATATTTAAACAAAGGCTGCATGATCAATATCAGCAAACTTGGATGTCATCTACTAGAGGCTATACAAAGTTAAATATCTTATAATTTATACAAATGTGTTTTTGAATTTGAAAATTACCTGTCAGTTATTAAGGAGTCTAAATATCGTACAGCATTCACACGTCTCCGACTTTGTTCTCACAATTTAGCTATTGAAATGGGTAGATATACTGGGTTCATTCACGTTTGTCCAACATTTGAAAAATCACTATTCACACTTATCCAACATTGGGTTTACGCACCATTGATTTAAGGTATTATTTACCTGTAGTGTGATCAGTTAGTTTCCCTTACCAGAATAAAAGTTCCTTTAATTAAAAAGTATGTAATAACATGTCATATTTTTACTGAAAGTTTAGAATAGCCAAAATTTAACTAATATTGAATAAATATGTTAAATTTTAGAAATTCAAGTTTTATTTCCTACCTTAGTAAATTTCAATAAAGTTATATTTAAAGAATAATAATATTTATTCTTTATTGAGAATTAAAAATAACTAAAATAAGAAATAAATATGTCACTTTTTAGCAATTAAATTTTTCCCTACCTAACTAAATTTTGATAACGTAATATTTTGGCAAATAAATATGAATTTCTCTCAAATGTATTCATTAATTTATTTTTTCATATAGTTTCTATCATGGAGTGATTAGAGGTTGGATTGATTAAGATATTGCTTAACCATTTGAATTTCATGCAAATATTAAAAAAAAATTACAAAGTAATAGTGGTTTTAAAAATGATGTTACTGTTAAAAATGTGACACTTGTTTGATGCTTTAACCGAAAGGAAAAATAAAATATATACTTAATAAAGGTTATGTTCTTGGAATATCTTTTTTTTTTCAAAAATGGAGCATATTTGGGAAAAAAGGTTCCATTCTTGCAATGTTTTTTTTCCAAAATGGAGAATATTTTATATATTTTCCAATTGGATTTTTTTGTTTTGAAATGGAACATAATTTGGATATTTTTTTCAAATAAAAGTTATTTTGAATTTTTTTCCAATTATATTTTTTATATTTTTTCAAAATAAGTAAGTTGCATTATATTTTTTAAAAAAATTCTCAAAAACAATAAAAAAAAAAAAATAAATAATAATAAATTAAACAGATAGATTATGTAAATGTTGTTGTATGAATTCAATTGAAGATGAGTATCACTTTTTACTTGTTTGTCCCGCCTATAGAAATTTAAGATTCAAACTTTTGTCATTGGCCAAATATAAGTAAATTTACTTCACTTATATCATGTAGTCTCAGTAACAAAAATATTTTAAATCTATCAAAATTCATATATTTTGCGTTTAAACATCGGGAAAAATTGTTAAAAAAATTTATAATTGATCATTAATTTAACGAAATACTTGTATAATATTATATATATATCTTAATTTATTAGTATGTGCTATATGATTACTGTTATCAATTATTATAACAGTATTTATTAACAATACTGTTACATGAATATGATATTGTACTACTACTATGTAATAACTTTTCGGTCCTTCCGACCAGATTATTATAATGTCTTGCCATGTCATATATACATGTATCTGTTTATGTGCTATAAGTATTATTTGTATACTTTATGCTAATAAAGCTTATTATTATTATTAATGTGCGTGCAAGTGTCCTTGTTTGGCTACTATGTTTTTTTCCCTTTCTTGCGACACAAGAAATTACAAAATATAATATGTATAGATTTAGGAGTCAAGATCAAGCGTCATACATACATTTTTTAATATTTCTTTCAGAAAATTCAAAAACCGAGGTTTGTATTTTATTCGTAAACCACATTTTAAAGGAAATACATGTATTATTTTAATTTTTAAGTATTTAGCAGCTTTTAACATACATCTTTGTTATTTTACGTAATATTACTTATTTACAAGCAATTTTTCATTATGACAAAAGTTGATTTATTTTTATAATGTGCTATTGGTTTCTCGTAAACAACAGGTTTGGAGGTATAATGAAATTGTACATGTCCGTGCAAGTGTGCATCGTTAACAATTATTTTTGACTTCTCTTCTGAAACTACCAGACAGATTTCAATAAAACTTGGTCAGAAGTATATATGGGCCGGTACAATTTAGATTTGTTGATTGCGTTGCCATGGCCACTATAAGTAGGTCAAGTTGACCTAGAGTGAAAAAATCTTTAAAAATTTTCTACTCTGATGTGATATTTGGCTTCTCTATGGTCTTAAGCCTATAGTTTGTTCATTTTGTGAAATTCGTACAAAAAGTAACGCGTTTTAATTTTTACCGATTTTAATAATTCCCGTCCCAATATACCTGTGGTAGGACTTACTAATTTTGTAACATTATAAAATAGGTTCAAATTATTGTAACTCCACTATTTGATCAGATAATACATGGGGGTTTTCAGTTTTGACATATTCTTTGTTATTATCTTCAAAATGAGTTCAAGGTGAAGGTCATTACCTAATTTTTGACGTATCTGATTTTATTTATTATCTGGAAAATTATAGACTGTTTGTATGGGCACGTATATTAGAATATTGTAGGTATTGATACAACGAAAAGTTTGATGTATACATAGGCCACAGATGCAAAAATAATACCGAAATGGTTAACTATCTGGAAAACTCTTGTTATATGTCTCGGTCTGGCGCCCGACCTCTCGCGTACAGGGAATGACAGTTGCAAAACAGTGGATTTCCATTCTGTCGGACCGAGTTCGATAGGTGGCCAAGTATCTTAGTCGGTAGAGCATCTCGATAGTATTGGGATGACCCGGTTCGAGTCCCCGTTTGGCTGGTGTGTTTTCTCTTTCCTGTTACATTTTAGAGGGATAGTCTAACCCTGACAAGTGGTCAACCTTTTGATAGGTTGGGCCCGGGGTGGACGTGGTAGAATGAAAAAGGGGAGGAACGTAGCAGACCGGGATCGACAGGTGGTCGGGAAGCTTCGTTGGTAGAGCATATCCTTAGTGTACTATTTGGAAGTTTTGGGGTTCGAGTCCTGGTTTGGTCACTACGGTTTTTCCTTTTTGCGACACTAGACATGGCAAAATATAATATGTATAGATTTAGGATCGAGATCATGTGTCATATAAATTTTTGAATATTTTTTTCAGAAAAATTCAAAACCAAAGTTTCATATTTTAAAAGAAATGTTATTTTATTTTTCAGTATTAAGCAGTTTTTAGAATGCTTTTTAATAATATTATTTATTTACAAGCAATTTTTATGATAAAAGTTGATAGTTATTTTCATAATGTGCTTTTGTTTTCTCTTAAACAACAGGTGCGGAGTTATGAAATTTTTACATAACTCTCAGTGGTTATAAGCTAAAACTAGCAGAACTGTGAAAATAGTGTGAGAAGTAACTTCTGGATATAATTGTACATTTTGAGGCACAAACTTTATCAACGCCAAGATTTCCAGGCTCCTAATGCGCCAATACGTCACGGCATCCACGTACTCTATTATTAGTTTTCAATATTATATCACTTTCCTTCACTGGAAATAAGGCTTTTATTGCCAGCAGAATTAAATAAATCACATGATAACAAGATTTGTTTTCATTTATCGCGGCTGTATGGTGGACAACGTATCTACTACCGTGGCTGTATGGTGGACAACGTATCTGCTACCGAGGCTGTATCGTGGACAACGTATCTACTACCGCGGCTGTATGGTGGACAACGTATCTACTACCGCGGCTGAATGGTGGACAACGTATCTACTACCGCGGCTGTATGGTGGACAACGTATCTACTACCGCGGCTATATGGTGGACAACGTATCTACTACCGCGGCTGTATGGTGGACAACGTATCTGCTACCGAGGCTGTATCGTGGACAACGTATCTACTACCGCGGCTGTAGGGTGGACAATGTATCTACTACCGCGGCTGTATGGTATCTACAAGATTCTGGTTTGTGAACGATCAGATGAACACTCCAATTACAACTTTGGTTCAAGCAAGTCAAAACAGGTTTCACTTGTATCGAGATCGATTTTGTGGAATCCAAAGTTTTAAGAAAAAAAAATTACTTTCGGAAAAATATCTGTCAAAACCTCGCCTTCGGATTCTGCAAACATTCAAAAATGCCACCAGATGATTTACATCAATATTACAATTTCTTTCAAAGTCCCGAGCATGCCACTTGACCACACTAACATGCCTTTGGCGCGAAATATTTATTCTACTTGAATCTACATCATTTTCACCTAGCTACGCGCCTGATGTCCACTTCCAACTGCACTATCTTAATAAGAGATAATAGTCTGGTAGAGGATTTTGAAAAATCCGCTTATTTTTCGATGTAGGGAGGACAACGTGTTCAAAGGTGGCAAGTTATGTCATAACCTTCTTTGAACTTTACTTTGGTAGAATCGGCTTGTTGCCAAGCAAGCTTTCACCCAGGGGCCATTGTGGGGGTAGCTAAAGGTCAATGGGTGCAAAGTTCAAGTGAAAATGCCCATATTAGTTCAAGGTGGCTTACAGAAGTTTTTCTTTATACATTTTGTCTTCTAAATATGTAAATGGTATCTTCAAATTAATAGAAAGTCATATCCAACTAATTCAGTCACTTATTTTCAAAGTTTTCCATGAAAAATAAGATTAGACGCTTGCACAAATTTGACCTTTACAAATATGATTAATTGTGGCAAATAAATACTAGTATAAACACATTTGTGCATTTGAAATTGTTTAACAAAACTTTAGACTTCTGTTAAAATAATTTTACTGAATCATATTCCCGCATTTATATAAGTATCCACTTTTTAAAAAAAAAGAAATCAAAGTACTGGTGGTACTGAAAGATTTTGATTAGCTATAATGACTGTATCTGTATAATACTATCAAGCGTGTTCTATTTTTCTGGTGGAAATATTAGTGAACTGTTGAAACACGAACTATTCCTAGTGCCGCTTTCTATACCTGATACACCAGGACCCTTGTTATCTGCAGCCGACGAGTCGGATCTTCAAAATATCCCTGAGGAAGAAGTTTGCATGGAGACATTACTACCAAAATAATTAATGGTCAAACTTTAGTTGTAGCACTGGGAAAACGGAAAGGCATCAATACATTCGGCGAGTTAAGAATTGCACAAACTGTTTTTATCCACGCGAAAGATAAATGTATTAAAATTGATGTCATTATGATAAGATATGACAACTAATCCATAAAAGGTGAAACCATCTAGATAAAAGAGGATCAGGCCCCCGTTCTGTTAGAAGAATTATTGATAATTAAAATGTCCCTCTGCCATCAAATTGGTAAGATTTTATCAGTCACCAAGAAAACAAATAGGATCTCGAAGTAATCCAAGACACTTCTTAGCTTAGCTGAGGGTATCAGGGGGTCCAACAGACAGCATGTTTAATTCATACAGAAGAAGGAGTGTAACCGTTTTTAAAGCTTTACACAAGGAAGCCGATACTAGAATTGTTCCCCATGGTGTTGATGCAAGGCTATAAAAGAAAAGTTGTTGTCTGTCGTGATACTGATGACCTTATTCTTCTGTTGCTTTTAAATGCGGAAGTATGATTCCAGACCGGGACATCTAAAGTTCGTCCCTGTTCATAGCATAAAATTATTACCTCTGGAGAGGAATAAGCTCCCAGTATTCCATGCAATTGCAGACTGTAAGACTGTCAATTAACTTTCTAAATACAGCATTCCGTGTTTCCAGGGAAAACACAGGTCCTCTTCCCACTCTTGCAAGAGGGAACTTTTCTAAACTTGTGAGTGCAGATGTCTTCATTGAATGTACCTAGCGAGGATTTCTCATCTACGATGTAAACTGTTCCTCTCAGGGGAAAAGTACAATTGAAAATTTGCTTCCAACATCATATGCAACCGACCTACATATTCAACGTGGATACTATTAAACTGCTGTTTGGCTGCATTTAGTTATATCTGGTATTTGTTCCGGATCTCCAATCACCTATAGGACACAGATGGTGCTAGTCTCACTAACTTGTGTACTGTATGCATTTAACTCCCAGTGGAGGTTAGTCCATCGACAAAATCCCTCAAACTGGCTCTGTTCTGCGCAATTTTACCCCCTCTGTTTCAATTCCAGAAACTTGTCTCAAGGTGTCTTTGATTCTTGTGTGTTCCATTTCAAAGTTTTGTGATGTTGTTGGCAGGTGTCTTCAATGTGTGACCTATCCATCCCCAATGTCGCTTTTGTGTTTGTGTTTCAAAGCGACCTTGTTTTGTGATCAACCATAAACTTTTCATTACTAATTTTGTCTTGCCATCTGGCAACAAGTCCACGAACAATACTAGTTTTTATACTTAAATCTGAGTTTTTTCACAAATTAAACTTATTATTATTATTTTTATTTTTGCTTAAATCTTACTTTGAACATTAACTTTTCTAAGACAATTACAGGTCAAAGGATCATGAACAAAACTTAACTTTTTGGACTTAGGTTAAGTATTTTCCTGATGTTCACGATTATTCTCGGACAGTTAAGTTAGTGCGAGTCTGAATGTGACTTAAAACGGTTTTAATGAGAAAATTACAAATTGGTTGATTGCATAGGGTTTTACGGGCTTTTACGTATTTCAGTCATATCAAGACGTCACCAGCTATAGGTGAAGTGGCAGAAATTTTGACCTTTGCATTGAACTTAGGAAAATGTGCAGGAAAAGTTCCTTAACATGTTATACCCGCCTTGGCACGGGGGCATCGGTTTTTAAGATCTCTCTCAAAGGATCTCATGACTTTCGTTTCTAAATACCGAGTGTTTGGCAAAAGAAAAGTCACTACCTTATTTCAAGTCTTGATCAGACCCAACTAGGTTCGAACCCAGGACTGGCCACATACGGGGAGTGAGCGCTATACCAATTGAGCTACAGTAGGGGGTTTTAATGAGAAAAATAACCTTTACCAAAACCATGTCATGCATTGCTGAAATGTAAATATAAATCATGTTGCACTACAAGTGGGTGGCTGTATGCACTTGCAATGGGGCCGTTGAACCGTTGATTGGTGGAATCCTTTGAATGATAATGCCACAGATAGTGATATTGATGAATGAAAAGAAACCGTTAGATGTGACTGATATATTCCAAAGATTCTCGTGACTATGGCTTGCTGATTACAGTACTTGTAGTACTTTGATTTTAAACTTTTAATAAATTTCAAATTATCAGCTGGGTTTAAACAATATACATGTATTTGTTTTAATCACAGTCGTGTATTTACAAAAGCATTATATTTTAACATTTTGATTCATGCTTTGATGTTAAATGTATACTTTTATTTTATTCTATCTTGAAGCTTGTGTCAGAATTTTGAAAAACAACATTGAAATATTTAAATTTTAGCCTAAACAGTCTCAATTAGCTTCCTAGTCAACGTTAAAATACATGAATATGCTATGATTGCATGAAAACAGATTTATTTGATTTATTTAAATCTCAAAAAGTATATATTTGGACAGCTATAAACTAATAAAGATTAATTTTTAGAAAAAAACACTATCTGACCTTTGACCTTTTATCTACTAAACCAAGGGTCGATCAGCTTGGCAACAGGTTGATTCTTGACCCCTAACCTATGATGATAAAAGACAGCTATGTTGCCAGCTTTGAACACTCATGTCCCCCTATTGTGAAATTTCAATTTTTTTCCACCAGACTATAATAGCTTTTGGAAACAGCAGTTTAATAAATTGCAGTTCAGGAGGTAGGCGTTTATTCGACAGAATATTTAATATATACTAGTATATATATATATATATATATATTAAACAAGCGCTTTCGAAAATAAAGCGACTTTATCAAGTGTTTTCGTTGAAAAACCTTCACGTTCCTATCGGTTGAATCTTAAACGTCATCTATCGATTTCGACCGATATTTTTCGAGACAAAATAAATTCGCGCAAAATGACGTCACAGAACAATGGGAATTTTGACGTAACGTTTGTTTTCGGATGCCATATTTCGGCCAACAAAATCAAAAACCTCGGCAAAGACTAACAGACCTTACTACAAATGGGTATGTATGGTTTATATGTACAGTACAGGCCTGTCGAAAGTATAACACTTAGTTAACTAATGAGTGACGAGTCAGAAGCTCATCTCGGCCCCACTTTGATCATGACAGCTTTTCGGCAGCTCAATGATATCTATCTCTCGATAACTTTTTAGCCACTACTGTTCAAACCATTATGTTTTTAAGTGAATTGCGCTTTATTCCCATAGGAAATCATATAAAATTGAACAATGTTCGATATTGTTCACTTACTTGTGCCTTATCGTAATTAAAAATTCGTATGCGCATCCACTATTGACATAAAATATTTCTGTAGAAACGAAAATGTTCGGGCTATGGGGATTTTCCTGGATGATGGCGAAAATGGCGACGTTTACACCGGAAGTGACGCCCTTAGTGGCGTTTAACGTCATATGCGCATTAAGATCCGCCATTTGCCTGGGTTTGCAACATGTTAAATCCCCAAGAATTTGAAAGGGGGTGCAATTTTTCGTAAATGCGGAAGACGACCTAGGGAGTCGTGCTCCCCCAGAACAGTTTTGAAAAGTAGCATAAAAAATCCTCCCATTTCGGAGCAATTGTGAGTGATACACGCACCATTGGCATATTATCATGTACATAAATAGTGAGGAGGTTCCGACACTGGAACACTGATAAACGAATGTATGCTTACCTCGGCTCAAAAGACTTTAACATTCAGCAAACGTATACATTTCAGGGGCGGATACAGGATTTTTTGAAAGGGGGGGGGGGTTGAGAACGATCCAGGATTTTTTGAAAGGGGGGGGGTTGAGATCTATACATGATTTTTTAAAGGGAGGGGCGAGAATTATATCAATGCTAGATGCGAGCGCCGAAGGCGCGAGCTTCCAGAGACGATGGGTCTAGGGCAGAGCCCCGATGGGGGCCAAGAAAATAATTTTAATCAGTCAATATCTCACTCTCTCTCTCTCTCTTTAAATTTTTCAAAGGGGGGGTTGCAACCCCCGCAACCCCTCCTAAATCCGCCACTGCATTTTCAATCAAAGCATGATTATGTTTTAAATTGAAGATAGGCGATGAGTCAGCAAAAAAGGTATCATGCAGCTTTGGTGTTGGGAGTTGAAGACCGAGCGGTTTAAATTGGCGCTGAAGCTTACCGATAATGACGGTGTTCTTTATCGACCAGATTCGATGCCCACCCGAGGAAGATACTAAAAGTTTGACAAAGTCTGTTAATTCGCTTGCTGAACGGTAGTGGTTTTCTTTTTTTCTTTCTTTACTGTTCTGAAATACGCATGAAGTGGCATGGTACGTTGTTGTACACGAACGTTTGTTGTACATGTAGCAAATTATTCAATGTCATAGCGGCATTTCAGCCATATTCATCATTTTATTGGGAAGCTTATAAAACCTATGTAAATAAAATGTTTTTGCTCATTGCAGCGTCATACGTTTTTTATTTCCTCAAAACTTTTCGCTAAAAATGAGGCGAAGGGATTACATTCATATACGCGGTACTACAGCATTTAGCTGGAACAGTAGGGACCATTTTCTAAAACTCTCATCTAAAACACCACATTATCAAATATTTTTGCATCATCTTATATTTTATTACCAACTAAGGCCTTAATAATGGGATCATTTGGCAAAATAAGAGACCCATAGCCCTGTCGCACAGTGCTGGAAGTTGGTGTCCGATTTTCATATAAATACATTACAATCGTTTGTGTGACCATATTGCATATTGTGTCCATTGGATATGGGATATAGTTTCCTGTAAATGAATTTATTCACGGAAGAACAAACAGCGAAAACAAACAATTTATCTTGACTCTAATGTAATGCATTTATTTCCGAGTTATCATTTCTTTTGCAGAGTCCGGAACTTATTTCACTGTCACCGCTTTTCCTGAAATCAAGAGACAAACAACTTACAAACATGATATCAAGGTACTGCAATCTATACTCTTCATTCCCAAAACAATCATTTTTTGCATTATACGTCCTGCCAACTATTTGGGCCTGAGTGGTCGAGAGCGCACACTTACGGATCAGTCTTCTTCATCGCCTAGGTCCAGATCCCGCTTTAGCAAACTCTCATGTGAGTGTTGGTTTGCTTGTCGAAGGTCCGTGGGGTTTTTCCGGGCACTCTGGTTGTCCCCGTCATCTTTATCGATGTTCTCTTGGCGGTAAAACACTATGCTATTTATATCGACTCAGACAGTTCCACTATGGCTTTGGGGTGGTAATTTAGACACGTTTGTTTGTTTTTTATCAATATACTTTAGTCCGATTAATCAGTCCACTAAACCACAATTTTATTGGTCGGACTAAACATACTTCTGCTTCACTAATTAGACAGGTATACAGATTAGGGACAAACTGAACCCGATAGTATGCTGTTGTTTATGCCACACAAACTCGCAAAGACGGTTCCGTGCCATAAAGGTCAAAGGTCAAGTGAAGGTATTGGAGAGCAATATGTTTATTCCTGTTGAAAATCAAAGTAGAAATAAACAGCCAAAAGATAGGAAAAAACGAAAGTTTGAAAGAATGAAGAGCAAAGATAAGATGGTACAAGAGAAACTGGATAACATTAATAATTCATGTAGAGAAGCAATCAATTCCATAGGAATAAGGTCAAATGTTAGAGGTCGTTATGCCAGTAAATTACCACAAAATCAGTTTTTTAAGAGCGTACAATATTGTGACGTGTCTTCCGATTATACATCGTACGCATTTGGTTGGTTGCTGCGTTCTGTTGAAAGAAGACTTGGGTTGAAAAAGCTTTGTCAAATAAGCTTGAAAGCAAAGGATCCAACATACTTCATTTTCGAAGAAGATATATAATTAACCCGAAGCTCGAAGCTGTAGTAAAACTCTTCATCTATTTAAATAAAAGCTTAAGTATTCTAGTGGATTTTCCCCTCTCATTTTTGTGCCTCGGTGATCGAATGGTCTAAAGCGTACGCTAAAAAATAACATAGCCACTCACCACCTAGAATCAAATCCCAGTCGGGCAAATCCTAGTGTGAGAAAGATTGTCAGTCAGCTTGTTGAAGGTCCGTGTTTTTCTCCGGGTAACCCAGTTTCCTCTACCATCCTATAACTGACCGCCTTGATATCAGTGAAAAATCTTGAAAAATCTTGCTGCATTTCACTCATTTTTGTGTCAGCAATATTGGGTATCGAGTGTTATTACGTGAGGAACGTATTTTTTAAGCCTTGGACTTAAAATTGCATTTACATCGTGGTACAGCGTACACATGTGTATCAGATTCAATTAACTATTTCAAAAGAATCTTTTATGTGTTTAATTTATAAATGAAATAACCATCGCATGGTAAAATGAACAGAAAAGCCTTAAGCCGGTTTTCAACTTACGCTGGTGTTGTTTACATTGGCTGTTTAGCTCATTTTAGACTACACTATCCCGTGTACGCTGTACAACTACCACCATTCCCTACTACTGTATTTTCACAAATTCAGTGCACACGGAAAATGCAAGAATAAAGTCGTATTTTTTAACAAACTGTTAAACTTGATCGTTCCAAAATTTTCGCAGAATTTCTCTATGTACAGGAGAACTGAACAATAATGTTTTTAATTAAAAATATAATTTGGTTAGGTCAGTGCATTTTAAATGCATTTTATTGATAATGTAATGGAAACGTTTTAAATAAAACTAAATAAATAATGAAAGCCATATGCACTCAATTTATGGAAATACAGTAGTAAAAATGTATATGCCATTCGGTATTTATTTGTTTCATTAAATCTAACCGGAAGTATTTGTTCTGTACGTTTTTTTTCCAGTATAACTATTGAACACTAATTGCGTCACATGCACTAAGTCTTTGGGTTGAGTATGTGAGAGGTCGTTGATTCAACCCCGCCGGGTCTGACCAAGACTTAAGAAAGGGTAGACTGTTCTTTCGTCAACCACTGGGCATTTAGACATGAAAGTTAGGGGTCTTCTGAACTAAATCCAACACCTTCGTGTGGAACGTAAAGAACCTTCCCTGCACATCGGCCTGGGCACACATCAAAGGTCAAAATTTCTGTCGCTTCACCTTTAGATGGTGACGTTTCGACACAAGTAAAATATTCTTGATTGGGATGTAAAACCTCATTCAATCAATCTTTGTATTAATATTTGCTTTTACTCATAGGGGCCAGTTTCATAATGAAATTTAAAAAAATAGCCCTAAGTATATAAAAAAACTCTTTTATATACTTAGGGCTTTTTTTTTTTAAATTTCATTATAAAACTGGCCCCTGTGCTTTTACTATAACATTATCTTAAAAAAAATACCATTTGCCTTAAGATTTAGAAAAAAAGATCTGAAATATTGCAAATAAATACATACATTATAACATAGATATTTTTATTTTGTTTGAAATTTTGCGGGGACAGTTAAAAAGAATAAAATACATTTTACCGATATATTATATTGTTTATATCGGTATTTTTTTATCTTTTCGATTCTAGTCGATTATTTGTATTCTTCTACGTGAAGGTTGTTTAAAATTGATTTAAAAATCCTGTCCCCAAATTCTTGTGACATAGGCAATAAGGGGTGTTTTGATTTGTAAGCTTTGGGTTTTTGTCCCACTCAGAACAAATGGTATTGTCCTACTCAGAACCAATGGTATTGAGATACGGCTTAAAGTGTACACATATTTTGTCACACATGAAACTCGAGGTACTGGTGTAGTAAGAATATAATATAAGAACATGTTTTCTGGGAATCTCAAAAGTACAGGAGTTATCATCTGGATACCATCTATCAATTAAACGACAGTACCCTAATTATACACAGATTTTGTCAGGCATCAAACTTGACTGAGGTATTTGTGTCGTATGAATACTAAACAAATTTCATGGGAATCTGATCAATATTACTGGAGTTATCAACTGGAACTTTGGGAGAAGACCAAACAGCAACCTATATAGATGGAGCTATCAAAAAGGAAATGGTGATGGATAGGACACACACTGCGAAAGCCAACAAATTCAATATCACGACAAGCGCTGCAGTGGAATCCCAAGGGAAAAGAAAAGTCGGAAGGTCATGAAACACCTGGCGGAGAAACTTGCAAACAGAAATGTACAGAGGGCTACAAATGACAAGACCTGGTCAGACTAGCACAGAATAGAACCAGATGGAGGAGTGTTGTCAGTGGCCTATGTACCTCCCTGGTACCACAGGCATAAGTAAATAAGTAAGTATCAACTGAAAACCATCGACCATCAGATCATAGCTGCAGTATGAACATGTTTTATTGCATTACCTGAAACTTGATTGAGGTACTAGTCAAGTTTCATGGGAATCAGATTAATATTACAGGAGTTGTCACCTAGAAACCATTGGCAAATCATTCATTGAAAATAAGTTTTTAAATCCGATATTATCATTTAGAAACTATCAAACAATTGGATTACAATATCTTAAAACTAACTACATGTATGCACACATGTGTCAAGCATTGAAATCCAATCAATATTGCATTAATTTAGTAATGGTGTTTAACGTCCCAGTCAAGAATATTTCACTTATATTGAGACGTCGCCAGCTATAGGCGGTGAATAAAATTTTAGCGGTGTGTTGCGCTGATGGCATTATACAGCAGGGTTCTTCATCGTGCCACAACTGCTGTGACACAAGACTTCGTTTATTTTAAGTTCCCATCCGAATGAACCACGACTCCCCAGTGCTCAGCAAAAAACAGTTACTACCCATTTTCAAGTCTTGGGTCAGACCTAGTCAGGGTTCGAACACACGACTTCTAACTTACGGTGTCCCCTGAGTGTCCCTTGCTGTTGCAGACAACCTAGTCACCCCTAAGTCTCCCTCGCAATTCTTAATTCCTTCACCAATAAGTCATCCTGTTCTTTTGGAGAGAAGAAAAGAAGACAAAAACTTTTTGTATTTGCATAAAAAGTTTATTGTGATTTCAATGCCAATTCATTAACAATGATGTTCAATGATGAACTGTTAAAAAAATAATGGTGATAAGCTGCAATATTATCATAGTTCCCACATTTAACTTCCATCAAAACCCCCTGACAGAATTCCATTTTTTCCATGACAATCTAATGCACTTAAAAAGAAGCAAGATAGACCAATTGCATTTTTGCCATTAAACTGTTTAGTTTTAGTAATGATAGCAAGGTACAAAGGGACATAAAATATTAAGTTGTATAATGTGAAAGGAAAACAAAAACTAGAGCTCAAGTCCTGTTCTGTTCAGTAATATTGGAGGGGTAGACCAGGATTGAAATTTAATTGGACACAACTCTTGAGAAATAAATATACAATTCCCTGGCATTTCCTTAATTTTTCAAATTTCTTGACATTTTTTCAAATTCTCTGACCTTCAAAAAAATTAAAATTCCCTGACTTTTCCCTGACACATGGGAACCATATTTAACAAGTGTTTCACGAATCACAGTTCTTGTCTAACCAGAAAAGCTACATAAGTTTAAGATTAGGTCAAGGTCACCTATATTACCATATTTAAGGTCAAGGTCACTCAATCTCTATATTTTATTTTGAAAAATAAATAGCTAAATGAATTTTTATAAAATACTCCCATGGAGCATGGGTTTGGACCTCAGCAAAGAAATAGGTGTAATTTATCACCTTTCATTGCTACCTTTATATTTAGGAAAACAAATGAAACAGTCACTATTGTGTTTGCTATGTTGTTTTCCTTTTCAGGAAAACCTTCAACAGGTGATTAAGTCAACTAATGACATATTGTGTTTAAACTCTTTGTCCTATAACCATATCCCTAATAACTTCATTTAAATCAAAAAAAAAAAAACCAATACAATGTACTGCAATGGAGAATGTTCTTGTGACAAGGTTGAAAAATCATGATTTCATTTATACAACTTCCATGAATAAGGAAAACGAAACAAGATGAGAAATGACATATAATCTTATAATGTGTTCTTGTGAAGTACAATGTCATGAATAACGTAAACACTGCTGCCAGATAATTGACATTTCAACGCAATCTTAGTGTCCCTTTGGCAGGCTGCCAAAATATGACAAAAATGTGGCAGGCTAAAAGACAAAACCAACTTAGGTTAATGATATGAGTATCTCCCATTGATGTTGCTGCTTTGAACCAAGTTTCGTAAAAATTTGATTTCCCTAAAATTTGTAGCAGGAGGTAGACTGACTAATCCAACAGGATAGGGGTCAAGGAGGGCTAGGTCGAAAAGAAGTTTTAGGTCTTCTAAAGAGAATTTTATGAATTCTAACGGGACAATTTGGAGTTTTAGACGGTCAAATTTGCCTATTGTCGCCTCTTAGGGAAAACATTGTAAAATAGTGATTTGGATGTGTATGATGGAAAGACAGAGATAACTTCCAATTTATTATCCATATCCCCTCTACTTTTTGTTAAATATTGGGAATTCCAATAACATTATAAACCCATAGAGACGAGACAATAATTTTTAGTAAATCGAAATGAAAAATAATCTTGTGTTTTGGACTAAATTGTATATATAGTTGAACTAAATGAACGTCTGTATGACTGAAATGTCAAAGTTTGATGGCAAGGAAATGAACATAACATTAACAATAATCGTTGCCATAGACACCACTATACAGTTGTCATAAATACATACATTATAACATAGATATTTTTATTTTGTTTGAAATTTTGCGGGGACAGTTAAAAAGAATAAAATACATTTTACCATAATATTATATTCTTTATATCGGTATTTTTTATCTTTTCGATTCTAGCCGATTATTTGTATTCTTCTACGTGAAGGTTGTTTAAAATTAATATAAAAATCCTGTCCCCAAATTCTTGTGACACACAGGCAATGAGAGGGTGTTTTGATTTGTAAGCCGTGGGTTTTTGTCCTACTCAGAACCAATGGTATTGTCCTACTCAGAACCAGTGGTATGCATTGTCCTACTCAGAACCAATGGTATTGTCCTACTCAGACAAATTGTATTGTCCTACTCAGACAAATGGTATTGTCCTACTCAGAACCAATGGTATTGTCCTACTCAGAACCAATGGTATTGTCCTACTCAGACAATTGATATTGTCCTACTCAGACAAATGATATTGTCCTACTCAGAACCAATGGTATTGTCCTACTTAGAACCAATGGTATTGCCCTTCTCAGAACCAATGGTATTGTCCTACTCAGACAAATGATATTGTCATACTCAGACAAATTGTATTATCCTACTCAGACAAATGATATTGTCCTACTCAGACAAATGATATTGTCCTACTCAGAACCAATGGTATTGTCCTACTCAGACAATTGATATTGTCCTACTCAGACAAATGGTATTGTCCTACTCAGAACCAATGGTATTGTCCAACTCAGACAAATGATATTGTCCTACTCAGAACCAATGGTATTGTCCTACTCAGACAAATTGTATTGTCCTACTCAGACAAATGGTATTGTCCTACTCAGAACCAATGGTATTGTCCTACTCAGACAATTGATATTGTCCTACTCAGACAAATGATATTGTCCTACTCAGAACCAATGGTATTGTCCTACTCAGAAACAATGGTATTGTCCTACTCAGACAAATGATATTGTCCTACTCAGAACCAATGGTATTGTCCTACTCAGAACCAATGGTATTGTCCTACTCAGACAAATAGTATTGTCCTACTCAGAACCAATGGTATTGTCTTACTCAGACAATTGATATTGTCCTACTCAGACAAATGGTATTGTCCTACTCAGAACCAATGGTATTGTCCTACTCAGAACCAATGGTATTGTCCTACTCAGACAAATGATATTGTCCTACTCAGAACCAATAGTATTGTCCTACTCAGAACCAATGGTATTGTCCTATTCAGAACCAATGGTATTGTCCTACTCAGACAAATGGTATTGTCCTACTCAGAACCAATGGTATTGTCCTACTCAGAACCAATGGTATTGTCCTACTCAGAACCAATGGTATTGTCCTACTCAGACAAATGGTATTGTCCTACTCAGACAAATGGTATTGTCCTACTCAGAACCAATGGTATTGTTCTACTCCGAACCAATGGTATTGTCCTACTCAGAATTAATGATATTGTCCTACTCCAATGGTATTGTCCTACTCAGACAAATGATATTGTCCTACTCAGACAAATGGTATTGTCCTACTAAGAACCAATGGTATTGTCCTACTGAGACAATGGTATTGTCCTACTCAGAATGGTATTGTCCTACTCAGACAAATGATATTGTCCTACTCAGACAAATGGTATTGTCCTACTCAGAACCAATGTATTGTCCTACTCAGAACCAATGGTATTGTCTACTCAGACAAATGGTATTCCTACTCAGACAAATGGTATTGTCCTACTCAGACAAATGATATTGTCCTACTCAGACAAATGGTATTGTCCTACTCAGACAAATGGTATTGTCCTACTCAGAACCAATGGTATTGTCCTACACAGACAATGATATTGTCCTACTCAGAACCAATGGTATTGTCCTACTCAGAACCAATGGTATTGTCCTACTCAGACAAATGGTTTGTCCTACTCAGACAAATGGTATTGTCCTACTCAGAACAATGGTATTGTTCTACTCCGAACCAATGGTATTGTCTACTCAGAATTAATGATATTGTCCTACTCAGACAAATGATATTGTCCTACACAGAACCAATGGTATTGTCCTACTCAGACAATGATATTGTCCTACTCAGAAAATGGTATTGTCCTACTAAAACCAATGGTATTGTCCTACTCAGACAAATGGTATTGTCCTACTCAAATGGTATTGTCCTACTCAGACAAATGATATTGTCCTACTCAGAACCAATGTATTGTCCTACTCAGAACCAATGGTATTGTCCTACTCAGACAAATGGTATTGTCCTACTCAGACAAATGGTATTGTCCTACTCAGAACAAATGGTATTGTCCTACTCAGAACCAATGATATTGTCCTACTCAGAACCAATGGTATTGTCCTATTCAGACAAATGATATTGTCCTACTCAGACCAATGGTATTGTCCTATCAAACCAATGGTATTGTCCTACTCAGACAAATGGTATTGTCCTACTCAGACAAATGATATTGTCCTACTCAGACAGAACCAATAGTATTGTCCTACTCAGAACCAATGGTATTGTACTACTCAGACAAATGGTATTGTCCTAATCAGACAAATGGTATTGTCCTACTCAGACAAATGATATTGTCCTACTCAGACAAATGGTATTGTCCTACTCAGAACAATGGTATTGTCCTACTCAGAACCAATGGTATTGTCCTACTCAGACAAATGGTATTGTCCTACTCAGACAAATGATATTGTCCTACTCAGAACCAATGGTATTGTCCTACTCAGAAACAATGGTATTGTCCTACTCAGAGAAATGATATTGTCCTACTCAGAACCAATGGTATTGTCCTACTCAGAACCAATGGTATTGTCCTACTCAGACAAATAGTATTGTCCTACTCAGAACAATGGTATTGTCTACTCAGACAATGATATTGTCCTACTCAGACAAATGGTATTGTCCTACTCAGAACCAATGGTATTGTCCTACTCAGAACCAATGGTATTGTCCTACTCAGACAAATGATATTGTCCTACTCAGAACAATAGTATTGTCCTACTCAGAACCAATGGTATTGTCCTATCAGAACCAATGGTATTGTCCTACTCAGACAAATGGTATTGTCCTACTCAGAACCAATGGTATTGTCCTACTCAGAACCAATGGTATTGTCCTACTCAGAACCAATGGTATTGTCCTACTCAGACAAATGGTATTGTCCTACTCAGACAAATGGTATTGTCCTACTCAGAACCAATGGTATTGTTCTACTCCGAACCAATGGTATTGTCCTACTCAGAATTAATGATATTGTCCTACTCAGACAAATGATATTGTCCTACTCAGAACCAATGGTATTGTCCTACTCAGACAAATGATATTGTCCTACTCAGACAAATGGTATTGTCCTACTAAGAACCAATGGTATTGTCCTACTGAGACAAATGGTATTGTCCTACTCAAATGGTATTGTCCTACTCAGACAAATGATATTGTCCTACTCAGACAAATGGTATTGTCCTACTCAGAACCAATAGTATTGTCCTACTCAGAACCAATGGTATTGTACTACTCAGACAAATGGTATTATCCTACTCAGACAAATGGTATTGTCCTACTCAGACAAATGATATTGTCCTACTCAGACAAATGGTATTGTCCTACTCAGACAAATGGTATTGTCATACTCAGAACCAATGGTATTGTCCTACACAGACAATTGATATTGTCCTACTCAGAACCAATGGTATTGTCCTACTCAGAACCAATGGTATTGTCCTACTCAGACAAATGGTTTTGTCCTACTCAGACAAATGGTATTGTCCTACTCAGAACCAATGGTATTGTTCTACTCCGAACCAATGGTATTGTTCTACTCAGAATTAATGATATTGTCCTACTCAGACAAATGATATTGTCCTACACAGAACCAATGGTATTGTCCTACTCAGACAAATGATATTGTCCTACTCAGAAAAATGGTATTGTCCTACTAAGAACCAATGGTATTGTCCTACTCAGACAAATGGTATTGTCCTACTCAAATGGTATTGTCCTACTCAGACAAATGATATTGTCCTACTCAGAACCAATAGTATTGTCCTACTCAGAACCAATGGTATTGTCCTACTCAGACAAATGGTATTGTCCTACTCAGACAAATGGTATTGTCCTACTCAGAACAAATGGTATTGTCCTACTCAGAACCAATGATATTGTCCTACTCAGAACCAATGGTATTGTCCTATTCAGACAAATGATATTGTCCTACTCAGACCAATGGTATTGTCCTATTCAAAACCAATGGTATTGTCCTACTCAGACAAATGGTATTGTCCTACTCAGACAAATGATATTGTCCTACTCAGACAGAACCAATAGTATTGTCCTACTCAGAACCAATGGTATTGTACTACTCAGACAAATGGTATTGTCCTAATCAGACAAATGGTATTGTCCTACTCAGACAAATGATATTGTCCTACTCAGACAAATGGTATTGTCATACTCAGAACAAATGGTATTGTCCTACTCAGAACCAATGGTATTGTCCTACTCAGACAAATGGTATTGTCCTACTCAGACAAATGATATTGTCCTACTCAGACAAATGATATTGTCCTACTCAGAACCAATGGTATTGTCCTACTCGGACAAATGATATTGTCCTACTCAGACAAATGGTATTGTCCTACTCAGAACCAATGGTATTGTCCTACTCAGAACCAATGGTATTGTCCTACTCAGACAAATGATATTGTCCTACTCAGAACAAATGGTATTGTCCTACTCAGAACCAATGGTTTTGTCCTACTCAGACAAATGGTATTGTCCTACTCAGACAAATGATATTGTCCTACTCAGACAAATGGTATTGTCCTACTCAGACAAATGATATTGTCCTACTCAGAACAAATGGTATTGTCCTACTCAGAACCAATGGTTTTGTCCTACTCAGACAAATGGTATTGTCCTACTCAGACAAATGATATTTTCCTACTTAGAACAAATGGTATTGTCCTTCTCAGAACAAATGATATTGTCCTACTCAGACAAATGGTTTTGTCCTACTCAGACAAATGATATTGTCCTACTCAGAACAAATGGTATTGTCCTACTCAGAACCAATGGTTTTGTCCTACTCAGACAAATGGTATTGTCCTACTCAGACAAATGATATTGTCCTACTCAGACAAATGGTATTGTCCTACTCAGACAAATGATATTGTCCTACTCAGACAAATGGTATTGTCATACTCAGAACTAATGGTATTGTCCTACTCAGACAAATGATATTTCCTACTCATTACCAATGGTATTGAGATACGGCTTAAAGTATACATATTTTGTCTCGCATGAAACTCGAGGTACTAGTGTAATAAGTATATAATATAATAACATGATTCCTGGGAATCTCAAAAATACAGGAGTTATCATCTGGAAACCACCTACCAATTAGAATGCAGTATCTTAATTATGCACAGACAAACTTGACTGAGGTATCTGTTTTGTGTGAATACTAAACAAATTTCGCGGGAATCTTATCATTATTACTGGAGTTATCAACTGGAAACCATCGACCAATTAGCATGCAGTATCGTAATTATACACAGATTTTGTAAGGCATCAAACTTGACTCGGGTATTTATGTCGTATGAATACTTAACAAATTTCATGGAAACCTGGTCATTATTACTAGAGTTATCAACTGGAAACCATCGACCAATTAGAATGCAGTATCGTAATTATACACAGATTTTGTAAGGCATCAAACTTGACTCGGGTATTTATGTCGTATGAATACGTAACAAATTTCATGGAAACCTGGTCATTATTACTAGAGTTATCAACTGGAAACCATTGACCAATCAGATTATAGCTGCAGTATGAACATGTTTTATCGCACCTGAGTCTTGATTGAATTTTACCCGTGCATTGCACTGATGGCAATATACAGCAAGGTTCTTTATTGTCCCACGCCTGCTGTGACACAAGACTTCGTTTATTTTAAGTTCCATCAGGAAGAACCTTGACTTTCATTTCACAATCCCCAGTGCTTAGCAAAAAACAGTTACTACCCACTTTCAAGTCTTGTGTCATACCTAGTCAGGGTTCAAAACCCAAGTTCTCTAACTTACGAAGCGAGTATTCTGGAAGATTACTAGTTATTCCTTCACCACTAAATCATTTCGTTCTTTTGAAAAGAAAACAAAAACTTTTTATAAATTTGCATAAAAAGTTTATTGTGATTTCAATGCCAATTCATTAACAATGATATTCAATGATGAACTGTTCAAAAGAAAATGATAATGGTGATAATAAGCTGCAATATTGACATAGTTCCCACAGTAAACATTAATCAAACCCCCTGACAGAATTAAATTTTCCCATGACAATCTAGTGCACTTAAAAAGAAGAATGTCCCCAAGTGCAGCAAGATATGCCGTTTGCATTTTGCCATTAAACTGTTCAGTTTTAGTAAAGGTAGCAAAGGGACATAAAATATTAAGTTGTATAATGTGAAAGGTAAACAAAAACTAGAGCTCAAGTCCTGTTCTGTTCAGTAATATGGGAGGGGTAGACCAGGATTGAAATTTTATTGGTCACAACTCTTGAGAAATAAATATACAATTCCCTGGCATTCCTTAATTTTTCAAATTTCTTGACATTTTTTCAAATTCTCTGACCTTCAAAAAACATTAAAATTCCCTGACTTTTCCCTGACACATGGGAACCATATTTAACAAGTGTTTCATGAATCACAGTTCTTGTCTAACCCCAAAAGCTACATAAGTTTAAGATTAGGTCAAGGTCACCTATATTGCCATATTTAAGGTCAAGGTCAGTCAATCTCCATATTTTATTTTGAAAAATAAATAGCTAAATGAATTTGTATAAAATACTCCCATGGAGCATGGGTTTGGACCTCAGCAAAGAAATAGGTGTAATTTATCACCTTTCATTGCTACCTTTATTATCAACAAGGTCTTTGATGTGATTATTTAGGAAAACGATTGAAACAGTCACTATTGTGTTTGCTATGTTGTTTTCCTTTTCAGGAAAACCTTCAACAGGTGATTAAGTCAAATAATGACATATTGTGTTTAAACTCTTTGTCCTATAACCATATCCCTAATAACTTGATTTAAATCAATAAGAAAAAAATACAATGTACTGCAATGGAGAATGTTCTTGTGACAAGGTTGAAAAATCATGATTTCATTTATACAACTTCCATGAATAAGGAAAACGAAACAAGATGAGAAATGACTTATAATCTTATAATGTGTTCTTGTGAAGTACAATATCATGAATAACGTAAACACTGGGTCTTCTGAACTAAATCCAACACCTTCGTGTGGAACGTAAAAGAACCTTCCCTGCACATCGGCCTGGGCACACATCAAAGGTCAAAATTTCTGTCGCTTCACCTTTAGCTGGTGACGTCTCGACACAAGTAAAATATCATGAATAACGTAAACACTGCTGCCAGATAATTAACATTTCAACACCTTAGTAACAGGTGTAAATGTCCCTTTGGCAGGATGCCAAAAGATGACATAAATGTGGCAGGCTCAAAGACAAACCAATTTAGATTAATAATATGAGTATCTACCATTGATGTTGCTGCTTTGAACCAAGTTTCGTAAAAAATTGATTTCCCTAAAATTTGTAGCAGGAGGTAGACTGACTAATCCAACAGGATAGGGGTCAAGGAGGGCTAGGTCGAAAAGAATTTTTAGGTCTTCTGAAGGGAATTTTATGAATTCTAACGGGACAATTTGGAGTTTTAGACGGTCAAATTTGCCTGTTGTCGCCTCTTGGCGAAAACATTGTAAAATAGTGATTTGGATGTGCATGATGGAAAGACAGAGATAACTTCCAATTTATTATCCATATCCCCTCTACTTTTTTTAAAGATTGGGAATTTCAATAACATTATAAACCCATAGAGACGAGACAATAATTTTTAGTAAATACAAAGTGAAAAGTAATCTTGTGTTTTGGACTAAATTGTATATATAGTTGAACTAAATGAACGTTTGTATGACTGAAATGTCAAAGTTTGATGCCAAGGAAATGAACATAACATTAACAATAATGGTTGCCATAGACACCACTATACAGTTGTCACTTATTTTAAATGCATTTTATTGATAATGTAATGGAAACATTTTAAATAAAAACAAATCAATAATAAAAACCATATGCACTCAATTTCTAACCGGAAGTATTTGTTCTGTACGTTTTTTTTTCATTATAACTATTGAACACTAATTGCGTCACATGCACTAAGTCTTTGGGATGAGTATGTGAGAGGTCGTTGATTCAACCCCGCCGGGTCTGACCAAGACTTAAGAAAGGGTAGTGACTGTTCTTTCGTCAACCATTGGGCATTTAGATATGAAAGTTAGGGGTCTTCTGAACTAAATCCAACACCTTCGTGTGGAACGTAAAAGAACCTTCCCTGCACATCGGCCTAGGCACACATCAAAGGTCAAAATTTCTGTCGCTTCACCTTTAGATGGTGACGTCTCGACACAAGTAAAATATTCTTGATTGGGATGTAAAACCTCATTCAATCAATCTTTGTATTAATATTTGCATTTACTATAACATTTATCTTAAAAAAATACCATTTGCCTTAAGATTTAGAAAAAAAGTTCTGAAATATTGCAAAATAAATACATACATTATAACATAGATATTTTTATTTTGTTTGAAATTTTGCGGGGACAGTTAAAAAGAATAAAATACATTTTACCGATATATTATATTGTTTATATCGGTATTTTTTATCTTTTCG
Organism: Anadara kagoshimensis; assembly: GCA_021292105.1. NCBI lineage: Eukaryota > Metazoa > Mollusca > Bivalvia > Arcoida > Arcidae > Anadara > Anadara kagoshimensis. The sequence continues at coordinate 19,723,218 of CM037865.1, forward strand.
ATTCTAGCCGATTATTTGTATTCTTCCACGTGAAGGTTGTTTAAAATTGATATAAAAATCCTGTCCCCAAATTCCTGTGACACACAGGCAATGAGGGAGTGTTTTAATTTGTAAGCCGTGGGTTTTTGTCCTACTCAGAACCAATGGTATTAACCTACTCAGAACCAATGGTATTGTCCTACTCAGAACCAATGATATTGTCCTACTCAGACAAATGATATTGTCCTACTCATTACCAATGATATTGTCCTACTCAGACAAATGATATTGTACTACTCAGACAAATGATATTGTCCTACTCAGAACCAATGATATTGTCCTACTCAGAACAAATGATATTGTCCTACTCAGAACCAATGGTATTGTCCTACTCAGAACCAATGATACTGTACTACTCAGACAAATGATATTGTCCTACTCAGACAAATGATATTGTCCCACTCATTACCAATGATATTGTCCTACTCAGAACCAATGATATTGTCCTACTCATTACCAATGATATTGTCCTACTCAGAACAAATGATATTGTCCTACTCAGAACCAATGGTATTGTCCTACTCAGACAAATGATATTGTCCTACTCAGACAAATGATATTGTCCTACTCAGAACCAATGATATTGTCCTACTCAGACAAATGATATTGTCCTACTCATTACCAATGATATTGTCCTACTCAGACAAATGATATTGTCCTACTCATTACCAATGATATTGTCCTACTCAAACAAATGATATTGTCCTACTCAGACAAATGGTATTGTCCTACTCAGAACCAATGATATTGTCCTTCTCATTACCAATGATATTGTCCTACTCAGACAAATGATATTGTCCTACTCAGACAAATGATATTGTCCTACTCAGAACCAATGATATTGTCCTACTCATTACCAATGATATTGTCCTACTCAGAACCAATGGTATTGTCCTACTCAGACAAATGATATTGTCCTACTCATTACCAATGGTATTGAGATACGGCTTAAAGTATACATATTTTGTCTCGCATGAAACTCGAGGTACTAGTGTAATAAGTATATAATATAATAACATGTTTCCTGGGAATCTCAAAAATACAGGAGTTATCATCTGGAAACCACCTACCAATTTGAATGCAGTATCTTAATTATGCACAGACAAACTTGACTGAGGTATCTGTTTCGTGTGAATACTAAACAAATTTCGCGGGAATCTTATCATTATTACTGGAGTTATCAACTGGAAACCATCTACCAATTAGAATGCAGTATCGTAATTATACACAGATTTTGTAAGGCATCAAACTTGACTCGGGTATTTATGTCGTATGAATACTTAACAAATTTCATGGAAACCTGGTCATTATTACTAGAGTTATCAACTGGAAACCATTGACCAATCAGATTATAGCTGCAGTATGAACATGTTTTATCGCACCTGAGTCTTGATTGAATTTTACCCGTGCATTGCACTGATGGCAATATACAGCAAGGTTCTTTATTGTCCCACGCCTGCTGTGACACAAGACTTCGTTTATTTTAAGTTCCATCAGGAAGAACCTTGACTTTCATTTCACAATCCCAGTGCTTAGCAAAAAACAGTTACTACCCACTTTCAAGTCTTGTGTCATACCTAGTCAGGGTTCAAAACCCAAGTTCTCTAACTTACGAAGCGAGTATTCTGGAAGATTACTAGTTATTCCTTCACCACTAAATCATTTCGTTCTTTTGAAAAGAAAACAAAAACTTTTTATAAATTTGCATAAAAAGTTTATTGTGATTTCAATGCCAATTCATTAACAATGATATTCAATGATGAACTGTTCAAAAGAAAATGATAATGGTGATAATAAGCTGCAATATTGACATAGTTCCCACAGTAAACATTAATCAAACCCCCTGACAGAATTAAATTTTCCCATGACAATCTAGTGCACTTAAAAGAAGAATGTCCCCAAGTGCAGCAAGATATGCCGTTTGCATTTTGCCATTAAACTGTTCAGTTTTAGTAAAGGTAGCAAAGGGACATAAAATATTAAGTTGTATAATGTGAAAGGTAAACAAAAACTAGAGCTCAAGTCCTGTTCTGTTCAGTAATATGGGAGGGGTAGACCAGGATTGAAATTTTATTGGACACAACTCTTGAGAAATAAATATACAATTCCCTGGCATTCCTTAATTTTTCAAATTTCTTGACATTTTTTCAAATTCTCTGACCTTCAAAAAACATTAAAATTCCCTGACTTTTCCCTGACACATGGGAACCATATTTAACAAGTGTTTCATGAATCACAGTTCTTGTCTAACCCCAAAAGCTACATAAGTTTAAGATTAGGTCAAGGTCACCTATATTGCCATATTTAAGGTCAAGGTCAGTCAATCTCCATATTTTATTTTGAAAAATAAATAGCTAAATGAATTTGTATAAAATACTCCCATGGAGCATGGGTTTGGACCTCAGCAAAGAAATAGGTGTAATTTATCACCTTTCATTGCTACCTTTATTATCAACAAGGTCTTGATGTGATTATTTAGGAAAACGATTGAAACAGTCACTATTGTGTTTGCTATGTTGTTTTCCTTTTCAGGAAAACCTTCAACAGGCGATTAAGTCAAATAATGACATATTGTGTTTAAACTCTTTGTCCTATAACCATATCCCTAATAACTTGATTTAAATCAATAAGAAAAAAAATACAATGTACTGCAATGGAGAATGTTCTTGTGACAAGGTTGAAAAATCATGATTCATTTATACAACTTCCATGAATAAGGAAAACGAAACAAGATGAGAAATGACTTATAATCTTATAATGTGTTCTTGTGAAGTACAATATCATGAATAACGTAAACACTGGGTCTTCTGAACTAAATCCAACACCTTCGTGTGGAACGTAAAGAACCTTCCCTGCACATCGGCCTGGGCACACATCAAAGGTCAAAATTTCTGTCGCTTCACCTTTAGCTGGTGACGTCTCGACACAAGTAAAATATCATGAATAACGTAAACACTGCTGCCAGATAATTGACATTTCAACACCTTAGTAACAGGTGTAAATGTCCCTTTGGCAGAATGCCAAAAGATGACATAAATGTGGCAGGCTCAAAGACAAACCAATTTAGATTAATAATATGAGTATCTACCATTGATGTTGCTGCTTTGAACCAAGTTTCGTAAAAATTTGATTTCCCTAAAATTTGTAGCAGGAGGTAGACTGACTAATCCAACAGGATAGGGGTCAAGGAGGCTAGGTCGAAAAGAATTTTTAGGTCTTCTGAAGGGAATTTTATGAATTCTAACGGGACAATTTGGAGTTTTAGACGGTCAAATTTGCCTGTTGTCGCCTCTTGGCGAAAACATTGAAAATAGTGATTTGGATGTGCATGATGGAAAGACAGAGATAACTTCCAATTTATTATCCATATCCCTCTACTTTTTTTAAAGATTGGGAATTTCAATAACATTATAAACCCATAGAGACGAGACAATAATTTTAGTAAATACAAAGTGAAAAGTAATCTTGTGTTTTGGACTAAATTGTATATATAGTTGAACTAAATGAACGTTTGTATGACTGAAATGTCAAAGTTTGATGGCAAGGAAATGAACATAACATTAACAATAATGGTTGCCATAGACACCACTATACAGTTGTCACTTATTTTAAATGCATTTTATTGATAATGTAATGGAAACAAATCAATAATAAAAACCATATGCACTCAATTTCTAACCGGAAGTATTTGTTCTGTACGTTTTTTTTTTCATTATAACTATTGAACACTAATTGCGTCACATGCACTAAGTCTTTGGGATGAGTATGTGAGAGGTCGTTGATTCAACCCCGCCGGGTCTGACCAAGACTTAAGAAAGGGTAGTGACTGTTCTTTCGTCAACCATTGGGCATTTAGATATGAAAGTTAGGGTCTTCTGAACTAAATCCAACACCTTCGTGTGGAACGTAAAAGAACCTTCCCTGCACATCGGCTAGGCACACATCAAAGGTCAAAATTCTGTCGCTTCACCTTTAGATGGTGACGTCTCGACACAAGTAAAATATTCTTGATTGGGATGTAAAACCTCATTCAATCAATCTTTGTATTAATATTTGCATTTACTATAACATTTATCTTAAAAAAATACCATTTGCCTTAAGATTTAGAAAAAAGTTCTGAAATATTGCAAAATAAATACATACATTATAACATAGATATTTTTATTTGTTTGAAATTTTGCGGGACAGTTAAAAAGAATAAATACATTTTACCGATATATTATATTGTTTATATCGGTATTTTTATCTTTTCGATTCTAGCCGATTATTTGTATTCTCTTCCACGTGAAGGTGTTTAAAATTGATTAAAAAATCCTGTCCCCAAATTCCTGGACACACAGGCAATGAGGGAGTGTTTTAATTGTAAGCCGTGGGTTTTTGTCCTACTCAGAACCAATGGTATTGTCCTACTCAGAACCAATGATATTGTCCTACTCAGACAAATGATATTGTCCTACTCATTACAATGATATTGTCCTACTCAGACAAATGATATTGTACTACTCAGACAAATGATATTGTCCTACTCAGAACCAATGATATTGTCCTACTCAGAACAAATGATATTGTCCTACTCAGAACCAATGGTATTGTCCTACTCAGAACCAATGATACTGTACTACTCAGACAAATGATATTGTCCTACTCAGACAAATGATATTGTCCTACTCATTACCAATGATATTGTCCTACTCAGAACCAATGATATTGTCCTACTCATTACCAATGATATTGTCCTACTCAGAACAAATGATATTGTCCTACTCAGAACCAATGGTATTGTCCTACTCAGACAAATGATTTGTCCTACTCAGACAAATGATATTGTCCTACTCAGACCAATGATATTGTCCTACTCAGACAAATGATATTGTCCTACTCATTACCAATGATATTGTCCTACTCAGACAAATGATATTGTCCTACTCATTACCAATGATATTGTCTACTCAAACAAATGATATTGTCCTACTCAGACAAATGGTATTGTCCTACTCAGAACCAATGATATTGTCCTTCTCATTACCAATGATATTGTCCTACTCAGACAAATGATATTGTCCTACTCAGACAAATGATATTGTCCTACTCAGAACCAATGATATTGTCCTACTCATTACCAATGATATTGTCCTACTCAGAACCAATGGTATTGTCCTACTCAGACAAATGATATTGTCCTACTCATTACCAATGGTATTGAGATACGGCTTAAAGTATACATATTTTGTCTCGCATGAAACTCGAGGTACTAGTGTAATAAGTATATAATATAATAACATGTTTCCTGGGAATCTCAAAAATACAGGAGTTATCATCTGGAAACCACCTACCAATTTGAATGCAGTATCTTAATTATGCACAGACAAACTTGATGAGGTATCTGTTTCGTGTGAATACTAAACAAATTTCGCGGGAATCTTATCATTATTACTGGAGTTATCAACTGGAAACCATCTACCAATTAGAATGCAGTATCGTAATTATACACAGATTTTGTAAGGCATCAACTTGACTCGGGTATTTATGTCGTATGAATACTTAACAAATTTCATGGAAACCTGGTCATTATTACTAGAGTTATCAACTGGAAACCATTGACCAATCAGATTATAGCTGCAGTATGAACATGTTTTATCGCACCTGAGTCTTGATTGAATTTTACCCGTGCATTGCACTGATGGCAATATACAGCAAGGTTCTTTATTGTCCCACGCCTGCTGTGACACAAGACTTCGTTTATTTTAAGTTCCATCAGGAAGAACCTTGACTTTCATTTCACAATCCCCAGTGCTTAGCAAAAAACAGTTACTACCCACTTTCAAGTCTTGTGTCATACCTAGTCAGGGTTCAAAACCCAAGTTCTCTAACTTACGAAGCGAGTATTCTGGAAGATTACTAGTTATTCCTTCACCACTAAATCATTCGTTCTTTTGAAAAGAAAACAAAAACTTTTTATAAATTTGCAAAAAGTTTATTGTGATTTCAATGCCAATTCTAACAATGATATCAATGATGAACTGTTCAAAAGAAAATGATAATGGTGATAATAAGCTGCAATATTGACATAGTTCCCACAGTAAACATTAATCAAACCCCTGACAGAATTAAATTTTCCCATGACAATCTAGTGCACTTAAAAAGAAGAATGCCCAAGTGCAGCAAGATATGCCGTTTGCATTTTGCCATTAAACTGTTTAGTTTTAGTAAAGGTAGCAAGGGACATAAAATATTAAGTTGTATAATGTGAAAGGTAAACAAAAAACTAGAGCTCAAGTCCTGTTCTGTCAGTAATTGGGAGGGGTAAGACCAGGATTGAAATTTTATTGGACAAACTCTTGAGAAATAAATATACAATTCCCTGGCATTCCTTAATTTTTCAAATTTCTTGACATTTTTTCAAATTCTCTGACCTTCAAAAAACATTAAAATTCCCTGACTTTTCCCTGACACATGGGAACCATATTAACAAGTGTTTCATGAATCACAGTTCTTGTCTAACCCAAAAGCTACATAAGTTTAAGATTAGGTCAAGGTCACCTATATTGCCATATTTAAGGTCAAGGTCAGTCAATCTCCATATTTATTTTGAAAAATAAATAGCTAAATGAATTTGTATAAAATACTCCCATGGAGCATGGGTTTGGACCTCAGCAAAGAAATAGGTGTAATTTATCACCTTTCATTGCTACCTTTATTATCAACAAGGTCTTTGATGTGATTATTTAGGAAAACGATTGAAACAGTCACTATTGTGTTTGCTATGTTGTTTTCCTTTTCAGGAAAACCTTCAACAGGCGATTAAGTCAAATAATGACATATTGTGTTTAAACTCTTTGTCCTATAACCATATCCCTAATAACTTGATTTAAATCAATAAGAAAAAAAATACAATGCACTGCAATGGAGAATGTTCTTGTGACAAGGTTGAAAAATCATGATTTCATTTATACAACTTCCATGAATAAGGAAAACGAAACAAGATGAGAAATGACTTATAATCTTATAATGTGTTCTTGTGAAGTACAATATCATGAATAACGTAAACACTGGGTCTTCTGAACTAAATCCAACACCTTCGTGTGGAACGTAAAAGAACCTTCCCTGCACATCGGCCTGGGCACACATCAAAGGTCAAAATTTCTGTCGCTTCACCTTTAGCTGGTGACGTCTCGACACAAGTAAAATATCATGAATAACGTAAACACTGCTGCCAGATAATTAACATTTCAACACCTTAGTAACAGGTGTATATGTCCCTTTGGCAGGATGCCAAAAGATGACATAAATGTGGCAGGCTCAAAGACAAACCAATTTGGGTTAATGATATGAGTATCTACCATTGATGTTGCTGCTTTGAACCAAGTTTCGTAAAAAATTGATTTCCCTAAAATTTGTAGCAGGAGGTAGACTGACTAATCCAACAGGATAGGGGTCAAGGAGGGCTAGGTCGAAAAGAATTTTTAGGTCTTCTGAAGGGAATTTTATGAATTCTAACGGGACAATTTGGAGTTTTAGACGGTCAAATTTGCCTGTTGTCGCCTCTTGGCGAAAACATTGTAAAATAGTGATTTGGATGTGTATGATGGAAAGACAGAGATAACTTCCAATTTATTATCCATATCCCCTCTACTTTTTTTAAAGATTGGGAATTCCAATAACATTATAAACCCATAGAGACGAGACAATAATTTTTAGTAAATACAAAGTGAAAAGTAATCTTGTGTTTTGGACTAAATTGTATATATAGTTGAACTAAATGAACGTTTGTATGACTGAAATGTCAAAGTTTGATGGCAAGGAAATGAACATAACATTAACAATAATGGTTGCCATAGACACCACTATACAGTTGTCACTTATTTTAAATGCATTTTATTGATAATGTAATGGAAACATTTTAAATAAAAATAAATCAATAATAAAAACTATATGCACTCAATTTCTAACCGGAAGTATTTGTTCTGTACGTTTTTGTTTTCATTATAACTATTGAACACTAATTGCGTCACATGCACTAAGTCTTTGGGTTGAGTATGTGAGAGGTCGTTGATTCAACCCCGCCGGGTCTGACCAAGACTTAAGAAAGGGTAGTGACTGTTCTTTCGTCAACCATTGGGCATTTAGATATGAAAGTTAGGGGTCTTCTGAACTAAATCCAACACCTTCGTGTGGAACGTAAAAGAACCTTCCCTGCACATCGGCCTGGGCACACATCAAAGGTCAAAATTTCTGTCGCTTCACCTTTAGCTGGTGACGTCTCGACACAAGTAAAATATTCTTGATTGGGATGTAAAACCTCATTCAATCAATCTTTGTATTAATATTTGCTTTTACTATAACATTTATCTTAAAAAAATACCATTTGCCTTAGATTTAGAAAAAAAGTTCTGAAATATTGCAAAATAAATACATACATTATAACATAGATATTTTTATTTTGTTTGAAATTTTGCGGGGACAGTTAAAAAGAATAAAATACATTTTACCATAATATTATATTGTTTATATCGGTATTTTTTATCTTTTCGATTCTAGCCGATTATTTGTATTCTTCTACGTGAAGGTTGTTTAAAATTAAATAAAAAATCCTGTCCCAAATTCTTGTGACATAGGCAATAAGGGGTGTTTTGATTTGTAAGCTTTGGGTTTTTGTCCCACTCAGAACAAATGGTATTGTCCTACTCAGAACCAATGGTATTGAGATACGGCTTAAAGTGTACACGTATTTTGTCACACATGAAACTCGAGGTACTGGTGTATTAAGAATATAAGAACATGTTTTCTGGGAATCTCAAAAGTACAGGAGTTATCATCTGGAAACCATCTACCAATTAAACGACAGTACCCTAATTATACACAGATTTTGTCAGGCATCAAACTTGACTGAGGTATTTGTGTCGTATGAATACTAAACAAATTTCATGGGAATCTGATCAATATTACTGGAGTTATCAACTGGAACATTGGGAGAAGACCAAACAGCAACCTATATAGATGGAGCTATCAAAAAGGAAATGGTGATGGATAGGACACGCACTGCGAAAGCCAACATATTCAATATCACGACAAGCGCTGCAGTGGAATCCTCAAGGGAAAAGAAAAGACGGAAGGTCATGAAACATCTGGCGGAGAAACTTGCAAACAGAAATGTACAGAGGGCTACAAATGACAAGACCTGGTCAGACTAGCACAGAATAGAACCAGATAGAGGAGTGTTGTCAGTGGCCTATGTACCTCCCTGGTACCACAGGCATAAGTAAATAAGTAAGTATCAACTGGAAACCATCGACCAATTAGATTATAGCTGCAGTATGAACATGTTTTATCGCATTACCTGAAACTTGATTGAGGTACTAGTCATAAGTTTCATGGGAATCAGATTAATATTACAGGAGTTGTCACCTAGAAACCATTGGCAATAAAATTGCATTGAAAATAAGTTTTATTTAAATCCGATATTATCATTTAGAAACTATCAAACAATTGGATTACAATATCTTAAAACTAACCATCCCATCCGAATGAACCACGACTTTCATTTCACAATCCCCAGTGCTCAGCAAAAAACACTTACTACCCATTTTCAAGTCTTAGGTCAGACCTAGTCAGGGTTCGCACACATGACTTCTAACTTACGGTGTCCCCCGAGTGTCCCCTGCTGTTGCAGACAACCTAGTCACCACTAAGTCTCCCTCGCAATTCTTAATTCCTTCACCAATAAGTCATCCTGTTCTTTCAGAGAGAAGAAAAGAAGACAAAAACTTTTTGTATTTGCATAAAAAGTTTATTGTGATTTCAATGCCAATTCATTAACAATGATATTTAATGATGAACTGTTCAAAAGAAAATAATAATGATGATAAGCTGCAATATTAACATAGTTCCCACATTTAACTTCCATCAAAACCCCCTGACAGAATTCCATTTTTCCATGACAATCTAATGCACTTAAAAAGAAGCAAGATACACCAATTGCATTTTTGCCATTAAACTGTTTAGTTTTAGTAAAGGTAGCAAGGTACAAAGGGACATAAAATATTAAGTTGTATAATGTGAAAGGTAAACAAAAACTAGAGCTCAAGTCCTGTTCTGTTCAGTAATATGGGAGGGGTAGACCAGGATTGAAATTTAATTGGACACAACTCTTGAGAAATAAATACCGGTATACAATTCCCTGGCATTTCCTTAATTTTTCAAATTTCTTGACATTTTTTCAAATTCTCTTACCTTTAAAAAAACATTAAAATTCCCTGACTTTTCCCTGACACATGGGAACCATATTTAACAAGTGTTTCAAGAATCACAGTTCTTGTCTAACCCCAAAAGCTACATAAGTTTAAGATTAGGTCAAGGTCACCTATATTGCCATATTTAAGGTAAAGGTCAGTCAATCTCCATATTTTATTTTGAAAAATAAATAGCTAAATGATTTTTTATAAAATACTCCCATGGTGCATGGGTTTGGACCTCAGCAAAGAAATAGGTGTAATTTATCACCTTTCACTGCTACCTTTATTATCACCAAGGTCTTTGATGTGATTATTTAGGAAAACGAATGAAACAGTCACTATTGTGTTTGCTATGTTGTTTTCCTTTTCAGGAAAACCTTCAACAGGTGATTAAGTCAACTAATGACATATTGTATTTAAACTCTTTGTCCTATAACCATATCCCTAATAACTTCATTTAAATCAATAAGAAAAAAAAACCAAATACAATGTACTGCAATGGAGAATGTTCTTGTGACAAGGTTGAAAAATCATGATTTCATTTATACAACTTCCATGAATAAGGAAAACGAAACAAGATGAGAAATGACATATAATCTTATAATGTGTTCTTGTGACGTACAATATCATGAATAACGTAAACACTGCTGCCAGATAATTGACATTTCAACACAATCTTAGTGACAGGTGTATATGTCCCTTTGGCAGGATGCCAAAAGATGACGACAAAAATGTGGCAGGTTAAAAAACAAAACCTACTTAGGTTAATGATATGAGTATCTCCCATTGATGTTGTTGCTTTGAACCAAGTTTCGTAAAAATTTGATTTCCCTAAAATTTGTAGCAGGAGGTAGACTGACTAATCCAACAGGATAGGGGTCAAGGAGGGCTAGGTCGAAAACAATTTTCAGGTCTTCTGAAGAGAATTTTATGAATTCTAACGGGAGAATTTGGAGTTTAAGACCGTCAAGTTTGCCTGTTGTTGTCTCTTAGGGAAAACATTGTAAAATAGTGATTTAGATGTGTATGTCTGGATAGACAGGTGGAAAGACAGAGATAACTTCCAATTTATTATCCATATCCCCTATCTTTTAAAGATTGGGAATTCAAATAACATTATGAACCCATAGAGACGAGACAACAATTTTCAGTAAATACAAAGTGAAAAGTAATCTTGTGTTTTGGACTAAATTGTATATATATTTGAACTAAATGAACTTTTGTATGACTGAAATGTCAAAGTTTGATGGCAAGGAAATGAACATAACATTAACAATAATGGTTGCCATAGACACCACTATACTTGTCACTTATTACAAAGTGTGAAATCAAACTTTTCAAGTATCAAAGCACTTAAAACATTTGTACAAGGTATATATCCAACTTCTATAATCTTGGATTTTTTTTACACAGATAACATACACTGCCATCCATAAATTATGATATTTAAGAAATAACATTCTATTTGAGTGTATTTATTTAGTATTATGAATAACACCGAATGAATACACTCAAATAGAATGTTTTTTCTTATATTTACAATCATAAAAAATATTGATAGCACGTCCGAAATGTAAAATTATCGCCATGATAACTTATTTCACTCAAGATTCCGACAAACATACAAGATTTATGGAATGGACTTGCTCCAAATAAAGATAGTTACATCAAGACTAGACTTGGATGCTGACCAATCAAACAATGCATGGCGTAATATAATAGCACTCTGTGACGTAATTGAATGTCAGTAAAAACAAATAGGTTCATCTAAAGAAGGTCAATTCCAATTGTAAATATATACATACATTGTATAATGTTACACAGAATGCTATTATATTAATAATAATATATATTACGTCATGCATTGTTTGATTTTTCATCATCTATCGGTATATTTTTTTCTATTCTTTTTTTTGCGATTCTTAATAAAGGGTCCAGGTCGCCATGTAGAACCTTTATAAAACATCTCCCTATTAAGGATACTGATGTTTTTCTATCACACATGTATGTAATTATCAACTTGATATAAAAGACACATGTTTTTAATGAACAAAATTTCATTTTCAAGTCGCTTTGATAACCTTATATATTTTATTTCCCTGCCATGGTAGTGACATCTACATGTGGCCTACAAGGACAACTGTTTTTAATGAACAAAATTTCATTTTCAAGTCGCTTTGATAACCATATATATTTTATTTTCCTGCCATGGTTGTGACATCTACATGTGGCCTGTAAACCAAAGGGCAGACCACTAATTCCTGCAAGTCTTCATAACGGACGGTGTGTTCTCTTGTGAGGAAACATTTAATCAATAGTATGGCTGATCAGGGATTAATCTACCCCAATTTGACTATCAAAATTCGGAATTTTTTTCCCCTTAAGGAATGTTGTATTTCCCTAAAATTACTGACAAATTCCCATAAAATTAATGACAAATTACAATAATATTACTGACAAAGTCCCTTAAAATTACAGTCAAACTTGTCTTTAAAAGCCACCCAAGGGAACCAGTAAAAGTGGCCTTTATGGACAGATGGCTTTTATTTGCAGGTTCAAATGACATGAATAAAGAACAATTGGGATACAATTTTACTGGCCTTTACAAGCAGGTGGACCTTATACCGTATAGCAGGTTATTTTCGCGGGGTGTAAATTTTGGCCTATTTTGGCGGTAGCATTAAAATCGCCAAAATATTTATCGCCAAAAAATGGAACAGTCAAAATTTATTACCTTAACAATACCTTACACTGTGACAAAGTAAATACAGTAGAAATTCGATCGCTCGAACGACGATGCCCTGAATACCCCGGATAACTCTCGACTCAAGTTATCTGCCGGTCCCTTCCAAATCCCTATTAAATCATATGTAAATAAACCTCGATCGCTCGAACTACGATAGCTCGAATACCCCCGCTCGTTCGAACAACAAATAATTCTCAAAGGTGTAAATTTGGTGAAATTCAACTTCTTTCGCTCAAATACAATTTTATCAGAATGACATGTGGTCAGTCATTGTAAACAAAACACAAGCTGAAGCCATGATACAGATTTCACCGAAAGTAATAGAGCGAAACGAAATAACTCGCCTGGAACATCGAGTGTTACTCAGGATTAGTAATTAACCATGATCAGTTCAGTAATCTCTTAATCCGATGACAATCCACAGGTGCGTGATCGGTAAAACACCTGAGTCCACGCCAGATGATTAACTTTTTATCTCATCATAAAATATTCATATTCTGTTGTTTACATTTCATGGGAATGCGCACGGCAATGTGTATTACCGGCAGTTCCGGTGATTATTAATAACCGTCCATGTGCTCTGTATTATAACGAAAATAAAGTAAGTTTATTTTATATCATCAGTTGTTGTTATTTACTTTCACTTTCAACCAAATTTATTTAATTCAAATTAACTGTCCATATCGATAGATTTGCTGTTCGAAGTTCAACATTTTATTTACAAAGGAAGTTTGAAAACTTCGAGATATCATTGTGAATTTAACAGCAGTTTTCTATTGTAATAAAAATCGTCAAAATAAAAACTTGTCATGTTTAAATCGCTAAAATAAATACGCCAAAATTTACAACTGACTTTTTTTGGTCAAAAACGCCAAAATTAAGCCCCGCCAAAATAACCCGCTATACGGTATAGAGGTGGCCTTTAAGGCAGCTTGGACTGTACTGACAATTCCGCTAAAGTAACTGACAAATTCCCCTAATATTACTGGAAAATTTTCCTAAAATAACTGATAAATTCTTCTAATATTACTGACAAATTTCCCTAAAATTAATAACAAATGGGGTTCACAACTGTACAATGTGATACTACCTAACATTTGTGCAAATCGCTTATTTCCTATGGATAAATGGAATCACGTCAGTGGATATTACCCTTTGGGTCCCGACCAATTTTTCCCATTTTGTCAAAAAGGTAGTTTCCCACAGAACCTAGATTAATCAATGAAGATGATGCACATTTTTTTCTCTCACAAAATCCTTAGTTTTGTATTTTTTTTTTCAAAAGTGTAAAATTACAGTTCCTTAATTTGGAATTGGAACTGACAATATTATAAATATCAAATTTCTTATAAAAATTTACAATAGTGTGTTATGTCCATTCTTAGCTAAAAATCAGACTTCTAATGAAAATTGACAAGATGTCTATAAGATTTAAATGATTCCCTAAATACAGAGTATGTTGAAACCTTAAAAATATAATTTTAAGATATACTTGTCATATAAGGTTATTGGCCAGAAAATGAAAATGATGAGAATTCTGGTTTCTATAACAACCAAAATTATATTTTTTTTTTACTTCAAGTAATGTATATGCTATAGATTAACATTTCCAGACAAATTAAAATCAACAAACATGATATTAAAATTCAGACTGATCTCTAAAATTATTTTGTGTTTTCATTGTGAAGAGATAAACCAGGGATTTATCAGGTCACTCACAAGGCCTGGTAAAATACTAAAAATACCCATCCCCGATGACAAAAAGCATACACTTTCCCAAAGTTTGTAATTAAAAATTCCCAAATTGAGGGTGTAAACTCAAGAAAATAAAACACCCATATTTGTCGGTTTAGTATATCTTTACAACATGTGGTGATGTGTATTCAATGTATGGCTGGTACAAAGGGATGCAACACAGTACAGATTATCGTATTACTAAAAGATGTCAAAATGAGTTAATTGGAGAATCTTCTTTATTCCCCAAAAATGTGGATTTTGTCAAAAGATTTATTCCTAATTCATTCCAAGATGTCAGAGGTTCCTTCCCAATAATGGCCAGAAAAATCACTGTGAAATAACACATCATTATTTCGTTTGTTTTTGGTGTCGACTTTTGTAAGTATCAATGATCGGTGGCGCTGTCACAATTTTTTTCATGAAATCGAACATGAATGGTTATATGGAGCACAATTGTATATTTTATTTAGTTCGTTTTTGTTGGCGACTTCTGTAAATATCATGGATAGGTGGTGCTGTCACATCATTTGACTCCTCATCGCTTTCATCTCCTTCCGTTATTTTTCGTTTTCGTCCCATTGCAATATCTATAGAAAACTGTGTACCAGCATCAGGTTTACCATCAACTCCATTTTCCATGATAGAAGGAACTGAAAAATAAACAAATGATTTTTTATAATGACAAATACATTTGTAATTAAATTTTATTTTTCTTTACAAACTATTTCTCCTCTAAAACACATTTAAACATGTTTAAACCCCCGGTCTTTTTACACAAATCCAGGTTTCTTATTGGTTAAAATAATTCATATATACCCTTATAGGTGTAAATCATTGGAATCGCACTCAAAAGTGTCAATAACTGTTACATCATTTTAAATACTGTAAACATATTTAATTTTGCATGTATGTGTTTTCTAGCTATAGGAATTTTAGACATATCCAAGTAGTTAAATTTTCACGTTTTTTAAATATGCATTATAACACAATAAGCATAATATAATTTTTGTTTGGTTTAAAATTTTAATGCATAACTAACAACTGCCAAATATGCCAAAATTAGTATCGTCGACCGTCCTAAAATCGAGAGTGTCCTAAGATTTGAGGCCATTTTTGTTTTCAGTTATTATACGCGAGTATCGTCTCTGCAGTGACGATTTCATGCATTAAAGACAAAATTTAGGTATTTACTGTGGAACTATCCAGAAAAATCAGTTGTCGATTTTTCAGCTCTCAAATTCTTGTTGCGTTAGCAAATTTAGCTCGTTTTCTTTTAGAGTCTCGAATCACGGACGCTCGAGGATACACCATGAAAATAAATACGTTTACAGTTAAACATTGTAATTTTGATTTGAAGAAAACATGATTTAAAATTTAATGTTTCAAAGCAGTTTTACACTGTAAGAGAACAGAATATAATTCACTTCATTCCATTTATTGATTTTTCAAATCTAATTAGTCAAACCTGACATAAATGTCACCTGTTCTTAATGGCAAGTAAATTTTTATCACAATGAGAATCAATTGGCAATAACAAGACCAGATAACTTAATTCCCAAAATAACTATATATATTTCGGTGACAAAAGACTGTTTTTAGTAGTAGTAGTAGTTTACAGAAATTTTGGTGCAATGAAGTCATAATTTCTATGGATTCAGCAATTTTTTAGGCAACAAAAGCTGTGGCAATTAAATTAACCAATCCCGAGATCGATTCCCACCACATGTCCTTTATTTCATTAATGCTATTTAAAACCTGTATACAAGGGCCACCTGCATATAAAGACCACTTTTACAGGTTTCTTTGGCTGGCATCACTTATAAGACTTGACCCTGAATTTTCTATCTATACAGAATGAAACAAAATTGATTTTTGAATGCTTTTCAACATTCCATTTCAAAGCACTATCTTATCCAGAAAGGTTTTTTTCTGTCTGTTGTATTCTACCATTTTATTTATGTTTGTAAGACATATAAATCTGTGGGCGAAGGTGTCTAAACACCCAAAAATTGTGATAAATTAAAAAGTAAACATGGTAAATAGAATTAGCAAGGTATTTAACCAAAATGTCACAGCACTCTTTGTGATGTCATAGTAAAAATTCCGTGATGTTGCAGTTTAGTTATTTCTCGGATGTTTTTTTATCAACAGACAAATCTATTGTTAGGATGACTATCTGAGATAACATGCGGAACTCGGCTATCCCTGATAGCAGGGGACAATAGATCCTCCCCAGCTGATTTATGAACATAGTTCCAGGCATCCTGCATTGTTAACCAATATCTATGCGGGAAATGTCTGAAGGGCGACAATGTACATGTAAGTTAAAAGGTAGAAGTTTTCGTGTCTCCCACCAATTAACTCTATGTTGATTTTTTGATATATTATTAACCACAGGGATATTTAAAATGGCTTGATTCTGTCATTTTAGGTATTTTCAATCCAAATTACGAGAGTTTAGTGGAAGAAACAAATGGACTGTTTTCCAGTTAATTTTATAGACTGATGTAACACCCAGTATTATCCCACACACACAAACACACACACACAGAGACAGAGAGAGATTTCATTGAACCAGCTTAATTAATTTCATAAGCTTCCAGGATGTTCCAAACACACCTAAAAGGATGTTTGCAATGATGAGCATCTTTTTAAGAAGCAAAATCAACATGTTTAACAATGTACTGGATATTATATTATCCTAGGTTAGGCCTTGTTGACAAAGTGGGCTGAACTCACTATCTAGGTTTTTATGTCCTTTGGGGAAATCCTAGTAAAAAAAGCAACATCATAATATTTTCCATCACTTTTTTAAGGAGGGTCATTAGATGCTTATTTAATCTCTTGTTAAGGTCAAATATATTTTGTAGTATTCCTTGTGTTCATTCTTCTTATGTCCTTCGGAGAAAACCTAATGCAAGAAAGGCAACATCATGATACATTTGTATAATCATGATCTATCATTTTTATTAAGGTGGGTCATGGAGGGTCATGAGATGCTTATTTAATCTATTGTTAAGGTGGGCCATGAGAAATATTTTGCAGTGTTCAATCTAGGATTTTTCAGAAGAAGACATTTTCAAAAGTATTCCTCTAAAACACCATAACATCCATATTTTCTCATTCATGGTAATGTTAAATATGACCAGCTAAGGCGACTATTTGGCAAAATAAGGGATCAATGCCACCCATAAAAAACACTGTTCCAAGTGAATTTTGTGAAAACTATCAATAAATTGTATAAACAGATGACCTTTATATAATAGAGAACTGGCAAATATCATTTACACCACAGGAAAAATTAACACCATTTCTTATCATGACAAACACAACAGCGAAGCTATTTGAATGAGTCTCCTTGGCACTCCTCTACACTCCACTACGAGCCCGTTATATCTCATGATTTACAGAGGTTACAAGGTCAATATTTAATCAAAACATGTCAAATATATTTTCATTTAATAAAATTATTTTTTATGAAAATTACTTATAAAGATGAAATAATGAGGAATTGGGTAATTGTGCACCTACTGCACCAATACACATCACATACACATTCCTGCATCACATTATGCAAGTTGTCAAATCATGATCTATTAATTATATAAGGGTGAGTTATGACATGATCTATTAATTTTTTGTTAAAATTTTAATATTTTTCTTATCTTCTACCTTTTCGCACAGTGTCATATTTGCGGATTTTTGTAACTGACTACATTGTATCAAGAAAGTGTATTTTAAGGATGGTACAGACTTCCGTTGAAAATTTTAGACCACGAAATAACTTCAAACTAGAAAAACTGTGAGCCACAAGCTCACAAAAAATACCCCCTGCTCCCCCCACATAAAAAAAATCCATCGGATCAAATTTTAAATAGGAGGTGCACATCTACATTATATCACAAAGATTGTGTGAAAGTTTCATGAAAATCCATTGAAGGGTTTAGGAGGAGTTGCGGATAAGAGATAGGTACCCTAAGGTGTAACGGAAAGGCAGAAGGACGGACGGAGACCCCTATCACTATATACCCCCCCCCCTTTTAAGCGGGGGGTATAATAAGTGAAAATTAGTTCACCACACACAACACATACAGTAAATTAGAGTGGGCCATGACATAATCTATCAAATGTATTAGGATATTATATGGAAATATTAAATGGTAATTGTTTGTAATTACAGTCAAACCTGTCTATAAAGGCCACCAAAGGCAACCAGTAAATGTGACATTTATACAAGTTCAAATTATATGAATAAAGAACAATTGGGATAAAATTCCACTGGCCTTTATAGGCAGGTGGCCCTTATATAGAGGTGGTCTTTAAGGCAGGTTGGACTATAGTGTGCAACTAAGATTCAGTGTAGTCTGCACATTTCTAAAATCTTCCTTTGTTTGTGATGAAGATTTAAAAATGAAGAAACAATGGTAGAATAATAGAATCTTACACTGGTAACACTGGTAACAGTGTAAGACAGATTAAAACACAATTTCTTATTAAACATGTACATGTACATGTATTTGCATCAAATGCTTTGGTTTAATGCCACGATCATTGTCTTCTTAAAATGATGTCATCAATTTTTGTTGATGTTCTTGTGCTATTATGTCATCAATTTAGTGAGTGTAAGTGACTGTGTCTCATTCAGAATGACCTTTATGTTTTCACAGAATCAGATTTAAAAGTCCGAAAAATCCAATAAATGCGGGAGATTGTTCACATGATCTGCCCAGGGTGAGGCAGGAAAATCTAGTACCGGAAATAGCTGTTCAAATGTGTGAGATTTTTCCATCTTCACCTTCACATGCAACCTTTACTGACATCATAGTTAAAAGACAATCACATGGTGTAAACCTGTTGGGACATAACATCATTTTGCAGGAAAATGACACCAGATTCTCTAAAATTTAGAATGGTTCATTACATTTCCAAGTTCAATTCTGATAGTTTAGAATGAACAACTTTTCTAATTTATGCATTTGTTATATATAAACCAAGACAGATATATAAACGTATTCCTTGCGATGGTCATATTTATTGTAATGTAGAATGCTAAATAACAAAAGTAGATTTTACAAACATGGCGTAAATATCTGTAAATCATATTTCAAGCCAAACATTGGCATTAAAATGAACGAAAAAGAATCCATTATGATAGGCAAATCTCAACCTCTAGGTTGAACATTCCTGTCAAGCCTTGTCCCTGACTGAAAAGTTCAACCCCTTGGGTGAGATTTCCCTATCCTACATGGATACTCATAATAGACATGGTATATATTCTTATGATCTTCCAAATAAAATAGTGGAAGAAATTGGTGAGACCACAGGCATGTCAAAGCTGGGTAACCTGATACTATCTTAATTGGTAACTCATAATTAATGTGACTGTCTATATACATTAAGATTTTAAAGGTGTTAAGTATCTGTAAAAGTTAAGATAGCTTAAGGCCTTGGCCCCAGTTTCACAACCTTTCCTTAACTAAGATTTTTCTTAACTAAAATCTAGCAAAATTTCAAATCTTTATAATTTTATTAATTTTTTAAGATATTCAGGAATTTAAGGTTTTATTTTGAATATTACTTTAAGCTTAAAACACTTGTATTGAATTTTGTTAAAAATATCCATTGATAGTTCCAAAAATTTGCTAATTTAAGTACAGGAAAATTTGAAACTGGGGCTGGGCAAGTCTGTGAATAATCCATCATTTCAGTAATTTTGTTAACTTTTTCAACAACTACTCTCTTTATGTTTCATGGATTTAGGAAAATTTACACAATATTTTATAAATTGGGAAAACTGGAAATTTTGGAGTATGGTATACTGCAAATTAAAATAAAGTCAAACATGTCTATAAATGTCACCCAAGTGAGCAAATAAAAGTGGTTTTTATGGGCAGATGACCCTTATTTAGAGGTTCAAATAACACAAATAAAGTGCAATTGAGGTAACATTTTACTTGCCTTTGGAAACAGGTGGCCCTCAAATAGATGGCCTTTAAGGCAGGTTTGACTGTAATTAAAATATCTTTGAATGAGATCCTTATTTTTTTAGACATAATTTGACAATATCTAAAATTTTGTGGGACAAGACAGTTTAATACAGCTTCATGATCATCTTAATTTCATCTCTCAATCTTTGCAAACAATTTGCTTGTATATTTCAATATATTTTCATTATTCTTGAATATTTCCTATTTCTCCCAATTTGAGAGCAATGGCATTCATAAGACTATAAATGCCAAACAAACGCATCATTCTGAAACTATAACCTGGTAATCAAAATGGCTGCCTCCATGTTCCCAGGTGGTTTATTTATTGGGGTATCGAATATCTTTGTGTTTGATGATAAAATCGTTTTTCAACTTCACAAAGTCTATTGGAAATTTTCGTGTGTACATTGAAAAATTCCTCAAAGAATTAGATAGTGCCTCTAATGCATGTTGCAATTTATTCAGGACTACAGTTTCACTTCTTGCACATTTAATTTCATTGTGGAAAAGTTCAAAAATATAATCCCAGAATTGAACGCAAAAACTAACCCTAACATTTGAATTAGAGAATTTAAAATTTTTTTTTTTGATGAAAATATAATATTTTAACAGTTTGAAATTGCATTAATAGTCAATATGAATGCCAAATCTTTACATGACAAACCGATCATAATGTGCCATTGCACATTATTTAGTTTGTTGTGCAAATGTTTGGCATTCATATTGACTATGAACGTCATTTTAAAACAGTTAAATTATTAAATATGTGATTCATCTTAGTAATTTGAGGCAAAGAAAATCACTGCATGTTAGCTTTAAGCAAAATTTTAATTCTGTACATCAAGTTATGTGTTGAAAGATGGACAAACAATGACAATAAAAAATAGCAGAGATTACAACCCAAAAATGTTGTTATTAATTATACATATATATTTGTAACATACCCATTTTCTTAAATGAATAAATTTAAAAATAACATTCAAATTATTTTAAAAAAAATTGTTATTTTTACTTTTTACTTTTTGTAAACATAAATAAATTCTGATGACTAGATTCAAATGACTTGAACAAATTTAATTTATAGGCTAACAACAATGACCTGCCTCCTTGACCTTTACTTTACATATTTATCATGGACATATATTGTGAACATAGGTTTTATTAGTTCATTGTCATCATGAGAAACACCTATCTCTATACATACTGTGTATGTATACATACTGTGTAAGTATAAGCCATGAATCCTTATACTACCTATATGCTACATGGACCCTCCTATATGAACATCCCAATGAAAGGTCATCTGGACAGGTCAATGTTGTTCGCCTAAAAATTAATTAATGTTTACATTAATGTTTACAAACATCACAATATTTACTTTAAATATTTGTTAATGTACACAAGATCTTTTGAGCACAAAAATTTGAGCTACTGAAAGTATATATACCCGGTAGCACTAAACCCACAGAACAGCTTGATTGAAGATCTTAAAATCTAACGTTTGACATTGTAAAGTCACATTGAACTCTTTTTACCCTTACTTGAAGTCAAAATATCCCACATAATATTAAACCACACAGAAAAACTTATTCAAGTTTGAATGCAGTGCTCTAAATTTTGGTTTTCAATATGTTGCTCATTTTCCATATGTTGCCCAAATTATCTGTTTTCCATATGCAGCCAAAATATTTTTTTCCTATATGAGCCCAAAATATTTGTTTTCCATATGGCGCCGAAAATGGTTGATTTTCATATGGTGCCCTAAAAATGCCCGTTTCCAAATATGGTGCCCTAAAAACTTGTTTCCAGATGGTGCTCATTTTCTATGTAGTGCCCAAAATGTTTTTCCCATATGGTTGCTTGTTTTCTATGCAGTGTCCAAATGTATTTTTCCCATATGTTTGCAGGTTTTCTATGCCATAAATATATTTCCCATATATTGTCCTAGCTGCTTGTTTTCCATATAATGCCTCTAATAAGGATTTTTCATTATTCCTGTGTAGATTAAATGTAGACATATCCTAATTGTAATTTAATTGCATTCTGAACAACACAATCTGCATGATGATGAATTCTGATGGTTTTATGTTGTTAGTGTTTAGTTAGTATATCAGATGGTGTTTCTTCATTACACTTTTCTTCATGGCATGTCAACGTAAAATTTGCAGTTTGACAGTTGTAGTTGCCATTTGTTGAATCTGTAAAGAAACAAGAATTGAAAATAATCAAATTTAAATCTGAACTTTCAAATGTAACAAATAAATTTATAAATGATTTAATATCTGGCCTTGTTAGAACTTTCTGTTTATCATACAATCTATGCACAAAAATCACAACAATTTTCTCTCTTTCTCTGCTTTACAACTACCGGTACTTGTTGTAATAAATTGTCTATCATTGTTACTGGAATGTCAATTAAATTTATTTTTCTCAAATATTAATATCATGAATAACTAGAATTTATTAGTATTTTGTTCAAAAATTGTTAATTTATCAAGAGTTCGAAATTCAAAACTCAGATTACTGGAGAGTGTATATTTCCATACACTATTATTGAGTCAAGATTGATTCACTTATATTGAGGCAGTCAGTTATTGGATGATGGAGGAAACTGGACTGCCCAGATAAAACCCCTGACCAGTAGCAAGCAAACTGACAAACTTTCTAACATTAGGATCTGTTCCAAGTGGGATTTGAACCTAGGAGATGTGAGGCACTATATATATGATCTGTATGTGCGCATCTTAGTCTACTTGGTCACAAAGGCCCATTAAGCAATTGAATAATTTACACTGTAATTTGGGTCTCAATACCGGTATTTGTTCATACAATGTCTTCTTTGAATTCTTATTTCATTGATTACATTGTAGTCCAAGGTGAAATGTGCAGTAACCACTAAGGTAACTCGGTTGTAGAATGCTTGCTTTGTATTTGGGAGGTGCGGGTTTGAACCCTGGCCCAGGTCTGACCAAGACTTGAAAATAGGTAGTGACTGATCTTTCACCAAACATTCAACATTTAGTATAAAAGTTAAGGGTCCTTGGGAACTGATGCCTTATTTTTAGAGCAGGTGTAGCAGGGTAAAGAACCCTACCTGCACATCGCCTTGAGAGCAATTTAAAGGTAAATATTTACTGCAACTTCACCTACAGCTGGTGATTTCTCAATATAAATGAAGTAATCTTGACTGGGATGTAAAATCGCATTCAATCAATCAATTAATAGAGTTATGGTCCCCTTCACCGTGTTCCTAGTGGCTCTTGTAGAAGTGAAGTATGTTTTAAAATGTTATTTAGGTATACTTAATGAATGCAAATCATTCCTGAATTATTGTGTAAAGCTGAAATTCAATTTTGATATTATTCATTCCTCAAATTATTCCCAAAACATGTTAAGTCCATCCATTCTAGTTTGGTAGTAAACATGAAGGAGTCTATATAATGTAAATAAGGGGTCATATATAAGAGTAGTTTTGACGAATGAACGCATAACATACAATATCACAGAATTAATAACTATTTGACAGTGTAAATTAATCGCCGTGCTTATAAACACTTTCCCAAAATATCTCAGACTAATACTTCATATATAAATTCTTACCTTCTAGAGTGTTACTTTTGGAATCCACTGTCATCGGCTGCCGCATTCTAGGAGGACCAATTCCACCAGGGGAAACATAGATTGGGTTAGGCGCTTCTCTCAAGTTCTTGTCCAAAACCTGAACTGCATCCACTTTCTTCATTTTGTGCTTAGATACTAAATGACTTTTTAATGGATTTTTTGCCATAAATATCATGGTACATATTGGACATGTGGCATATTGAATTGTTGGTTTATGTACGAAATTCCAGTGATATTTCATAAATTCACCAATACTTTTCAATATAACGGTATCACACCCTGGAACATGACAGGACATCCCTTCAACTGGAAATACTATTCTGTCAGGAATTTGTTCATGTGAATTTTCTGTACAACATACTTGGGTGACCTTAGAAGGGTTTTCAATACTAATTCAGGAGACTGTGGTCAACCTTGAAGGTTAATCTCCCAGCTGTGAACTCGGATGGATTTTCTATATGGATTCTGGAGATTGTGGTTCAATCTTACAGGTTACTCTCTGGGGTGTAATCTCTGATGAATGTTTCATATTATAACCAGATGCTGTGGCTCAATCTTGCAGGTTACACTTACAACTTTGCTCTTGGATAAAGTTTCAGCACTATGCACTGGCATCTGTGACTCAGCCACACTAGTTGAAGTCTCTACTTTGCTCTGAATTGAGGAGGTTCTGCTCTATACAATTTACTGTATCTCAATATCCTTATGGCTACATTTCTCAATGTCTTGGTACATTTGAGACTGTGGTTCACTCTGTCCAGGACACTGTTTCCTGATGCCTTTTGTCGCACCCCGATAACCAACTGGAATATATCTGTCAATCATTTCGATTATCTTCTTATTAATGATTTCAGTATCGGTAACCATGGTAACAGATGTAGGCAAACATTTTATCTTCCAAAACATCTTCTGTATTGGAACACTTTAATTCTACAATATTAAGATTTATAATTTTTGTAATTTAAGTGGAATTTCAATAAATTTTGTAATGTCTCCTACATTAATCACCAAACTCTTTCACACCACAATCTGAATGAATGGCGTTACCTAATCTAGGTTTCAACTGTTTTGAACTTAAAATTTAGAGTTGTGGGTTTGATCTTGGTTGACTGTAAGATTTTTTTGTCACAGACCCTAAATGAATGGTTTGGTAAAAATATAATTGATTGAGTGGTTTGGGCATGGTTATCTGTGATTGATTGAATGGAATTTAACATCCCAGCCAAGAATATTTCACTTATATTGAGACATAACAAGCTATAGGTAAAGTGGCAGAAATAGTTGACCTTTGCAGAGTGCTCAGGGCAATGTGCAGTGAGGGTTGTTAAAATCCCAGTCCAGAATGTTTCACTTAAATTGAGACATAGCAAGCTATAGGTGAAGTGGCAGAAAGTTTGGCCTTTGCAGTGTGCTCAGGGCAATGTGAAGAGAGGGTTCTTTGAGGTGCTACGCCTGCCGTGACACGGTGCATTGCTTTTTATGGTCTCATCCAAAGGAACCTACGACTTTCATTTCTAATTGCAGAGTGCTTATTGAACAGTCACTACCTATTTCAAAGTCTTGGTTATACCAGGCCAGGGTTCAAACCCATGACCACCCACATACAAAGCAAGCACTCTACCAACTGAGTTACCATAGTGATGGGATTATCTGGTATATTGTGTTGTTGCAAATTGCTGAACAAATGTTTATGTAACATACAAGGTAATAATAATATTCAACTAAACAACCAGCTAACTTGGAATTCAAAACAACTTACGATCATCTTTCCCTGCTGTCATAATTTCTCTCTGCTTTCTAACTGGAGGATACATTCCATTCGTCGGTATATACAATTTATTTTGAACTTGTCTTCGACAACCATCAACTAACTGTCTTATTTCTCCTCTCTTCTTTATTTTGTGAGCAATCCTGACATGTTTCTTCAGCTCATCCATATTGTTAGTCTCATACCCACACTTAGGACAAATGTACAATCTATACGTCTGTTTGTGAACTTTATACCAATGAAGATTCATATAATCTTTCCAATAATAGAATACTTCAGAATGACATCCTGGAATATGACATGCCATCCCTCCTTCTGGCCATATAACTTTCTCTATCTTTCGTTGCTTTGAGGCAGATGGGACTTCAATGTCAGGATCAGGTTGTGTCTCTAAATTTGATTGGTCATTGTTTTCTATATCAGGTTGTGTCTCCAAATTACATTGGTCAATGTATTCTGTATCAGGTTGTGTCTCCAAATGTGATTGGACAACATTTTCTATATCAGGTTGTGTCTCCAAATTTGATTGGAAAATGTTTTCTGAATCAATAGCATGTCCAATTTGCAAGTTTCTATGTTTTTCTGTGATGCCTGTATCATGAGCAGTTTCAGTCTGTATGTTTAGACTATCAATATTTTCTGTCATAAGATGAAATTCATTCTGTGAATCAGGCTGTTGAATTTGTTCTGTATCTTGTATATGGCAAAAATTTCCTGCATTTCGTTCCAAATTGAAATCTTGATTATTCTGGCATCTAACTGAAAATTTTTTCAAGCTATTAACAGAATTTGACTGATCTGAAATTTCCTCTTCATAATCATCCTCTGTGTCAGAAAATACCAATTCTACAAAATCAAATTGTACAATTAACTTGTTTACATTCATAACATCATTTTCAGCATTCATAGTCCAAAAGCTCAATGTTCCTTTCATTCTCAATTTGATCACACAAGTGACAGGTAAAGTTAGCTAAAAAGGAGGTGCTTACCTTACCTTTCCAAAGCACTTGGCCTCACTTCCCTGGTGGAAGTACACATGTTTAACTAAATAAGCCAGGTTTCAAATTTTAACTTTGTTTTTTTTTGATAGTATATTGAGCATGGACTGGTAAGTCTATTAAACCAAATGTTTTTAACTGAAAATTTTCTAAATTTGAAAACTTTCAGAGCAATGAAGGTTCAATCACATGACCACTCGCATATGGAACGGACACTCACAGGGAATGACCACTCCCATACGGAGTGAGCACTCTATTAACTCAGTTTCCATAGTGGTCAAACCACTGACAAAGGGACTTAATGACATACACTAATCCCTTTTTAGTTTTTATTGTATGATAATAAACATTTTCTCTAGACTTGAGAATTTTAAAATTTAAATAGTTAATGTTGCTCCAATCTAACATTGTCAACAGATTTGTTTTTCTTCTGCTGCTTGTTGGTCTTTATTGTTAATTTGATTTATTGAATTTCATTTTTGTCAAGACATTGCCAGCTATAGGTGAAGTAGCAGAAATTTTTACCTTTGCAGTGCACCTAGGACAATATATGCAGGATGTGCCATGACAAGGGACATCTGTTTTTAAGGTCTCTTCTGAAGGACCCAATGACTTCATTTCTAAATGCCAAGTGTTTGGCGAAAGAACAGTCACAACTGATTCTCAAGTCTTGGCCAGACTCAAACCCGTGACTGCCCACACATGAAGAGAAAGCCAAATTGTAAATGATCAAGCCATTAGAAAATGGGACTTCATGACTTAAATGACCCAATTTTAGTTTTTATTGTATAATATTAAACGTTTTGTTCAGATTTCAGGATTTGAATATTTTATGTTGCTGCAATCTAACATGTCAAGACTCATTTTTCTACTGATGCTGGTTGATCATAATTGTTGATTGATTGAATGGGGCTTTACATCCCAGTGAAGAATATTTTTCTTTTGTTGAGACATCACCAGCTATAAGTAAAGTTGAAGAAATTTTTTTCTTTACAATGTGCTGAGGGCAATGTGTAAGGTGGGTTCTTTAACATGCCACTTCTGCAATGTCACGGGCATAGGTTCTTAAGGTCTAAAGACTTAAAATTGTTTACAAAAAGTAATAGAAATTCATGCAGGAATGCCTTGCAAAATCCTTCATTTCAGCCAAAATGCTTACCATTCTAGGAACATTCACAACTGTAAATTTTCTTAATACTTCTACTCAAAGAAATGACAAAAGGCCAATTTCTAAGCTATATCACTTGTACCTTAAGGAGAAGACTTTTAAAGATTTTCATTATTTCCCCTTTTTGGACCCCTAGAAACACAATTCCTTCATTTGTGCAAATCTAAAAGTCCTTCACCTAGACATGATGATTGCAAAAAATCATCAAAATTGGCCCAGTGGTTTTGGAGAAGATTAAATGTAAAGTTTATGCAAGGTGGATGAGAAGTGGTCATAATAGCTAATCTAAGCCTTTGGCTCAGTTGAGGTAATAACACTTACCAACAAATTCATCATCTCCTTTTCTTCTTGAATTATCAGTTTTTCTGTAATCATGCCTTCTCTGTAACACAGGTGCCAGTAATGTTCCTGGTGAAATGTAGTCTGGATTTGGAAGTTTAACTAAACACTTCGCTACCCAATTCTTCATTTTTCTTCTGTTTTTACCATGAATTTTAACCATGTGCTTCTTGAAATTTGTATTTTTTTTATAAATCTGTTGACACTCCGGACATTTTCTCGCAATGACCAATGGTTCATGTACTGCTTTCCAATGTTTCTGGTGGTAGGTACGAATATTTGAATATTTTTTTGTGATGCATCCTGGGACATGGCACTCCATTCCTTTATCAGGCCAAACAATTCTTTGTATCTTCTCCAATGGACTTTCTCTCTCGGAATCTGATTGGTCTTTCAAATCCTGTTCCATATCAGAATTATCCTGACCAGTAAGGTCAGAATCAAGACTGGAAGTGCTACAGACATCTTCTACATTGGCAGACACTTTCCTTATTGTGTCATAAGTGCCTTCATCAGTGAGAATATCTTCATCTTTCATCACAGACACAGAAGAAGTAACTTTACTCTGCATTTCATTCATTTGTTGTTTCTTTTTTCTTTTCTTTTTCTTCTTATTTTCACGTAACTCAATAGACTCATTCTCAACGTACAAATCTGTAGATTTGCATGCTGGACCAAGCATGGTGTCCTCTCTTGAATCAAGATAAAATCTACCATTTCTGTTCTGCTGTAGATCAATTCTGTCAGATTCTTTTGAAAATTTCTCATTAAAAAATTGAACATCATTTGACACTATTAAAATATTATTATCTTGAACTTGCATGTTGTTTGTAACTTCTTCCATTTCTGGACCACCATGATGAATTTCTTCCACATGGAGTGGATATGTATCATAAGGTGATCCTACAAAAGTAGAACTTATTTGCAAGATCAATACATAAGTTAATTGATGTGCCACATTAATTGTGCCATGCAAAATGGTCTTATTCAGACCTTGTTCACATTGGTGCCCTAATTTTGGTGAATTTTAATGAGCATCAAACACTACGGCTGTTTGCCTTTGAAATGCCTATTGCTCTAGTGTTTGTGCCACTGTGTCTTGACAGCAAAACATGTTGAATTTTACAAAAAATCCAATTAACTTGAAATGAAATCAATATTGCTCACTAAAATTTTCACTTACTTGGTCTTTTTTGTCTGAATTACTATTCACATCATCTATTATCATAAACTAGAATAGTCTCTTGGGAATAATAATGACTAGGTCCTTTCTACAGACATAAGAGGCAAAAGAGGATGTATCACAGTGATTTTCAGTTACAAATCAGCTGAAGTCAGTGAACAACATTAAATTTTATTTAAGGTTATTGGATTGTCTTCAAACAAATTCTGCTGTCCCACTAACAATGGTGCAGGCTATTACATTCATACATTTACAAATTAATTCAAGAATATACAATATCATAGTATCACAGACATTATTTGCCCAGAAATGATGCAGGCTCCAGTTTCACAATCATTCCTTATCCAAGATTTTCCTTAAGCTAATTTTAGAATTTTTAGCAATCTCTTTTGTTGCTATGAATGAAAATTTAGTCAAAACTAAATGCAAATGTTTTTAACTTGAAATGATCTTGAAAATGACACTTTAATCCTTGAATATCTTAACAATTAATGAAGTTATTAAAATTTCTAATTCAAAAAAAATCTTAGTTAAAAATGATTGTGAAACTGGGGTCTGGATTTAAAAAACTAACAACTGTTTCACAGTGTAAGCAGTCCCAACACAAAATTTCAACAATTGATTTCCATTGTATCTTGCAAAATAGTCTTATTCAGACCTTGCTCACATCTAGATAGTCAATGTCCTTAATGTAAAACAAAACATAGATGGTAAGGATATATAAGTAAGGCTTAAAACATATATTTACAAATTATAGTAAATAGAAAAAAATCTGAAAATGTAAAGTCCAATGTTAAATTGAAATGAAGCATTCATTTTTTGTTTTGATTTTGTATAAAGTACAACCTGCATTAAAGGTCACATCTATATGAGGGTCACCTGCTTATAAAGGCCAGTGGAATTGTACCCCAATTGTTCTTTATTAATATTTTTTAACCTGTATATAAAGGCCACTTAAAGGCCACTTTTACTGGTTCCCTTGGGTGGCCTTTATAGACAGGTTTGACTGTTTTTGTTTGTTTGGGTTAATTTGTTCTATTTTTAGTGATTTCAATTTTGTGTTAAGTATCTCTGTATGGTGTTAGTATAAAAATATTAAATAATGAAACAAGAGGCCCATGGGCCTTAACGCTCACCTGTGACCTTTGAACCCATGAGCTTCATTCAAATATCAAAATGATAATTAGGCCAATATTCTAATATACATCCCTATACAAAAGATGTTATAGTTTTTGAGATAAATAATCATCTCAGTACTTGTTTGTATCTGTGATCTTGACATTTAAACTCATGCTCTTCATTCATATATCAAAATGACCACTGTGCCAGTACCAACAATATTCTAATATACATGCCTATACAAAAAGTTAATAGTTTTTGAGATAAATAATCATTTCAGAACTTGTTCACATCAAGGTCACGTTCACATCTGTGACCTTGACCTTTGAACCCATAACCTTCATTCATATATCAAAATGGTTGTAAGGCTAATACCTACAATATTCTAATATACATGCATATACAAAAAGTTAACAGTTTTCAAGATAATTAACCATTCAGGTATTCATTAACATCTGTGACCTTGACCTTTGAACCCATGACCTTCATTCATATATCAAAATGATCGTTAAGATAATACCTAAAATATTCTAATATACATGCCTATACAAAAAGTCTATAGTTTTTGAGATAAATAATCATTTCAGTACTTGTTTACATCTGTGACCTTGACCTTTTAACTCATGGCCTTTATTTATATATCAAAATGACCATTGGGCCATTACCTACAATATTCTAATATACATGCCTATACAAAAAGTTCATAGTTTTGCAGATAATTAACTATTTTGGTAAACTTGTACATCTGTGACCTTGACCTTTGAACCCATGACCTTAATCGATATATCACAATGATCGTCATGTCAATACCTACAATTAACCAAAAATCCTACATCATTATCACCAGAAATGTTTAAAAAATAGCATTTTTTATCAAAGGTCAAAAACTGGGACATGACCTTGACCTTTGACCTTGACATCAATCAGAAGAAAATCGCAAGACAAGATCAACAGTGAAAACTCCATACAATTATCTTCAGCCATTATGAAGTTATAACAATAAATGTCTTATTTTAAAAATTACATAATTTTACGCAAAAAACGCTTAACCTATTTTTCGTCCAATTTTCATGAAAAACACAATTTTAGTGTATCTAGGTATCCTGAATCCAAAATCTAATCATAATTTGCCTGCACCTTTTGGTTTCAGAGAAGAAGATTTTTTTGTCTTTTGGCTATTTATAGTAACGGCAGCCATATTGTTGGGCATGGTCAAACCCCGAACACAATTTTGAAAGTCTGTTACCCAGGCATAATAATCACCAAGTTTCATCAAATTTGGCTCAGTAGTTTTGGAGGAGAGGATTAAAATGTAAAGTTTACGCACGACGGACGGTGATAGATAGCAATAGCTCATCTGAGCCGAAAGGCTCAGATGAGCTAAAAAACCAACACAAAAAAGAAACAGGAATAAGTAGGGACTGTAAACCTTGCATATGAAAGCTTATGTTGCATCATGACATCATTATCTTTTCATAGGAGATGTTTTATTTCACCCAAGATGTACAGGCCCAATTATAAGGTTAGTTTAATGTAAGTAAATCATAAATTGCACACAAAAATTTAAGGATGGTCTACACACATGTAATATAAAATTTTGGTACATCTGCTTTCTGGGGAATAGGCTCAAAGATTACCATTTGTGTGTATATGATTGTGGAATTAACTGTCTTACACTGTCGACATAATGTACATTTTATGCGATTAACTGAATGAGCTATAGATGAATTTGAGGAAATCCTTACCTTTGCAGTCTGCTCAGGGCAATGTACATGGAGGGTTTTTACAGCACGGCATGTTTCAACCTAGGACCTCCTACATACAATAAGAGCACTGCATTTTATGTGAAAAAAAACTCCACATAGATATTTGAGTGATCCTTTGATTTTTGTGAGCAGCATAGCAATAAAGTTATATTTACCATCTGGTACAACTAAATTCTTCATCTGTTCAATAAATTTATCCATTACAACAAATGGGCCCTAAAACACACATGTAAAAGTATTAGAAAACAAAAAAGGGTACTGTCAAAGTCCATTAAGGTATTTGTCAAAGTCCATTAATGTATTTGTCAAAGTCCATTAATGTATTTGTCAAAGTCCATTAAGATATTTGTCAAAGTCAAAGTCCATTAAGGTATTTGTCAAAGTCAAAGTTCATTAAGGTATTTGTCAAAGTCAAAGTCCATTAAGGTATTTGTCAAAGTCCATTAAGGTATTTGTCAAAGTCAAAGTCCATTAAGATATTTGTCAAAGTCAAATTCCATTAAGGTATTTGTCAAAGTCAAAGTCCATTAAGGTATTTGTCAAAGTCCATTAAGGTATTTGTCAAAGCTCATTCAGGTATCTGTCAAAGTCCATTCAGGTATCTGTCAAAGTCTATTAAGGTATTTGTCCCAGTCCATTAAGGTATTTGTCCAAGTCCATTAAGGTATTTGTCAAAGTCCATTAAATATGTTCTTAAAATTGATATAACATGAATAATAGTCTTGAAATACACATGTACATTTTGTGCATCAGTATTAAACTTACATGAAAACAATCTGGTGGAGGTATCAAGGTTAACAAGTTAGCTGCTGCAGGTGGTGGTGGGAACACTCCCCCTGGTACCGGATGAGAACCATTAGCTAGAAATAAAAAAAAAAGAATTATCGTGTTGATTTCTTTGAAGTTTTGTTTTCATCAGATGAAGATAATTTTACACAAGTGTACAAGTGTATTTAATATGAAATGTATAAAATGGGCTGAATTGAAAATATGCCATAGGAGAGGCATAAAATTTTATTAATTTATATTAAATATATAAATTTAATATTAAATATTAAACATTAAATTTATCAAATATATAAATTTAATATTAAATATGTGAAGGTATCAAGTAATATTGAAAAATTTATTCCTACAAAATATTGTATTTTGTACATGTAATTATTAAACATCTCCAGACAAAATTTAGTTTAATTAAAGCTTACAATTTTGTTTGTTTTCAAATATTCATAAACAAGACATTTATGGGATTTTGGATAATTGAAATGATTAAATGGTGTTTTACATCCCAGTCAAGAATATTTGTAATGCACTCAGGGCAATGTGCAGGTAGGGTTCTTTAATGTGCCACGCCTATCATAACATAGCACATTGGTTTTTAGGGTCTCTTCCAAAGAATCACAAGATTTTCATTTCTAAAGCCAAGTGCTTGTCAAAAGAATAGAAACCTCCCTGCCAGGACATGTGAGCTACAAACTTACGAGTATTCTGTCTAGGTTTAAATGGTAACATCTGTTCTATATCAGGTTTTGGATATTCTGGTGCTTTTTTCCCTTCCTCTTCATCATACACTACTTTCGTCACTTCACTACCTGGTAACTGTACCACTCTCTGTTTAGCTAAATCCTACAATCATATGTCACTATTTATTGCATCATGCATCAACTTGGATTGATCATTAGGGTGCCTCTTTCTTCAAAATGTAGGGGATAAACAAGGCAACTACCGTAATCCCAAAGCAATGAACTTTTGTGTAATAAAGGCCAAATGTCAAATCAGGTTCTCCACTTACAAAACACAACCTTGTCCAAGATATCACCATGATTATTTTATTACATTCTGCTGTGAAATAAAGTTGCTAGAGTGCTGACAGAAATATCAGTATTTCACTCAAATAAACAAAGGGCAATAACTCAAATTGGGTTCGTCTGTTACAAAACATCAACTTATATACGAGATATTTATCCAAGATAAACTCTTGTATTAAGTTTAACTCAATTCTGTTAAGAAATAAAGATGTTAGAGTGTTGACAAGGAATATGTAACATATTTAATTACATACATGAATAATTCTATATCCCCTCCAAATTTTGTTTGCAAGGGGATAATAAAAGAGAAATAAAACATTCTGAAATCTGCTGTAGCAGAACCCGTCATTAAACTATGGATCAAAACCTTGGTCACCTCCTCTTGATTGATTTAAGATGGTCATCTGGTCAGCTGCTGTAGCATAATGGTCACAAATCTATGAATCTAAACCTTTATCATCTCTGGATTGACTGGAGATGGTCATCTAGTCAGCCATAATGAAGAGCAGAGTGGAGTGGAGTAATGGTGTTTTATGCCCCAGTCAGTATCCTTTCACTTATATCGAGGCAGTCAATTAATGGATGATAAAGAAAACCTGAACACTCAGAGTGCCTGGAGAAAACCACTGACCACCTGTTAGAAAACTGACAAACCTTCTCACACTAGGATTTTTTCTGAGTGGGATCCGTAAGTCATGTTTTAGAACACTCGGCTACCAAGGCACCTTTAATGATGAAGAGTTATCATATATAAGTTACTTACATAATAGCCCAGAGCTTTCAGTTCACTTTGTGAACATGGGTATAAATCTAAATATTTATATCTGTCTATTAATAAAGCTGTGTCTTTTCCTTCAAACTCCTGAACCTGTTAAATAGAATATCAAGAAATATTACAATCAAAGCACTGAAAGTACTGACATCCATAAAAATCTTAAGGCATCACAATGTAACAGAATGGCTGTATAGTCACCAACATACAACTACTTTTCATGCACTGCTAGTTGTTTAATAAATTACAAACACTTTTGAATCTGTGATTTTTTTTCAATATTTTGA
Source organism: Anadara kagoshimensis (assembly GCA_021292105.1). Lineage (NCBI taxonomy): Eukaryota > Metazoa > Mollusca > Bivalvia > Arcoida > Arcidae > Anadara > Anadara kagoshimensis. The sequence goes on from CM037865.1 coordinate 19,758,788, forward strand.
AATGGTTACTGTTACTCCAACATATTTATATATCTATTATAAATCATTCCGTTAACATTCATCACATTATTGTGTAGTTGGTTTGTTGCTATTTACATGGCAAGACTAATTTCCACCTATCTCAAATTTTTTTGAGTGTATGAATTGGTGCAAATATCCATTACCTTCAACCATACAAATTCCTTTACAATGCTAACACAATGTGCCAAATTGTCCAGTAAATTTCATTTTTTTTTATCAATTAACCAAAAACTTGCCTATACTGAATTACAGTGAAACCTGTGAAAACCAACCATATAAACTGAACATAAATGTACCATTGTTTAATGAACCTTTAGGAAGCAAATATTGGGTTTCAAAGGGGTTAGACTTAGACTGGCTACACTGTATATTATACAGGCACCAGAAATTAGCACTCAGTCTGGTGTATTTTTCACATCAGCTCAAAAGCTGGTAGAGATGAAAACAATTAGTTACCTTTTCTATTGCTTGTGTTCTTCTCTTCTCAACTTTTTGTATACTAGCAAGATCTCCCACTTCAGATTCAAAAGCTAAAAATCTGCTCCATATTTCTCTGCAATTTAAATCAAGTTACATATAAACTAAGACTTAATCTGGATAAATAGTCAATTTTACCAAAAGAAAATTACATAATGTTTGTTTCTGGCTTGTAGTCAATATTCATGATATTGTAAATACGTAGACACAGGTAAAAGTGCTATGCACAAAAAATTTGTCAAGAAATTCGTGAAATTTTTTCATGATTTTTCTGTGTAGCATTTTTACTTCTGTATAAAGTTACTAATTTTAATAACATAACTCTTATTTTTACATCTCCATGTCTCTTCCCTCTTTCAATTCTATATGCTGATATGTTTTAATTTTCTTGATTAAGACATTCAGCTATTGAATTTTTCCACTAAACTTAGTTAACAGGCAAAACATTATAAACCCCCCACAAAGTATTTTGTGATGGCATAGTAAATAAATGCTTTAACATTTTACTTAACTAGACCAATTAGGTTATTGTGTACTTCATCATTTTTGTCATTTAAAACAAATTCTAAAATATATGCCAAAATTTATTGACATAGGAACCACTGTGGAAGCTCAGTTAGTACAGTGCTCGCCTTGGTGGGAGGTCATGGGTTTGAACCCCAGCTTCGTCTGATCAAGACTTGAAAAAAGGTAGTGACTGTTCTTTTGCCCAGCACTCAGCATTTAGAAATGAAAGTCACAGGGTCCGTCAGAAAAGACCTTAAAAAACCGATGCCTCATGTTATGACATGTAAAAGAACCCTCCCTGCATGTTGTTTTGAGCACATCATTGATGACGTCTTGATATGAGTGAAATATTCTTGACTGGGACGTAATACCCCATTTAATCAATCAATCAATCAATCAATCAATTTTTAACGTATGTCACTACTTACATTGATTTCTCTGGTTGAATCTGACCCGATGAGAGAACTCTTTCATATAGTACCCGTGTATTGTTATCCTCTGAAATATTTAAAAAAGAAGAATTTATTCAAGATAAAATATATGATTGGCGTCGCGGGAAAAGGGACCTTAAGGTCAAAATTTTACATTTTCGTGTTTTTGTCTATTATTATAGTTCAACATTTCCTCTTCGAGATAAAAGCAGTTTTGGGTTTCTAGGGTAACTATTTTTGTTGCTATGGGTTCCTTTTATGACGTCACAATCGTTGACTTGTAACCGAATGATTATGACCAGACTAATGGCTTACGAATATTAAAGAGCAACTATTAAGCCATTATTAACAGCGATGGTTATGTAACATTAATGCCTATCTATACTGACAAATATTTTCGACAACTACTCTGAATTTACAAAAATACTAGTGAAAGAGAAAAGAAACTATTTTTTATAGAAACAACTACATAATTGACTTGGAACTTGTTTATATGCCATGAAACAAGAATTCAATGCAGAGTTATAGTTTTGTCATATGTTAACAAAAAAGATCGGGCATTCAGCAACAACAGTAACAATTACATATTGTACCAGTTTTACCATTAATATCGAATTGTTATTGTAACAATTACAATGTTTTATTACTCAATCAACGATAGGCAAAAAGGGTCCCCAAACTGCCATCCCACATTCTGCCTGATGATATTCATGCATAAGTCATTCTCGCGTGTCATTTCTCGCAAATACTAAGCACATGCTCGAAGGTCAGAAGTACAATACTAGTATTTTAATTTGATGAAACGTTTTTTCCCGACTTTTTTCAAACTCAAAATCAGTTCATTCATTTATATCTTAGGAATGGACAAAAAAACGTAAATGATTTCTAGAATGTGTTGCCTAGCAACGAGGTTTATCTTTATGTTCTTCCATGTGATGTGTCTCATATAGCATTTTCATTTACATCGGGTTTTTACAACTACTATAGCACGTGGAATTTGGTTTAGCAACTTTTACTGATTGTGTTGCCTCACCCAATAATTTGTTCATCTTTGGAACGATTTCTGATAAAGTCAAATGCATAGGCATTAAAATTAAATGAAAGTGGTCTATCGAATACTTTAAACAGCTTCCTACACAGTTTTTTCACCTAGAGCATTGGTTTGAAAAGTCGAAAATGTTGCAGAAGACTGGTTTCTGTGAATAGACAATTTGAAAAACATCATGTTTCCCACAGAGCTGCAAATGTTGTCAAAGAGTCCTCTGTGATAAAATAAACATAAAATGTCTATTTAATTATTTTTTTTTTGTACAAGATCGATTAAAACACACAATTTGAGGTTAAAATTAATCTTCGTATATAATGATTATAATAAAAATTGTTAGTCTTTTTATAAAATAATAATGTTTTACTTTCGGACTTTATTTTTAGGTATTGATTATCATAGTGTCATGTGCTACTTTTGAATTATATTATTTCATAAAAATTCAAAAGTAGCACATGACAATAGCATCGGCGTCAATTACCGCTATTCCCGACGAGAGCAGTTTAAATATAATTTAGAATCAACCTAAGTATAATTTCGTGTATATGCGAGTGTGTTTTTGATCGGTCTTTAATTATAAGGTGCAAGCTTACAAAGTCAGTACGCCAAAGTAAGGCTTACCACTAATCCTTACACCAGGCGATACTCTGCCCTCTTAACACTGAGCTTTAGGCGAGGAAACAGAATCGCAAATTTGAAAGCCTTATGTATGACCCTACCAGGGTTTAGAAACCTATCGCTCTCGATGCAGATGCTTTGCTGACACTGTCGTTTGACGTAGTTTGTTATTTTGAAAGAATTTTTTAAAATTGTTATATCTCTAACTGTCTCTCAGTGGTATGAAATATCAAATAATGACTACTGTAACATCGCGTAACTGCATTGTCAAAGTGTATTTAACACCCCCCCCTTTGTTTGTACCATGACTTTCGTTTTTAATACCCTAGTGAGTGCTTAGCGAGAGAACAACCACGCACTACCTACTTTTATTTTATATTTTCATACCCGGCTTGGGTTTAAATCCCGATCTCCCAGATACGGCAAAACCCGGATGCTTCCTGTCTATCCACATCACTACTTGACAACCTACAAAGCCGGTCGTTTTTTTAACTGTTTGTACAACTTTGAAGTTTTCCGCATTTTGTGATGCTAAATATTCTTATATATATGTTTTTTATTTTATTTATTTCACATTTTTAAATTTCTGTTTGAAATAGATCGTGCTGTGTGGAAACTTTATTGTATGTGTATAAGGTTCTAACTTTGAATAACACGTGGAAAACATAATATACATCTGTACGTGATGTAATATATATCGGTTCAACACTCTTAAAACGTCGGTTGGTTCAGGAATAGGGTTTTACGTTCCAGCCAATAATATTTCACTTATATCGAGACGTCACCAGCTTTAGGTGAATAGGCATTTTTACCTTTGTAGTGCGCATAAAACAATGTGCAGGGAGGGTTTAAGTTTTTTGTGCCATGCCCGCCGTGACACGAGGCATTGGTTTATAAGGTCTCTTCCGAAGGACCCCGCGACTTACTTTCTAAATACCGAGTGCTTGGCGATAAAACAGTAAAGTCTACCTTTTTTCAAGTCTTGGTCAAACTCGACCGAGGTTCGAGCTACAACATTGCTAAAAACATATATTTCGGTCCAAAATACGAAAATTTGTATGGAATTCGTCATTTAATCATTTTGCTAATTCATTGGTTTAGGTGTTCACTAGTGTCTTTGGCATGGATACACTATATTTGTTATATTTTAAAATAGCAAAGTAAATAATTTCCAGTTCCAATTAGCGCTACTTAGAAAAGATTTTACATTAAGATTTCCTAAAAATCTGGCAAATTTGAAATCTGAGTAATTTTGTAAGTTTTCAAAATATTATTTTTAAGGCATTATTATTATTATTATTATTATTATTTATTATTATTATTATTGAGAGCACGATAAAACATAGTCAAAAGTGATCAGACTTAAGTCAGGGAAAATCTATATGAAGAGATGACTGTGAAACTGGAGCCAGTATCAAACCATTTCCGTAACTTATTTAAATATATGTCATTTCCAGTTTTTCCTTTAACAGGAGGGCCGTTAATCAAACCCGGGACATCTATCATCATATAGGCAAGTGGTCTGCCAACCGAACTAACCAGACCACTGCATTATAATCTTGTTTTTCTATCTAGAATATGGGAGGTGGGAAATCTCGCACTCAAATTCTCTTAGATGGACATTTTTATGTCAAGCAATTACCAGTCTGCTACTTTCAAGGGTAATGATAATTATTGTATCTTAAAGGAGAAAAATGCGAGGTCGGACCGGAAATCAAAACCTAGAGCTCAAGCTCTCTAAGTATAAAGGCGAGAGTTCTACCAACTTGGCTACCAAAGCCGTTATATACATGGTTATTTAAAATGCGGTTGTGATATTAGGCACGGAACTGCCTTATTGTTATTAAAACATTAAATTGCGTTCGTGGTATTCAAGAATCACTTTTCAATTTAAACATTATGTGTAACCCTACTTGTTGTGGCGAACGATTTAAATGTCTAATTTATGACCCCACAGCACGGACGTGAAAGAAGACATTCATATAAACATGCTTAGTACGTGGGGAACTCTCCGATGATCGCTAGCGAGGAGTTTTTACTATAACCTCATATTTGATAGATTTCTTAAACTTTATTTCTAAAAAACTTAACCTGTGACATATAAGGAAAATAGCAGGCTACATTTTTCATATTCAGTTCCTGTATCAGCACAGGGACTAGTTCTAGAACTTTGTTTTACTAAACAAGTTTTTCGATTTCTTGCAAAGAAGATCTAATTATGTCATCTTTTTGAAAATAAAAATCTAGAAAGATTTTAGTGATTGGATTTTATTCGATTTTTTTCATGACTGTTCCACTTTTGTATTCTAGAAGCATTACGTATTGTGAGTTATCTAGTCTAAATCAAATGCTATCCCGACTCCAAAATTAGGTCTATTGTTAATAATTTTTTAACTTATTTAAAACAGTAAAATACAAGAATAATTAAAACAAAGTTAAACGGATTGTATTCTATAAATAGTACAATTTGAAGTTAATATAAAATTACAAAACCTTCAGCGAACTAATAACTAAATTACTGAACAAAATCTGCGTAGTGAAATGATAACATACAAGTTTATGACCGTGAATCTCTCTCTGTCTGTCTCTCTCTCTCTCTCAAGTCAGCCTTCGGAAAGCCTATAAAATTTTACTTTAAATGCGGGTTTTTTTAATATAATTGTGGAATATAAAACGCTAACATTTTATTTTAAATTACCTCAAATTTCATGTATCAGTAGTTTGCAGGTTTAAACGTCTTGCAGTTTTAAATACAAAATAAAAGAACACCTGCTGTCTTCATAAGAATCACAGCCGACTTCCGTGTTTTTCAGCGCGAAAAAAGTAAAACTTTGACGTCGATTATCTCGATTGTGACGTCAAAAAGATAAGGTCCCTTTTGTCGCGACGCCAATCATATATGAATGTCTATCATCTTAAATCTAAACTATTTTTTTTTCTTTGATTTTAGGGGCCTCTTTGGCAGAGTGGTCTAAAGCTTGCACTTATAAATCACTGCCCTGATCATCATCTAGATTCCAATCTAACTCAGTACAGACTCTAGTGTAAGAAAATTTGTCAGTTTACTTGCCAACGGTACTCAGTAGGTACATGTATAAACAATGTGAAATCATCTAGGTTATAGTTGTTAACGGTACTCAGTAGGTACATGTATAAACAATGTGAAATCATCTAGGTTATAGTTGTTAACGGTACTCAGTAGGTACATGTATAAACAATGTGAAATCATCTAGGTTATAGTTGTTACATGGTACTCAGTAGGTGCATGTATAAACAATGTGAAATCATCTAGGTTATAGTTGTTAACGGTACTCAGTAGGTGCATGTATAAACAATGTGAAATCATCTAGGTTATAGTTGTTAACGATACTCAGTAGGTACATGTATAAACAATGTGAAATCATCTAGGTTATAGTTGTTAACGGTACTCAGTAGGTGCATGTATAAACAATGTGAAATCATCTAGGTTATAGTTGTTAACGGTACTCAGTAGGTACATGTATAAACAATGTGAAATCATCTAGGTTATAGTTGTTAACGATACTCAGTAGGTACATGTATAAACAATGTGAAATCATCTAGGTTATAGTTGTTACATGGTACTCAGTAGGTGCATGTATAAACAATGTGAAATCATCTAGGTTATAGTTGTTAACGATACTCAGTAGGTACATGTATAAACAATGTGAAATCATCTAGGTTATAGTTGTTACATGGTACTCAGTAGGTACATGTATAAACAATGTGAAATCATCTAGGTTATAGTTGTTACAAGGTACTCAGTAGGGACATGTATAAACAATGTGAAATCATCTAGGTTATAGTTGTTACATGGTACTCAGTAGGTACATGTATAAACAATGTGAAATCATCTAGGTTATAGTTGTTACATGGTACTCAGTAGGTTCATGTATAAACAATGTGAAATCATCTAGGTTATAGTTGTTAACGGTACTCAGTAGGTACATGTATAAACAATGTGAAATCATCTAGGTTATAGTTGTTACATGGTACTCAGTAGGTGCATGTATAAACAATGTGAAATCATCTAGGTTATAGTTGTTAACGGTACTCAGTAGGTGCATGTATAAACAATGTGAAATCATCTAGGTTATAGTTGTTACATGGTACTCAGTAGGTGCATGTATAAACAATGTGAAATCATCTAGGTTATAGCTGTTACATGGTACTCAGTAGGTACATGTATAAACAATGTGAAATCATCTAGGTTATAGTTGTTAACGGTACTCAGTAGGTACATGTATAAACAATGTGAAATCATCTAGGTTATAGTTGTTACATGGTACTCAGTAGGTGCATGTATAAACAATGTGAAATCATCTAGGTTATAGTTGTTACATGGTACTCAGTAGGTACATGTATAAACAATGTGAAATCATCTAGGTTATAGTTGTTACATGGTACTCAGTAGGTGCATGTATAAACAATGTGAAATCATCTAGGTTATAGTTGTTACATGGTACTCAGTAGGTGCATGTATAAACAATGTGAAATCATCTAGGTTATAGTTGTTACATGGTACTCAGTAGGTACATGTATAAACAATGTGAAATCATCTAGGTTATAGTTGTTACATGGTACTCAGTAGGTGCATGTATAAACAATGTGAAATCATCTAGGTTATAGTTGTTACATGGTACTCAGTAGGTGCATGTATAAACAATGTGAAATCATCTAGGTTATAGTTGTTACATGGTACTCAGTAGGTGCATGTATAAACAATGTGAAATCATCTAGGTTATAGTTGTTACATGGTACTCAGTAGGTGCATGTATAAACAATGTGAAATCATCTAGGTTATAGTTGTTACATGGTACTCAGTAGGTACATGTATAAACAATGTGAAATCATCTAGGTTATAGTTGTTAACGATACTCAGTAGGTACATGTATAAACAATGTGAAATCATCTAGGTTATAGTTGTTAACGATACTCAGTAGGTACATGTATAAACAATGTGAAATCATCTAGGTTATAGTTGTTACATGGTACTCAGTAGGTACATGTATAAACAATGTGAAATCATCTAGGTTATAGTTGTTACATGATAATGTCACATTGTTGCTAATACAGACATCAGTGATACAGTTTTTTTTACTTGAAGAAGTCCAACAATGTTAAGAACAGTGTAAAAGCTGCTTTTAAAAACAGAAAGGTTAACGGCTACTCACCATTTAAGTGAGACATAAATTCCATGTAACATAGAACATATTCTGGTATTCCACCATATTTCTTCAAACCAAGCTCAAAAATCTTCAAAGCTACTGTCTTTTCCTATAAAAGGTAAAATTAAGAGAAATGATTTTATTCTAAAACATACTGTAAATTGGGAAAAAATTGTGTCCATTTTATTTTTTATGTAAACTTAAGAAAATAAAAAAATATGAAAACTTTTATTGTTGCAAATATTTTTTTTGGATACAATTAACTTGCAATTGCGCTACTCATCACCTTAAGATTCTAAAGCAAACATATGCGAATATTTTGAAATGAAAATTTTTACAGAAATTTCCCAATTTAAAGTACGGTTCAGCTCAGGTTAATATATAAAGTTTTTATGAGTACCGGTATTCTAACATCATCAGAATTGTTGTTTGAAGAGAGTCTGAAGCAAGCAAATTCAGAAAATTAAGACCCTTTTGCAGATGGTGCTTTTTGTAAATTGAATTATGTTCAAAGGAACATAACTCCCAGGAAAATGAGCAAACCAACTCAGGTTAACAACATGTGCATCTCCTATCAATGTTGATACTTTTCACAAACTTTCAAACAATAGCACATTAAGGCCTTATCAAGCCATATTTAACGTGATGTAAATGCAAAAATATTGATGTTATAGTGTTTTAGATGAAAGTTTTTGGAAATGGCCTCTTTGAAAAATCCTAGATTGAATACTGTAAAAACCCTAAAAACCAACAATTTGTTATTCATTGACGCGATATTCTTAATTTATCACTACAAGGCCTTACCAAAAACAGAAATGAAATTTTTATAGTGCTGTTTTGGCATTTACCTTACTACAGTAATATTCCATCAGAGATGCAGCTACAAAGACCTGGAATCTAGTCCGGTTATCTTCTCTTGCCATCTTGAATACTAATCGAGCTGACTTAATACCCTCAGCTCTCCTGGCAAACTTCATATATTGTACATAGCCCTATAAATTTATTACAAACATAAACATACATAATTATATGTCAACTTGTACCAATAAAATAATAAAAAGAAATAAATAAAAAAAAAAAAAAAAACAAACCAAAAATCAAAGTACTGAAAGTACTGAAAGCAGACGGCTCATTGATTGCAAAGAACCTTATCACTGAAAAGAAATGATTGGTAATTGTGTATTCAATCCATTTTATTTAATTCAATATTGAACTGATGGGAAAATTAACATACACACAAAAAATAAATATATATATTGTTTAACATCCTTGGGACAGTAAGGAAACAAAACTTTCAAGAGAGTCAAAATCCCTGGGTTTGAATTTCTAGTCAATACAGTGGAGAAGAAATGTCAATTAACGCCTTGCTATAAAACATTCATATACTTTAAACAATTCAGTTTACAATACATCTAATTCCTAACATGCATTGTCTTATGTCGTCTGTCATTTTAATTAAATTTAAGTAACAAAGAAATCTGATTTTGGTTCTAATGCAAATGATCTAGACTTCAATTTTCTGGTCTGATTTTTATTAACATCATCACAAATTCTCATGCCACATCACCATCACCATGAATCATCATTATCAGCTGCAGCAACAGTAGAACTCATTTCACCACCACTACCACCAGTCATCATAAATCTCCTTGCTGCATCATTAACTGGTTTCATCATCATCCTGTCTTATCATTATCATCATGTCACATCATCATCATCATCATCATCATCATCATCATCATCATGATGTCACATCATAATGAACATTGTGACATCGCCATCATCATCATCAGATGTCATCACCAGCATCATTATCATCTTCATTACCATCATCATCATAACTTATCATGTCACATCATCAACATTGTGAAGTTATCCTCCTCCTCATCATCATCACTCCTCATATCACAACATCATCATCACAACTCTTCATATCATATCATCATCATCAACATTGTGACATCATCATCATCATGAATTATCACCATCATCATAATCATCAGGAGCAGATGTTATCACCACCATCATTAACATCTTCATCATCGCCATTATCATCAGCAGCAGCAGTAGAACATGTGTCACATTATTTACGTGGTTACTTCATCATCATCATCATCATCATCATCATGGGCAGGAACAGAACTCATGTCACCATAATCATCATCATAATCAGCATCATCATCATAGCTTATGTCACATCGTCATCATCATCATCATTGGCAGTAGCAGAACTTAATGTCATCACCTCCACCATTGTCATCATCTTCATCATAATCATCATTATCGGCATCAACTGAACTAGTGTCACAACCACCATCATCATCAACATCATCATCATAGCTTCTAATGTCTTATCATCATCTGACATCATGGTGACATCATCAGCATCATCGTCACCATCATCATCATCATCAGCAGAACTGAATGTCACCACTATTATCATTATTTTCATCAGATCATCATGCCACATCATCATCAAGTGTCATCATCACATAAAAAACCTTCACCATGACCAGCTACTTCCCTTTATTTGCATTTGACACATAAACTTGTTTTCCTTTCCTATGTTTAAGTCATTTATTTAATTCACTATATTCACAATTAATTTGAAGAAAAAAACTGAAACAAAATTAAAAAAAATAAATCTTTGTTTTAGTGTAAATTTAAATGTAGTTAAAGTTATTGTGGAATTCATATAAATTGACCAAGTGAGCTTCAAAAGCCTGAATTGCTATAAACAATTCTGACACATCCTATCGCCCCTAAGCTAACAATTTGCATCTCCCAATAACAGAAGTTGTCCAGGTAACTGTCTTTCAGAAGTTTGTTGACAAGAATGGTGTACAAAAGGGGGCAATAAATCTTAATATGATTAATTGATAATAAATTTATTATTATTTGGATAACTGAAATGTCCAACATTATCCTCTGCTGCAATAAAATTACTTTGAATTTAAATATTATTAGGTGGTTGGATAATTTTATTTTACTGATTTTAAATGTCCAGGTAATTTACTCCCGCTGTGGGCCCCACTAAAAGGTGAATAAAGTCAATACGTCTGAAGAACCAGACACTGTTCTATTTATAGTTGACAAAGTGTGTAAAAGTGTTGTTATTTATTCAGAGTGAGAATTTTATTAACATCAGATTCTAATTCACGGATTAATTATTATTATCAAGTGACCACCGGGATTTTTAAGGTAAGAATACCACAATCTCGGACTTTCCATTTTGTCCGTGCAAGTTTATCATGACACACGTGGATTGAAACTATTTATGGATTGAAACTGTTTTTACACTTATTCAATAATTTTGTGTTCCCGAGGATGGCATTTAAAAGTGACTGCATGTTGTAGACACGGGTGGTCGCTATATAAAATTTGCATTCAGATTGAACTGTAATTTACACTACAATATGATGAAGTTTCATTTTTATTCACTTTAACATGACGTTATGAACGATTAATGCTGATACACGCTAATTTTGCTTCTCGTAAAGTGGTGAAAATTCTGTGAGAATTTTCACACAATATCCCTGATTGTCCCGGATAAATTTTAAACTGAAATCCCGATTATGATGCTCAACTCGGCTGTAATTTTCAATTGATGTAAAGGGGAAAAAAAAACAAATACAACAGTTACATTTAAAGATCGCCGATGTAAAAATTATATTTGTTTACATACGGGCTAGTTTAACCATCCTACGATCTTCTAGATCTACTCAATATTTTATAAACGGACGACGTGAAATTAATTTTATTTAGCCTAACCACAAAAAATTATTTTTATTTATTACATTTATATACTTCAGTAGCCAAAATATCGTTTGAAAGTGTCATTTTAATTTAACGTGAAATCTAATTTAATCTGAAAGTGAATGTTCCGCCCACTGACCAATCAAATCCATTGCCTAATTATATATGCATGTACAATGGGAATTCCCGGAACTTTGCATCCTGTGATGTCTTTTATAGTAATTGATTGTAAGACCTTAAAATTATTATTTATTTAAAAAATGGTAGATGTATTTCATAGATTCTATATGGAATTTACGTTATTATTATTTTTTTATTTCATCGAGTATCACGAACGTTAGTGTCGATGTCTTTCTGTGAAGTACAGTGCCGTGTGCAAACTTACGCACATTTTTGCCGATAGTGGAATATATGGCGCTGATGTTTTTCTTCCGGTCAAATCTTCCTGATCGCAATAAAGCTGACGCTGTTAGCGTCTGCTTTAAAAACATACAAATACTTAAATGTTACATTTTCGGGTCAAAATTTTAAAATAAATCCATGTCTTCATGCATGATTAAAGGGACTATTTCAAAAACTAAAAGTGTCTTCACTCATATGTATCAAAAGTCATGACCCCAATTGTATTTCAATAGATTCTTTCTGTATATTTCACAGGGCAATTATTCCAATTACAAACTTTATATCATTCACTATAGTTACAATCACTGATTTTTTTGGTTATACATATATGTGTGATATCATAGAAGGCAGGGCTAAATACACTTAAGGTTTGGAATGACATCAAAAAGGCTGGACTGAACGTTCTAAAGGAATGAATGGTGTTGTTACATTCAATGACAAATCCAATGGATTAGAAATGAAAAATCAGAATTTTGGAATAATAAATAATTGACTTACGTGAATTCTTAGCGAAAATGTCAAAGATCAATATTGTAAACATAAGAAATAATTTTTAATTTGTTGTGGTTTACAGGATAAAAAAAGATGTTGGAAATGTCAATTCTATCATAAATTGCTTCACAATTTTATGAGAACTCTTGTCTATACCCAGTTAACCACAACAAACAGAAAGTTATTTCTAAAATATCTTACCAGGGTTGGGTCTATATCTGTAACAGCTAAAAGTCTCTTGTATATATTATGCACTTTTTCATATTTCATTCTACCCTATAAAAATATTCAAAATGCATGTAAAACAAAATTTAACATTGTTGTATTCAGATCCAAGTATAAATAAACAAGTTATAACTGAAAAGGGGTGCCATTTCAAAAGTGTCTCTCCCTAACAAACCCCAAATAGGAAATCCATGATTTCCCAATCATGTGCATGATCAAAATACAAATAGCCAATTTAACACATTTAATCTATACAACAGTTTTTCCTGTGAATTTTGATAAAGACCAGTTAAATAGTTTTTGAGAAAAAGCAGCATATGAAATGTTGGTGAAAGAAATAAAGTAAACACTATGTACCCCCACTTAGTTTGGGGGACATAATAACTTGTTTAAACATATTTCTGCTACCAACTTATTGACATTTAAATCTGATTCGACAAGTGAAGTGGTGCCATTTTGTAATCTAGATCTATAAAGACAGAAAGTAGCATGACTTCCCCAATTAAGCCACACCTACTGGGTACTTTGACAAGGGGTGCCATTTTATAATTAGATCTATAGCAGCTAAGACTATAGAGGCTTAACCAACAAGGCCACATCAACCTTGACAAAGGGGGTCATTTTATAATCAGATCTATAACAATATTATTACTAAAATTTATATAAAATAGCATAATCATATAACTACACATACTTCTTCAAAATCTGCATAAGCAAAGTAAACCAACATGTTATTTTTCATCAATGTTGTTATAGCTCTCTCGTACACAGCAGCTGCCTCATCAGCAAACATCTTGCCTGCATTCTGATCCTGAAAAAAAGTGAGCAAATTTAATCAATTGGGATCCCTCACCATTTGTGATTTGCACTTGTGTTCAAAGGGCCATAATTCCCAAATGTATAAACAAACCAACATGGGTAAGTAAATGACGTGTATTTCCTATAAATATTGATGCTTTGCACCAAGTTCTGTAAATACTGCTTCATGGTTTTGGAGAATTACCCCAGGCGACAATAGAAGCAAGGTCAAAAGTTCAAATTTAATACCCCCTCTTTTTTTTCAAAAGACAAAGTGAACTAATTACTGGTAAGTTATGATTACTTACCCCCTTTTCTGTGAGGATTTTACTAGACTGTTCTAAATAAGAGGCAGCTTCATACCAGATATCTGGATGGTGACCAAGACATAACAAACACTGTTCATAGGCAAACATTACTGAAAAAGAGTAAAATTATACAAAAACACAAACTCTACTAGAAAAAACAAATGTGTTATTCATGTAATTGTAAACTTTTAAAAGATTTTGATATTTTCATATTTTTCTTTTGGTTTATTGCTATGTATAAAGTGCTCAGTGCCCTGATCTGATAAAAACTTCAACATAGGTAGTGACCGTTCTTTTGCTTAGCACCTGGCATTTAGAAATAAAACTCACAGGATCCTTCAAAGGAGACCTTAAAACTTGATACCTCATATAACGTAGGCGTGGCATTATAAAGAATACCATACACAATGCCATGATCGCATTAGATAAAAATATTCTGGCACTTCGCCTATACCTGGTTATGTCTCAATATAACTGAAATATTCTCTCTAGATTTTTTGCATATTTTACCTCTTTTAGTGATTAATGCGTGATCTTCGGTCCTTAATGGATTACTCTTCTCCCAAGATATATATTTTTTCCACAGATCAACCTACAAATACGAAGATTTTTTTGAAAACTTAAATAAAATAAGCTGTTATAAATTCTTATTTACCTGTATGATTCAAGTCCCAGGAATTCTTATTTACCTGTATGATTCAAGTCCATTGGATATTTTTATACTGTAAATGTATTTATTTTAGCGTGTACAAAATTTACTGTAAACTGTCAATTGGTTTAAGTCTGGTGAACTTAAAAATAGCAATAGAAACGAGTATTAATGTAATGATGGATGCATCATTACAAATAAGGCGCCCAAACAAATAAAAGTCATACCCTGTATTCAGAACTCATATTATTAGAAATTAACAGTTTTTTTTACTTCAAGGTTTAAATGATATAAAGATTCAAGAGATGTAACCTTTTTGGTCATTTAGAATATATACTTGGAGCAAGCATGCCTATGTATGGTCTCTCTCTCTCTCTCTCTCTCTCTCTCTCTCTCTCTCTGAAATTGTATTCTAAAAAAATGTTGTCTTTGTGTCAAATGAAAGTAGAAGTAGTACATGAATCCAATTGGTTGAAATTCAAACAATAGACAAAGTTGACTGACATCACCTATACCCAATATCACAACATGTTGTTTTGATGAGCTAATGATGTGTTGATTTTAAATTAATCCAAGCATTTACCCATGTATGTCATATTGATCACTAAATACAGCTACTCTATCGAATTGAATAATGAATCATGCCCCAGGGATAAATGACCATTAGTGTTGCTTATATTGAGAGCTTTTGGACATGGATCAGTGATTACTTAAGTATCCTTTACAATGAAAATTCAAGCTTATTGTTTTAATTCTTAAACAAAATGATAGCAGCCATCCCAGAAAAAACTATAGTTTGAGGGTGGGGATCTCAAAGTTAGTACCTAGACCTACCTGTCCCCACCCTCCTATTGAATGACCATATGGGATTACTTTAGTATCAATCTAATCAAATTTTCATAAAGAATAAGAAAATATTATGTTAGGGGTGGGGATCTCTACTGATCAAAAGTTAGTACCCAGCCCCGCCTGTCCCCACCCTCCTCTGGAATAACGTCAGTATTTCTGCAGTATCATTCTATTCAACTTTAAAAGCCGAACCGGAGAATATATAGTTTCAGGATGGGGATATCAACCATTTAAAATTTAGTACCAAGCCCCGCCCATCACCACCCTCCATCAGGAATGACCCCATGGGACTTTCTTTAGTGTCACTCTATTCAACTTTTCATGTAGAACCAGAAAATATATAGTTTATGGGTGGGGATCTTAACCGTTTAAAAGTTATCACACTGCCCCACCCATCCCCACCCTACCTGATACCCCCGGGAAAATCTTGCCATACAGACTTGTACATCTCGAGACACTGATCATGAATATATATGGTTTTATAGTGCAAAATATAGTATAAATAGCAAAATTGATCATTATTGTTTTTAAGACGGACGCCCTCCTGCCCCTCCCCTAATGACCCCATGGGCATTTTACCTCGGCCTCCAGGGAAGAAGATAGAGATCAACCTTCCTGTGAAGTTTGGTCGAGATTGGACCAACGGTCTATGAGAAATTGGTTGGACAAGTTCATGGCCGGAAGAAGAAGAAGAAGAGGAAGAATAATAAAAATAATAATAATAATAACGAGTACTAATGTAATGATGGATGCATCATTACAAATAAGGCGCCCAAACGAATAAAAATCAAGAATTTTAAACTTGTAATATTGAGATTTAATTTTATATATAGAAGTAGTACATGAATCCAATTGGTTGAAATTCAAACAATAGGCAAAGTTGATTGACATCACCTATACCCAATATCACAACCTGTTGTTTTGATGAGCTAATGATGTGTTGATTTTAAATTAATCCAAGCATTTACCCATGTCATATCATATTGACAACTAAATGCAGCTACTCTATCGAATTGAATGAATCATGCCCCAGGGATAACTGAGCATTAGTGTTGCGTATAAAAACAGATTTAGGTTGAGAGCTTTTGGACACGGATCAGTGATTACTTAAGTATCCTAAACAATGAAACTTCATGCTCATTGTTTTAATTCTTAAACAAAATGATAGCAATCATCCCATGAAGAAAACTATAGTTTTAGGGTGGGGATCTCAAAGTTAGTACCTAGACCTACCTGTCCCCACCCTTCTATTGAATGACCATATGGGTTTACTTAAGTATCAATCTATTCAACTTTTCATAATGAATAAGAAAATATATATGTTAGGGGTGGGGATCTCAACTGATCAAAAGTTAGTACCCAGCCCCGCCTGTCCCTCCTCTAGAATAACGTCATTTGTATTTCTGCAGTATCATTCTATTCAACTTTAAAAGCCGAACCAGAAAATATATAGTTTCAGGATGGGAATATCAACCATTTAAAAGTTAGTACCAAGCCCCGCCCATTCCCACTCTCCATCAAGAATGACCCCATGGGACTTTCTTTAGTATCACTCTATTCAACTTTTCATGTAGAACCAGAAAATATATAGTTTATGGGTGGGGATCTTAACCGTTTAAAAGTTAGCACACTGCCCCGCCCATCCCCACCCCTCCCTGATACCGCAGGGGAAATCTACTGATACAGACTTGTACATCTCGAAACACTGATCATGAATATATATGGTTTTAAAGTACAAAATATAGTATAAATAGCAAAATTGAGCATTATTGTTTTTAAGACCCCGCCCTCCCGCCCCTCCCCTAATGACCCCATGGGCATTTTACCTCGGCCTCCGGGGAAGTAGATGGGGATCAACCTTCCTGTGAAGTTTGGTTAAGATTGGACCAACGGTCTTCGAGAAATTGGTTGGACAAGTTCATGGCCGGAAGAAGAAGAAGAAGAGGAAGAATAATAAAAATAATAATAATAATAATAATAATAAGAAACGGTGCAAAAACAATAAGTCGCCAAACTTTGTTTGGGCGCCTTAATAAGAAACGGTGCAAAAACAATAAGTCGCCAAACTTTGTTTGGGCGCCTTAATAATAACATACCTGTGTTATATCAATAAATAATACATGGGTTGTCTTCCAGATGAGGCATTTATATCACTTGGTTGCTTTGCCACCTCCTGACATATTATTCAGCACATGAACTTTGTGCTGTGTATTATTTGATGATATAACATGGTTAAGGTTTTGATTATTTCTTAAATATTTACATTTGTGATGTTTTATAATATGAAACTCTGTTTGAGACCAAATGTAATTATAGGATTATAATTACATTAGCTAAAATGATGTCACTCCTATCTTGCTTTTGCCTATACAGGTCACAGATTGGCTGTTCCTACGATTGGAAATGCATTTCGTACACGCCAGTGTTTTAAATTTATTTGAGGATTTAAAAACCAAAATTAGATTTCCAAAAAATGAGAAATGTAAATTTAACCATTGAACTGTCAAGAAACCGTTTATAGTACTATAACTTCCACTGATGTGCACAGCAATCTAGTCATAACGTGCTAGCACAGCTTATTCAGTTTGATTTGCACGGCAATGGAAGTTATAGCACTAAAAATGCCATTTCTTGATGGTTCAATGGTTAATAAAAATCTTTAGCCCAATACATCTAGAAGGCTTTCGGTTTAGAAAGGTTCTACTGTATTTATGTTTATACCTGTTGAGCTTCTTCAGGAGAATTCTGTGGTGGTACTGATGGTAAATTTTTATTGAGTCCCCTAGTAACAGCTTCGTATTCCTTAGCAACCCTTCTCGCATTCATATAATCTCTCCCTCTATCCTCTGTCATTTTTTTGGCAATTAAGGGATTTATATTCTAAAAATCAATGAAAATTTTTAAAGAAGTTAAATAACACCTGTTAATGTTTTGATATAAAAAATTTGGAATTCATATATATTAATAATTGGTTGATTGATTGATTGAATTGGGTTTTATGCCCTAGTCAAGAATATTCCACTTATATCGAGATGCACCAGCTATAGGTGAAGTGGCAGAAATTTTACACTCGGGGCAATGTGCAGGGAGGGTTCTTTAACATGCCATGCCTACTGTGACAAGGGGCATCTGTTTTTAAGGTCTTCTGAAGGAACCGTGACTTTCATTTCTAAATGCCAAGTGCTTGGCAAAAAAATAACAAAAACAGTCACTACCTTTTTCCAATCTTGGCCAGACCCGGTCGGGATTCGAAATCATGACCTTCCACATATGTAGTGAACACTCTACTGAGCTACAACAGTGGTACTCATATATATTAAAAAATTTTGCCCTTCAATTTTGTTGAAAATCAGAAAATGAGTTTGTAACATAAAGTTGCTCCAAGTCAAATTTTGAGGTACACAATTTAGATGAATCCAAACAATTTCAAATTGTGATTTTTTTATCAAAGGGCCATAACTCTTTCAAATATAACTGAAAAAGAATGGTTATGAAAACAACCCAAAACATATGCTTAACAATAGCTATAACTCTGTCAAAATTTTTGCCATGCCAATGAAACCTGTATTAAACATGTCAGTCCAAATCAAAATGCAAAAATATGCCACAACACTAGAAAATATACAAGTTAGAAATTGAATGGAATATATCATGTAAAATGTTCCCAAAAGAACCCTTACTTGAAATCCCCAACCATGTGCATGATCAAAATACTAAAAGTCAATGGCACATCTACTCTACCTAAAAATTGCCTCATAAAGATTTGTTAAATAGTTTTCCAGAAAAGTAGCAAACAAAATGTTGGCAGAAAAATGGAGTAAACTTAAATGTCCACGCTTCCTTTTCCAGATGTAATAAGATACCAAGTTAAAATCAAAACATGAGGCCAAGTGGACATTTTTTGAAGAAATGGAGAAAACATTATATCCCTACCCTCTATCACTTTCATTTTGAGTCGATAATTGAAAGCATATAAGACTAATGACAAAATCCTTGGTTGGGACGAAAACATATCATACATAACTGACTTACAGTTTCATAAGCACAGTAATCCTTCCATAATGCCTCTATATTTATCATTGGGTTGACCACGCCTCTTTGATATACTTTTCTGACCGCTGTTATTCTTTGATTTTCAGCATATGATCCAACGGCCTCGCTAGAGAATAAATTGTTTAATATTTTGTCATGAAAATATATGATAAAACACATTAAAACAATTACAGTTACAAATCTAGCTTGACTTACTTTATTTAACTAACATGGATCCCACTTGATTTCAATTAAAATTCCCTGACAGAATAAGGCTTTTCCCTGACATTCTTACACATTTCATATAACACTGCCAGGTGCAGCAAGATATACCTGTTTACATTTTTGCCATTAAACCATTAATAGAGAAGGCAATGATGAAGGGACATAAAATATTAATGTAACATCATGTGAAAGGTAAACAAAAACTAAAGCTCTAGTCAACAGTACTGTTGGAGGAGTACGCTGGATAACAAAAAGAATGATTAAAATTTCAAAGGGACACAACTCTTGAGAAAGAACTATAAAATTTTTCAAATTCAGTGACAATTTTTTTCAAAATTCCCTGACCTTGGAAAAAAAAAAAAAAAGACGTCTGGACATTTATCGTTTAATTTCTATATGTGAAACATACATTGGTATATACATGATATAATAAATAGGCATATAAAAAGTTTTATCTAACATAAGACTAGTTTTTCTACGAAATACAAGTTTTATCAAACACGCATGATAAAGAATCTTGTATCACCACACTGTGGTGATACAACATTGGCGGTAAAGTGCACATGCACGTTCTCATTGTGACGTCATTAGGGAGAATGTAGAACAAAGGTCATAACATAGTTCAGTGGTTTTCTATGGTAAAATGTAATTTTCACATTAAATATTGTTTTTTTTATTATTTTAAATAACCCAATTGAAAATGTTAGATAAAAATATTATATACACAGTGTGTAGGTACAACCCTTCTCATCAGGACTCGTCCTTTTTTCGTAGCTGTATCACTACTCCTCGCGCAAGCACGACTCGTAGTGATACAGCTACGAAAAAAGGACTTGACCTGATACTGAGGGTTGTACCTACACACTGTGTATATAATATGTATTTATTTGCAATAAACAAATATACTTACACAGCTTTGAGAAAGTTGATATAATCTACCCACAGATTATATGACATAATATCCATTCCCATCTTATCTAACGCAAAGTCGTAAGCCTGAGCCATCTTCTCCCTGTGTTTAAAATTAAAAGTAAAAAGAAACAAGTAAAGTCAATGGATTAGGATTCCCCACCAGCAGGTTCTTTTTTTCCAACAATTAGCACTTATGTCCAAAGGGCAATAACTCTCAGGAAAAACCAGCAAACCAACTCTTGTTAAGGATATGCGTATCTCCTATCAATGTTGATGCTTTGCACCAAGTTTATGAAATAGTACTTCATAGTTTTGGAGAATTTTTGCAGACAAGAATTCCGGATGGCCTGAAGGACAGAAACTTACTAGTAAATTTAAAACCCCCTTTTTGCAAAAGCGGCAGATAATAATAATAACTAAAATTAGATGCCATTTCAAAAGTGTCATCAAAAAGAACCCCAACTTGGAAATCTTGAACCATGCGCATAATTAAAACAACCCTGTGTTTAAAAGTAAAAGTAAAAAGAAATATAAGTTATAATTGAAATGAAATGCTATTTAAAAAGTGTCCCCAAAAGGAACCCTTAATGAGAAATCTTAAACAATGTGTATAATCAAAATATAAGCCAATATCACATGTATTCAACCCAAAGATTGTTTGTTGTGATTTCCTTCAGGTTTTTCCATATTTTTTCACCTTAATAAACTGATATAATTGAAGGGACTTTAACTAAAAACATGATTACTCTACTCAATTTGATTTAATCTTACTGTAAAACAGCATTTCTCTATTATTTTCAACTCCGTAGTAAAACACAATTACTAGATACTCCTTTCAACTTGGTCAACAAACATCATTATTCTTTTCCTTTTGACTTACTTACATTACTCTACTCTAAGGACTTACCTGTAAGATGGTAGATTATCTTTTGTGTCTTTTATGTAAGATAAATATAACTTCCATAAATCTATACTTAGTACTTTTACCAGGCATCTCTGAAATAACTGTAATTAAAAAAACATTATCTGCACTGAGGATCTGATCTGCAATGTTTATCTGTGACATTGTGGACAAATGTTAAGAACTAAAACCACTTCAGACAGAGACTCAAACCAGCTCTGACCCAGATTTAAACCAGTCCTGGTCCAGACTTGAGCAGTCCAGATGGAGACTCAAACCAGTCCCGACGCAGGCTCATACTTGTCCTGGTCAAGACTTGAGCTAAAACCAGTCCAGATGGACAATCTAACCAGTTTTGATTCAGACTCAAACTAGTTCTGACCCCGAGATTTAAACCAGTCCTGGCCAAGACTTAACCAATTCCGACTCAAACCAGTCCTGGCCCAGACTTGAACCAGTTCCGACTCAAACCAGTCCTGGCCCAGACTTGAACCAGTTCCGACTCAAACCAGTCCTGGTCAAGAGGTGAACCAGTTCAGACTCAAACCATGCAGTCATGACCCAGACTCAAACCAGTTTATCTGGGTCAGCACTGAACAACTAGATCACTAAGCTTGAATATAGTTCCTCCTTCCGTGATGTTAAACCATACCCCATGTCATGTTACCTAGTATAATGCATTTGAACATCTTACATTGTCCACTTTTCAAGAAAGTGCTCTAAAATAATTCTTAAGAGTCGCATAAACTTTGAACAGCGATTTTGATCATTTTGACCAACACAGCTGTAATGAGAACATTGCTGTAATGAGAACATTTTCCAGCAACTTAATGCTCCTATGCCCTAGAATATTAATTTTAATAATGATGTATAAATTGTGTTGATATAATGCCCAGGTAAAATTTGTATTTTAATAATCAATGATTATGAACACTATCTTATTGATATTTTTCATCCACATGTTTGCACTTGGTACCTACATGTATTTTTCCTCTGGACAATATCACAATTTATTAACTATCAAATTTCAGGTAAATCTTAACAGCCTTTTGCCCTAACTGTCAAATCTCAAGATACAGATAGGGCAAAAGGCTGCGAGGATTAATTTCAAAAGCTACTTGAGGTTTTTGTAATTATTTGCGATTGAAATTCAACATTCAATAGCAAAAGAGCATACATTCCATGGATAATAGTTTTATTTAAACCATGTACATACCGAAACTGGTTAATCAAAATGACGTCTAAATTGCCATCACTCTAAACATGTAAATGATCTCCGACATCAAATCATACATTAAAAGTATTCACTTGTACTTACTTTTTCCACTCTTTCAAAATTCTTGCATTTAAGCTGAAAATTTAAAATATAACATTATAATTATGTAATGTCACAGCTATAGGTCGTACACAATCTGATGGCACAGTAAACAATGTGTCTATAGTCCATCAGCGATATTGTGCAGAATGTTTATTTAATGTAGATAGCCTAAGATAGGGATATATTCCGGTAGAGTTGACAAATGAACACATGAAGGCGTGAATATATGTATATGATAACACGCAATAATACATATTGGTGTATAATAAACACTCTGTCACTATATCGCTGTCGGACTATATTATGCATTATTGGTGCGACAGGTATACAAACAGTCGTAATGATATATCCTAAACAATACATCAGCTGTTTTCAGCCCCCTCTTTACAATAATAAACTGATACAAAAACATAACACTCTACCATCCGATCGTGTAAGAACCTACACACATTACCATAGTCACTTCCTGTGGGGTTGATAGCCAAGTGATCTAAAGTGTATTTTTAGGAATCAAAGCACCTTTCACTACCTAGGTGTGAATCCTGCTCAGAACAGATTAAGAAAGTTTGTAAGTTTGCATGCCAGAATGTTGAGGCTTTATCTGGTTTCCTCCACCATTCCAGAACTGACCATCATGATATAAGTGACAGAATCTTGTCTAGGACCTTAAATTCCATCAATCCACTCCGCTTGACTTGGTTGTAAAATTCCATTATGCCACTCTATTTGACTTGGTTGTAAATTTCCATTACGCCACTCAATTTCCATGTGTCTGCAGACTGGTTTGACCTTTGTACAATGACCTGATTCTGTTAATATGCAAACCATGTTATAAGGTCAAGGTTAAACAACTTTGCAATCCTAGTAGCCCTTAAAGCATTGATAAAATTCTAAACTGCAGGCCCATATTTCACAATCATTTCTTAACTAAAATTTTCTTTAACCTAAATTTGATTATTTGAAATCTTAACAATTTTGTTCATTTTTAAGATATCCTGGATTTAAGGTGTCATTATGAACATGTATGAAGATGTAAATGTTAATTTGTAATTCATACTTTCCTACCTTTTCTTGAGAATAGGGGTAAAATGGGGTAAATTATGATCATAAGTTTTACAAAATCAGTCGTAAGGATTTCCGTATTTGACTTGACAAAACATAGATATGCTGTATAATACTCGGGTTGAAATTTTCGATCCCACTGTTTCTTTCCTCATTTTAATTTGCAGCTAAAGATCCTGATTGGCAGCTAAAGATCATCACGTTCATGCCCATGACATTTAAAAAACCATTTTAAACAAATGTACAATGCTGGTTCCGGTCTTGCACACTTGAACAGTATTTACACATTGCCTTTGCACAAATGGAAAGTTGGCATTCACTATATACATAGACTAGACAACAGTTTCAACTACAATTTCCGGAAATTACCAGATATTTTTTAGATTCAAGTTTTAACTGGTAAATGTAAGGCCGTAATTTTAACTTTAAAATCATACAACTTACACCAAAATGATAAGGGTAGGCAAGTATGGTGATTCCAAAAAAGATCACCAAAATTTACTAAATTTAAGGAAAATCTTAGTTAAGAAATGATTGTGATACTGGGTACTGAACCTTTCACTCCATGACAAAGATTATTTCTAAAGCTTTACCATATATGACCACTGTCAATGGTGAATTAAAGTCAAGGCCAACCAAATAAAGAACAAGAGGCCCATTGGGCCTGATATGCTCACCTGATAAATTATAGTTCGAATGTCAAACGTCAAAATCTTTCATAATAGCAACTATTTGAGGCTAAATTGTGACAACAAAAGTAAAAATACTAGGCAATTTTGGCATTTTTTTGGTATTGGTGACCTTGACCCTCGAATGTATGGCCTTTATTGATATATCAAAATGAATGTGATGCCAATACCTAACAGCCTAATATACATGCCTATATAAAGAATTTATAGTTGTGATGCCAATACCTAATAGTCTAATATACATGCCTACATAAAATGTTTATAGTTTTTGAGAAAATTAACAATTTCAATATTATTTTGCATCTGTGACCTTGACCTTTGAACACATGACCTTTTTCTATACATCAAAATGATCGTTGTATCAATACCTACAACATTCTAATACACATGCCTATACAAAATGTTAATAGTTTACAAGATAATTAACCATTTCGGTCTTGTTTTGCATCTGTGACCTTGACCTATGAACCCATGCCTTTTTCTATACATCAAACTGATCCTTTTATCAATACCTACAACATTCTAATATACATGCATATACAAAAAGTTTAGTTTTAAAGATAATTAAACATTTCAGTAATATTTCGCATTGACCTTGACCTTTGAGCCCTTGACCTTAAGCTGTATATCAAAATGATCGTTACATCAATACTAACAATATTCTAATGTATATGTCTATATAAAAATTTATAGTTTTCAAGATAATTGACCATATCGGTATTGTTTCACATCTGTGACCTTGACCTTTGAACCCATGACCTTTTTCTATACATCAAAATGATCCTTGTATCAATATCTACAACCTTCTAATGTACATGCCTTTTTCAAAATGTTAATAATTTTCAAGATAATTAATCATTTCAGTATTATTTCGCATCTGTGACCTTGACCTTTGAACCTATGAAATAATTCTAAATATCAAAATGATCGTTACAACAATACTAACAATATTCTAATATACATGTCTATACAAAAAGTTTATAGTTTACAAGATAATTAACCATTTCGGTATTGTTTTGCATCTGTGACCTTGACCTTTGAACTCATGACCTTTTTCTATACATCAAACTGATCCTTGTATCAATACCTACAACATTCTAATATACATGCCTATACAAAAGGTTAATAATTTTCAAGATAATTAACCATTTCAGTATCATTTCCCCATCTGTGACCTTGACCTTTGAACCTATGACCTTAATCTATATATCAAAATGATCATTACATCAATACTAACAATATTCTAATATACATGTCTATACAAAAAGTTTATAGTTTTCGAAATAATTAACCATTTCGGTATTGTTTTGCATCTGTGACCTTGACCTTTGAACCCATGACCTTTTTCTATACAGTATCAATACTAACAACATTCTAATTTACATTCCTATACAAAAAGTTTATATTTTTCCAGATGATAATTAAAATCAGAGGTAAAAAATTAGGTCATGACCTTCACATTTGACCTTGATCCCATTTTGAAGATAATAACAAGAATATGTCAAAACTGAAAACCCCATGTCATTATCTGGTCAAATAGTCAAGTTACAACAATTTGAAGCTATTTTACAATTTTTTCAAAATTAAACACAAAAAACGTGTAACCTACTTTCACAAAATGAACAAACTATAGGCTTAAGACCCTACAGAAGCCAAATATCACATCAGATTTTTTCTCTAATCATTGGTTTTGGAGAAGAAGATTTTTTAAGATTTTTGCACCCCTAGGTCACCTTGACCTAGATATCGTAGCCATGGCAATGCCACGAACAAATCTGAATTGCACCGGCCCGTATATACTTCTTACCAAGTTTCAATGAAATCTGTCTGGTAGTTTCAGAGGAGAAGTCGAAAATGTGTGTTAACTACGCACGCACACACACACGCTGCACTATGCCATAAGCGCTCACATGACCTACGGTCAGGTGAGCTAAAAATGGGTACATAGGTCTCCATGAACCGATGCTGAATATAAATTTGAAGATTATATGTCTTTTGCTTCATTAATAGAATCTGTTTAAAGAAGTTACTTTTTAAAGTTACTGTGACCTCCAATAAATATCAAGGTAAGCCAACTTCTCAAACTTGGCAATTTTTCATAAGTAGGTTGAAGTTAAATATAAAATTTTAAGTTTCTAGTTCTTTATGGTCATTGTTTAAACTGTTTAAAGGTTTTGCTTTCATAAACAAGAAGCCCATGGGCCTAAATGCTCACCTGAGGCCAAGTACATATCTCATGCAGAGGTTCAATGGTCAATAACATTAATTAAAGAGAAGTCCATATTATCAGCAGTAAGAGCCAATTATATGCAAGGATTTTTGCAAATTTATTATAGCTTGTACTAGGAATGCTGCATATAACATATCTAATGTCTAGCTATATTATTTTTAAACAGCTAAAGAATATATATATCAAAATGACCGTAAGGCCAATACATACAATATTCTAACATACATGCCTATACAAAAAGTTTAGTTTTTGAGATTAACCATTTTAGTATTTGTTTGTGTCTGCCACCTTGACCGTTGAACTTATAACCTTTATTCATATATGAAAATGACCGTTAACCCAATACCTACAATATCCCGATATACATGCCTATACAAAATGTTTATAGTTTTTGAGATAATAAACCATTTCAGTATTTGTAGTATAATCAACAACTTTGACCTTTCAACCTTCATTCATATATCAAATTGATCATTGTGCAAATGCATATGATATTTTAATATAAATGCCCATATAAAAAGTTTATAGTTTTTGAGATAAATTACCATTTCAGTATTCATTTGCATCTGTGACCTTGACCTTTGAACTTATGACCTTCATTCATATATCAAAATGACCGTTAGGCAAATACCTACTATATTCCAAATATATGCTTATACAAAAAGTTTATAGGTTTTTGTAGATAACGAACCATTTCAGTATTTGTTTGCATCTATGACCTTGACCTTTGAACCCATGACCTTCATTCAATATAAAAATGACTGTTAGACCAATGTCTACAATATTCTAATATATGTGCCTATACAAAAAATTTAGTTTTGAGATAATTTACTGTTTCAGTACTCGCTTGCATCTGTAACCTTGACCTTTGAACCCATGACCTTCATTCATATATCAAAATGACTTGTTAGGCCAATACCTACAATATTCGAATATACATGCTATACAAATTTTTTATAGTTTTTAGATAAATAACTATTGCAGTACTCGTTTACATCTGTGTCCTACACCTTTGAACCCATGACCTTTATTCATAGATCAAAATGACCATTGTGCCGTTACCTACAATATTCTAATATGCGTGCTTATACAAAAAAAAAAGTTAATAGTTTTGCAGATAATTAACTATTTTGGTATATTTGTTCATCTGTGACCTTTGAACTCATGACCTTGATCTATGTATATAAATGATCATCATGTCAATACCTACAATTAACTGAAAATCCCATGCCATTATCACCTCAAATGTTTAAAAAATAGCATTTTTATCAAAGGTCAAAAACTGGGACATAACCTTGACCTTGATATCTTTTGGAAGAAAATAGCAAGACAAGATCCATACAATTATCATCAGGCATTATTGAGTTATAACAATAAAAGTCTCATTTTTTCATGAAAAAAGACAATTTTAACGTCCCCAGGTATCCTGAATCCAAATATGCAATAAAAATGTTCATGCACCTTTTGGATTCAGAGAAGATTTTTTTGTATTTTTGGCTATTGTTAGTAATGGCAGCCATCTTGTTCGGCGTGGCTAAACTCCGAACACAATTTTAAAACCATGTTACCCAGTCATGATAATCATCAAGTTTCATTAAATTTGGCTCAGTAGTTCTAGAGGAGAAGATTTTCCAAAAATTGTTAATGGGTGACAGAGGAACAGACGCCAAGTGATGGCAATAGCTCACATGGACTGAAGGCTAAAAAAATTGTTTCAAAGGTTTTACTACAGAAAGTCACCGACTATGGTACTGAATGTCACTGAAACTTTATTGAAAGTCTGTGACCTTGAATGAAGGTAAAATTCAACAACCTTGTAAAGTTAGTTCTTCATTGGCTTAATATCAAGTCTAAATTAAGTTTCTAGGATTCTGGGTTTATGACAAATATTCTTGCTATTAAAAGTAACCTTGAATGAAGGTCAAAGTCAACAAACTTTACAAACTGCAAGATGTCAATTTTTTTTTTAATTAAATAGATGTTAAGTGAAAAGACTTTTTTATTTCTATATTGAAGGAGGATTGTGACTTTATGAAACCACTGTGGTAGCTTAGTGAGTAGAGTGCTTTTTCCGTAGTTGGGAGGTTGTGGGTTTGAACCCCGGCCAGGTCTGTCCCAAGACTTGAAAGTGGGTAGTGACCCTTCTTTTGCAAAGCACTCAGCATTACAAAATGAAAATAAGCATTCTTTTGGATGGAAACTTTAAATAAAGTTCTGTGTCACTGTAGGCATGGCACGATAAAGAACCTTGCTGTATAATGCCATCAGCGCAATGCACAGAAAAAATGTCTACACCTTCATCTATATCTTAAGACATCTTCATAAAATTGAAATATTCTTGACTGTGAGGTTAAACACAACTACTCAACACTTACGTTAGTGTTTTTATATACAAGGTCACAGTGACCTTGAAAAAAGGTCAATGTCAAATCTATTCACAAACTTTGTAGAACTCAACACACTGATTCTATATGAAGTTTGATGTCTATAGGCTTTTTGTTTCATGAGAAGAATTCAATTTTAGTGTCTTTACATAAAAGGTCAGTGACCTTGAACAAAGGTCAATGTCAAATCTATTTGCAAACTTTGCAGAATTCAACACACTGATTCTATATGAAGTTTGATGTCTATAGGCTTTTTGTTTCATGAGAGAATTCAATTTTAATGTCTTTACATAAAAGGTCAGTGACCTTGAACAAAGGTCAATGTCAAATCTATTTGCAAACTTTGTAGAACTCAACACACTGATTCTAAATAAAGTTTGATGTCTATAGGCTTTTAGTTTCATGAGATCTACCCCATCAAATTTGGTTTTAATTGGCCCAGAGGTTTCAGAGGAGAAGATGTTCAATTTCAAAGTTTGTTCTAAGTTGCTTGGTCATCTTATATGATGACAATGAACTTAAGTTTGTCTAAGTCAAGATTCATTCCATATAGCAAGACAACTGGTTCTTGGATGTTGGGGAAACTAGACTCTTTAGAGAAAACCATTGATTTTACAAACTTTCTAAAACTTGTCACGGTTCTGTTCCATTGGAATTCAAACCTATTTTCTATAAGACACTGTGACCACATGGACCAGTCAGCTAGCATTTTAGATCACTTGGCCACTAAGGGCTTCCAACTCCAAAAAGCCAAAATCTTGAAGGTTTTAGGTTTATGTAGTGTTAAAGTTTTATTAATGGACTGAATGGGGTTTTACATCAGCCTAGAATACTTCAATGACATCTCCAGCTATAGGTGGAATGGCAGAAATTTTAACCTTTGAAGTGCACTCGACAGAATACTGGTACATGTTTTCCTCAAATATGATCTGAACTTATTCCCTTCATTGCAGTATATATAATGGTATTTAATTTATTACACTAAGTGTAATCATCTTGAAATAGGAAAAGAAAACATTTTACCATTTTTAAATACAAATACATTAGTCAGTGGTTATAGCTAAATATATGATGATTAAAGAGTACCTGTAACGAAATTTTTTTATTTCATATTTGTGTTAAATACCATTTTAATATCACAATATCGAAAACTGCATCAAAATTGATGACCAAATAAGAAAGTTATAGCGGTTTGAAGGCCTTGAATTTGGCCTTTTCTGGGTAGCTGTAAGTGAAATGACTCATATCGAGGCTGATCCATGTACGACGTCATTTAAGTAACCTTTGTAATAACTAACATGGTGGACAGTACTAATAATGCTGATATAGCGACGTTTAATATGACGGATGGACAAAAATTTAACAACTCTGACTTTCGCCTGTATATGTTATATGATTCATTATTATTTTGGGAAGAAATAGAAAACCTTACAATTGATAAAATTGGCATTCAGTTGTATTTATTCCATCCAGAAACAGGCCGCGAGAGTGTGATCAAACTGAGTTCTGAATGTTAGCCTAGACATAACCAAATACATGACACGAGTATTATTTATTAAATATACGAAAATTAATTATCATTTGTTAAAATTTTAAGATAAATTTTAATATTAAATCATACAGAACCTGCTACAGACAGCACACCCTGTAAAATTCTCAACCAAACATCGGTGAAACTTGACACCAGCTTCAAATACAACACAGGCAGTTGTTCACGCAATTAAATATTTTTTACTAAGTTAACTTATTGACAAAAGTTCAGTATATAATGCTCATAAATAAATATATAAATGTGATGTTGACAATTTTAAGTCCGAAAAAAGCACAGATTTCCAAACAATATATTTCAAAGACCAATTTTCCCGATCATGAATAAAACAAAAACTAGAAACTTGATAAAAGTAAATGCTGTAATTAAATTCATACATACATACATTTAAAAAAATACCCAAATACCCATCTGGTGGCCCGTGTTCAAATAATATTGTTATTAAAGTTTTTACTAAAGTGCAGTATGGAATGAATGAATGAATGAATGAATGAATGAATGGATGGATGGATGGATGGATGGAATGGATGGATGGATGGAATGGATGGAATGAATGAATGAATGAATGAATGAATGAATAAATGAATGAATGAATGAGTGAGTGAGTGAGTGAGTGAGTGAGTGAGTGAGTGAGTGAGTGAGTGAGTGAGTGAGTGAATGAATGAATGAATGAATGAATGAATGAATGAATGAATGAATGTGATTTTGACAATTTTAAGTCCATAAAAGCACAGATTTCCAAACAATATATTTCAAAGACCAATTTTCCCGATCATGAATAAAACAAAAACTAGAAACTTGATAAAAGTAAATGCTGTAATTAAATTCATACATGTATACATTTAAAAAAATACCCAAATACCCATCTAGTGGCCCGTGTTCAAATAATATTGTTATTAAAGTTTTTACTAAAGTGCAGTATGGAATGAATGAATGAATGAATGAATGGATAGATGGATGGAATGGATGGATGGATGGATGGATGGATGGAATGAATGAATGAATGAATGAATGAATGAATGAATGAATGAATGAATGAATGAATGATGAATGAATGGATGGAATGGATGGAATGGATGGAATGAATGAATGAATTTTTTCCCAATCATGAAAACTAGAAACTTGATAAAAAGTAAATGCTGTAATTAAATTCATACATACATACATTTAAAAATACCTGTCTGGTCGCCCTTGTTCAAATAATATTAATCAAACATCAATACTATCGTTTCTAGAATCCTGAACCGGCTTATGATGTACCATTATTTATTTATTTATTAAAAATTTAAAACTTGTTTATTATTTATTTATTTATTTATTAAACATTAAAAATCAAATGACCGGTGGTAAAATTTTATTTAAAATGTTATTTTTCCAAATTAGATAATATTGTCAGTTATCAGTCTATTTATACACCCTCCAGTTTTTTATACATAATTATCCTTTCACAATCAGTTTACCTATGTGAAATTCTAAATCCAAGACAACATCAAATGATTCAGATAGTATATTTACAGGTGTCATAAAATTACTCTATCCGAACACCCGTCAATCAATTTTGTTAATTGTAAGAACACATCCTGTTGATTAAAGGTACGAGTCTCAATCTAAGGAATGTCTAATAAACAAACGTTTTATCAAGGTGAACTAATAATAATTTACTTAATTATTGGTATGTGTCATTCGAATGTTAATTCCACTTCATCAAATTAATTTATCTTGAAATAAAAACAGATTTTTTAGCTAGTCCATTATTTAAGTAATGTAGATAAATAGTATTCTGTGGGGTCTGCTTACTTAAATGATGTCACTGCACCGGGTCCCGAAAACTGAGCTTTTTGATTTGGATTAACGAGAGGTGTGTTACAAACTTGCCGATATCTCCCTTATTTCAGCATGGATTTTTATAAAATTTTTGCTTTAAGTCATATTTCAGTATGGAAAATAACATATGTAAAAATAAAAAATCGTTACAGGTACTCTTTACATCTTCCTTAGAGGCTATATGTGTATATTGAAACAAATGGTCAGTCAATTAATCTGTATCCCCTGATGTTTTATACGGACTCATTTAAAGGGACAGTGGCTTTGCTTACAAAACAAAAAACAAAATGCCTTTATAATCTCAACTAGAATAAGCTTGTCAAATCTCCAAACAATATTATACAAGTACAATTAAAACTGGATCCTGTGAAAACTGGACTACCTCCTGAGTCCCGATTAATTCCTTCTTTAATTCTATCTCTATGTAAAATTGGATCCTATAAAGTATGCACCATGTAATATTTTAGATGTTTGTGCATACATTGTATTTCTATACATATCAAAATAAGCATAATGTAGATCTATTGTCACTGACTTTAAAGGGGACAAACAATTGACAGTTCTTTGAAATATATAGTTTCAATTGTTAGATTGTGATTATATGTCCTCATCTGGATTATATTATTAATATGTTCACTCTCATTCTAACCATGAAGACAAGTTTGTTTGTGTAAATGTGCATGTAAAAAAAGAAAAATTCATAATATTTCAAAATTGTCAAAGACTAGATTAAAAAACAACAGAACACAGAAAATGACACAACACCTTAAATAAAAAGAGAAACATTATATCATTATAAATGGTAATGTTTATTACACATACATATATAAACAACATTACCTACTGACATTTCCTGCCAGATACTGTCAAACATCATCAGTCAAATTAAATCTAATTAAAACTTAAATACTAAATAACATTTAAACCACACTAGAAATAAATTGCATTACAAGTAAAAAATTTGCCACCCTAACTGCCAAAATAATGTCCACTGTTAACAATTTTAAGGTTGACTGTGGATTATTTATTTTTGTGGCATTAAAATTCTGTTGTCCAATTTTCAAGGTTTTTAAGAAAAGAAATTGTTCGAGTCATTAATTTGTGGTTTAACAGAGAAAACTATAGTATTTCATGGCCAAACACAAATTTTTTACTTGGTTTTAACACAGGGGGCATATTCATTATAATTTTTTTTAAATACTCATGGTATATTTAAAACTCTTTATATATATATAATATTTTTTTTAATTTTTAAAATGAATCTGGCAACTATGGGTTTTAACATACAACGTAAGAAAATTTCAGTTAAATTATGTAATGAATTGTAGATGTATCCTCTCATGTGATGTCATTTACCGATTCACGGCTTAATTAACAGTTGTAAGTGCAATCCGATAGTTATAAGAAATGTGCTTCTTGCTGAAGTTTTGAAAAAGAAATTGCTGTCCTAAAATACATTTCGGATTCATAAATGAATCTTAAATTTTGTTTCCTCATTCCATAACTACAGCATCAAAGCAACATAATCTGAAAACAAATAGTGAATGTACCGTCATTTTACACCAACAAAAGTCAAAGGTCATTATTGAAACTGTGCACTCGTTCATCTGACACTCTTATAATTATAACATACACTTCCCAGAAAAGTGGGTTGAAAGAAACCCCATACAAGATACCTGATCAATAATGTTTGACTCGACTTGCACATCAGAAATTAATTTATTTTACCTACATTTCATTTTCATAAATCTGAAATTTAAGCCAAACTGTACAGGCGAGTCGATTGGAGGAGTAAATTAGTGTTTCAAGCCACAGCTAAGATTATCTTATTTCACTTATGGATTGGTTGAAATTTGATTACCTGAGGGAAACATTCAACCTTCTAAAAGTTAGCTGACAAACTTGTTAATAAAAGCATGACAAAGTGGCATTAAAACCTAAGCTGCAGGGAAAAGCACTGAGTCACTGACCCATGAGCTCACTTTACTTTACTGCTTAGGGCACATGTACATGTCAAGACTTCAATATGAACTAAATGAATAGGTACAACACCTAATGACAATTTCTCATCTGCTCAGTCAATATTTAGAGTAACCTACTTATTTAAATGGTGCCGTGTCATAATATTTTCATTTTAAACATTTTCATATTTATAGTACCCATCTCTCCCTTGTGCTATGAAACAAAAGTTGACTTTCTGGTTTTATGTATTTTAAGTTGAGTAATGGGGTTTAACGTCCCAGTTAAGAATATTTCACTTATATCCAGATGTCGTCAGTGGCGAAGGTGCAGAAATTTTGCCTGTGTGTTTCACTGAAGGCATTATACTGCAGGGTTCTTTATCGTGCCAAGCCCATCGTAAAACGGGACCTCGTTTATTTTAAGTTCCTATCAGAAAGAACCATGACTTTCATTTCGTAATGCCAAGTGCTTGGCAAAAGAACAGTCAGTACCCACTTTCAAGTTTTGTGTCAGACCTGGTCGGGGATCAAACAACCGACCTCCCACTTTCAGAGTGAGCACTCTATCAACTGAGCTACTGCAGTGGTTTCATGAATTTTAAGACATACATGTATATGGAATTGTAATTTTAAGTTTTTGTGAATATTTTAGTACCGGTACAAATTATGTTCAAGTGATTCAAAACTAAGAAAAGCAAATTTTCTTTGTTGAAATACATAACAGTAACAGTGCATTAATAAGCAAGTCTCCATACTTTCAGCAAAAATGCCTTTTAAACTGATGCTGATTAGTGGCTTGATTTGAATGGTATTTGTATGCCGCATTTTCCGATTTAATCGAGTCAAGTTAGTTCAGGGATGGTGGAGGAAAAAACATCAATTTCTGGAGAAAACTACTAATCTTCCACAGGCCAAATGACAAATTTTCTGGCACCAGGATCCATTCCAGCGGGATTCAAACCTCAGGAGTGACAGGCACTGTCAACTATAAACATGGGCCTTTCAAACTAGACCAATGTGTACACAAAACTGACTTTCTTTAGAAATGCTGAGTAAGTAAACCTTTTTGTAGTTTTTCAAGCTAGCGTTCATTATTCAGTTTACTTTTCACTGCAATGGAAGTTACAGCACTATAAATGTCATTTCGAGACAGTTCTCTAGAAGATATGTAAAAGAAATATATCTGGTTGAAAAGGTAAGAAAGCAATATAGATAAACTGATTCCCAATTTATCAATAAAAGACATTATAAAAATGAGCACCATTATGAAAAGCAGCGCCAAAGACTTTAATATTGTACGGCAAATGGGAGAGGGATTGGCTGGAATAATATCAGTACTAACACCAATATAAATTCTCCAAACAGTCATCTCTCTATTCTAATGGGCCAACTAAATTGCTAGGTAAATTTCTTTCTACACAATAATGTAGTACCAGTGCATAACGGAAAAAGTGCCCTAGTAATGACAATTGTCCAGTGACAATAGATCTTATTTTTTTTTTATTTTTTATTATAACCAGGAATATATTTTATGATTATAAGACTGTTACTACAGTGAAGTAGAATAATGGCGTTTTACATCCCAGTGACGATTTTTTCACTTATAACGATTTGGTCAGTTCTGGAATGTTGAAGGAAACTGGAGTGCCTGGAGAAAACCACTTACCTTTAGCAAACAAACTGACAAACTTTCTCATACTATGATTTGTCCCGAGTGGAGTTTGAACCTCAGCAGCGAGAGGAGATGTTATCCGTAAGGGCATGATTTAGACAACTTGGGTCACTGACTCGGAGGCTTCAAGACTCCTACTGGGTGTAGGCACATACTGTAGATAAAGCTGGTAAATTTAACAAAGAAACGTGTTACAGGTACCAGTACTTAATATCTTAATATTATAGCTCAAAACAAGTGGAAATTTTGAAGACCAGTAAGTATAATCATTTTGAATATAATGTGTCATTTAGTCATTTCATTAAAGGATGTGTGAACACACTCGCAGACAAACGCCAATACAAATAGACATACATATACAAACACAAAACAGTACACACTCAACTCGCACCGATATGTACAACAACCACTCATGTGAATATATGACCGAAAGCAAACACATACACACAAACTGTACACACACACACACACACACACACATATATATATATATATACACACACTAGTACACAGTCAACTCGCACACATATGAACAACAACCATTCATGTGATTATGTGAACACACACACACACACACACACAAACAGGCACACACACACACTGTCATGTATGGTAAATGGTTTTTATAGATCGAAGAAATTTGAAGACAACACAACAAAAAAGTCAAGACTCCAAGAGTTAAAGATAAAATGTTTTATATAGTGTAACACAAAAGTTACATAATTTTACTTTATCACCAAGTTTTATCATTATACTATAGCAAAATTAAATGTCATAATGCCATTAACAAAATATTCCCAAAATCCAAAACAGACCTGACTGGATATTTTAAAATGTAAGTTAAGTTTTTAATCTCATAACAATGTGTTCAACTTAATACAAATGACACTCCTTATATCTGTGTAGATTTTTTTTATTTTTTTTTATATGATTATGATGATGGGTGGACTAATTTGAAAGACTTCTGTTTGTACCTGTTGGTAATATTTATCTTTTGACTGAACTTGAAAAAGTCTAAATATGACAGAATCAAGCCATTTTGAACGTTTATGTGAAAACAAATTTTCAAAGAATTTATGCATTGAGGTACAAAAGGCCTTATGACTTACTGGCTCCAGTTTCACAATAATTCCTTAACTAAGATTTCCCTTATCTTAAATCTGGTAAATTTTAAATCTCAATAAGTGTTTGTTTTTAAGATATATTCATAAATTCAAGATGAAATTTTGAAGATCACTCAGTTAATTACATTAATTTTGTTTAATTTGTTTATTTGTAGTACCATTAAAAATTGTCAAGAATTACTAAGTTAAAGTTAAGAAAAATCATAGTTAAAGAATGAATGTAAAACTGGGGCCCGTTACATTAGGCCATATAATAAATACATAAATATCTTGTAATTCGTTGGTTTACTTATCCAATCAGGTCTTATAAAACTTATATATATAAATTAACCTCCTGTTCTATGTATATCCTCCAGTATTTGCCTGCATTCGGAAACTGAGCGACGAGACGTTCATAAACCTGTCTGGCTTCCTCAATTTTACGCATCTGTAAAAATAAAATACATCAAATTTTATGTTATAGACTAACCAGTGCAAAATTGCAGGGATTACAGACTTCTTCAATTTCGCACATTTGTTAATATAATACACAGATACATCAAATTTTATTTCATATATATTGCTTTAAAAAGCAGGGATTAAGATAAGCATGGGCCTAGTAGCCCACGACTCCCTAAAAAAGTCTGGGTCCCTAAATTTTAATTTTACACATTTTAGATATTTACTCAGTAATACATTGCATTACATCTTTCCTGAATTAGGCTGGACCCCAAACAAAAATTGTTGAGCTTCCTACCTGAAGAGCCCCCTTTTTAACCTTTTTAGTTTCAAAGTTTAAATATCAATTAAACTGCAATAGCTTGATTAGTGGTCTGACCACAAAGGGTTAAAGCCTCAACATGTCCAAGTCTTACGGGTACCTTTTTTAATTTCTGACTGAAAAAGAACTAAATTGATGGAAACAAGCCATTTTGAACATTTCTGCGAACTGCAACTTTTCAAAAATTTTACTCAGAATGGTGGGGTACAAATTGACTTCTACGCAAAATGCATTACATCAACCCATGACATTAAGGGTATTATAGCACAACATACAACTCTTTATACTCTTTTTCGTAGAAACAGTACTGTGAATCAGTTGGAATAGTGCTTGCTCTGTATGTGGGAGGTTGCGATTCAAATCCCGGCCAGGTCCGACTAAGGCTTGTAAATAGGAAGCGATCGTTCTTTCAGCAAGCACTATGCATTTAGCTAAAGGTCAAAATTACTGCCACTTCACTTACATTTGGTGACCTTTTGATACAAGTGATATATTATACACTGTATACATTAGTGATGTGCCGATAATTTCAAAGCTTTTGGTTAAAGTCCATGTATTAAATAATGTTTCCTTTTAGTAGAAAAAACTATGTTCAGAAAACAAGAAATACCAAAAACATTCCTTCTCAATGATAGTTTATTCCTCTTTCCTAGATCTAAGAATATATGCAGGGTATATGTGTGGCTATATTTTTATCATTGTCCATACATGACACAAAATTTTAATTAAATAATTTAGATATTAATGGAAAAGGCTGATTAGAAACAAAACTTAACCTAACAACTGAAATTCCATATTTTGCACAAATGTTCTTTTTCTAGATATTTGTTACATAATTGATTTAATCCGATCATTGTTAACGAAAATCCAGCAGATTCCCATCACCAATATCCATAAAGTCATAATAACTGCTATATTAAGATGACAATGTGTTTTTTACCTGTGCATCTCTGATAAGTACACTCCATGCTTCTGTATCATGTGCAATCTGTGCAATTCTTTTTTCAGCCTTTTTGAGTTTATCAGGAATATATCCATGTTGCTGAAAGTGTATCAATTAACAAATTATATGATAATCCTAACATGGTTTCCACACTTGACTTCACTCAATATGACAATTCACAGACATTTCCCCAACAATATTCTATTTTCCCTTTAAATTCTAACGTTACGCTTAGCAAAATTTTGCCATTTGACCGTTAGTAAAGATGGCAATAACAAATCAGTATAAAATGTAATTGAATTGAATGAATTTCCAAAAAAAATTAGTTTAAAAGAAAAGCTCTCTTTAAGTCTTTAATGACCCTAACACTAAATAGCCAAGACATGCCCAGTGACATTATAAGTTAGGATGGTTTTTGGCACATTACATGGCCCCACCAGCCACAGCAGAAGGGTTCAGTACTGTAGTCTTTGAAAGGATACATGGAACACTGTAACCTGCTAAAAACCTATGTTTTGACCTGTTTCAATGTGGCTAGTTCTGCCTTTTTAACATCAATAGCATCTATTTTGTCTGTTAAGACACCAATTTAGTATTCTTCGTGACTTGCATATCTTGTCTTTATATTTGACTTCCGCAATGTACGAGTAACTTCACTTTTCTGCAAAGCTCGGCATGTGTATATTGCACCCAGGCAGATTGACAAACAAAGTCTCATGTACCCTGCCAAGTTAAGCAGTGTGCTTGAAGGGTGACAAAACGTTTTTATGACGATTTGATAATTCAAAATATCTTATGTCAAGGGTGATAAATTATATCAGTAAACCCCCTCCCCCCATGATAAAAATGGTAACCTTAATTAACAAATATCAAAATACTCAACAATGACTCAGCACTTAATAGTAACAAATATTTCAAACATCCTATTTTCAATGTTAAATTCTGCCTTAAGCCTGCCAAACCTATAAACCAATGCTTATCCAAATTTTGTTGATGTAAAGCAACTGAGAGTAACATACCAGGCAATTTCACTTGAACGAGACATCAGGCTATTGCAAGATAAAATCCTACCATGTTTACCAGTATATACTTATATGGCAGCTGGATGTACTAGAGCAATGCAAAATTACTGGAGGTAAATGTCTTGCTCAAGGACATACATGTTCCATGCAACAAATTGAAACTTAATACCTTAAGTCCTGTGAGTTACTACCTTAATCACTCTGCAAGCCTTTACTGTGTGGCATGACAAAATGAATTAAACTATGGTAGTCAAAATGTGGCAAAACCAGCTATATATTAGCAACATCAATGTTCCTCATGTATCAATTAATGTAACATAGTCAAGTTATAAGTTACCTGGTACTAAAATTTTCAAAATCCAACTGAACAAACAAATTAAATTATTTAAGATCCCCCAACAGTAAATACATTTCTGTGACTCCGAGTCATAAACTCCTGGAAAATGAGCAAACCATCTTAGGTTAATGATATGTGCATTTCCTATATCAATGCTGATGCTTTGCACCAAGTTTTGTAATATACTATATAGTCTTCATTGTTTTTTAAAAAGCATATTGCACCGGACAAGAATTGTCTGAAGTCAGGATGGACAAAAGTTTGAATTTTATATCCACCTCTTTCTTCAAAAGACAGGGGATGCCAATGGTGGAGTCAATAACTCAATGTTGTACTTTATACCAGTTATTCTTTTGCACCAGAGGATCAACATATACATGTAAAAAGTAAAACAAATGTCCAAAATATATGGCATGTATATATATCGACTTTTCAGTAGTATGAACACACATACAAGAAATAAAAAAAAATCATAAAAAAGTCCAAAATGGCAAAATACATGGCAAATGTATTAACTTTTCAGGAATCTGGACATACATAGAAATATATACAAGTTCATAAAAAGTCCAAAATACATGGCTAATGCATTCACTTTTGAGGAATAATTGGATGCACATCAGAGATATCTGCAAATTCATAAATAAAAGCAAAGGTAAACATTTAATCAATTTATAATAAATTTTAAGAATTTATGAACTACCAGCAAGTTAAAACTTAAACTAATGAAAATTAAACTGTGAAATTGTCAGAAATGCAAGCTAACTAAAAGCCTTCCTGGGAGTGCACCAATACAAAGCAAACAAAATATAAATATACAATCCTCAAAATGGACTTTCTTTTCAAATGAATTAATCATTCAAGGATACATATTCATTTTGTCTTCTTAAAGTTACCCGAAACTGCTGCTGTGACATAAAATACATACACACTTAACTGTCCAACAGTTAAAGTCAACAGAAAAACAAGAGGCCCATCGTGGCACTGGACTTAAATTGATCAGCTAAAGAAATCACAGGAATTCAGTAATGTGCTATGCTTTATATAATGTTTCAATTTTCTAGGCTTTTTTTTATTGCAAGATGGCTCAAAGGCTTTCCTTCTTCAGGTCACTGTGACTTTTAATATGTGCCAAGTTCAACTGACTTGGCAAACTTTGTGGGTCAAGGTAAACCAGCTTTCAACATTAACTGTTAAGAGCTTTATTCATACCTTTGATCAATATGTGTTGATATTATATATGCTGTCCCATGCCTCTAAGCCTTTATCTTTATGAAACAAAATTCAAAAGTTTAACTTCTTTAGGTCTGTGACCTTGAATGTGGGTCAA
Source organism: Anadara kagoshimensis (assembly GCA_021292105.1). NCBI lineage: Eukaryota > Metazoa > Mollusca > Bivalvia > Arcoida > Arcidae > Anadara > Anadara kagoshimensis. The sequence goes on from CM037865.1 coordinate 19,800,824, forward strand.
GGTAAACCAATTCACAAATTTGGTACTCAGGTGAGCTTAAAACCCAGTTGTCAGGTGTTTAAACATGCATCAGAACGGAGTACTGTCCAAGTAAATATTTTTCGCTTGTATTAAGGTGATCAGTTCTGGGAAAGTGAAGGAACCTGGAGTACTGTTGATAAACCAAGCTTTTGGCTGCAAGAGGTATAGAAACCTAGAGTTGGAAGACAGCTTACCCTCAACTCTGCCACAAAGTCAAGGTCTGAATTATTTGGGTCGAGAAAGGTTTTCTTTCTTCCTTGTGTATTGCAGAACTTCTAAAGGCCAAACAAATCACCCTCCCCTCCTTGGGGTTATCACTAAAATCAATCTCACTTTATCCATGTACACGAGTCTGCATTGCAGGGCTGCTTTTAGAGAGGCCCCAGTAGCCAATGTCTCTGTACCCCTAAATTTTACCTATTTATTTACTGTTAATGTTATGACTTCTTTCCTGAAGTGAGCCAAGCCTGTAAATCAATATATAGTTGAACTGTTAACTGAAGAATTGAGCTAACAAGTTCATCCCATGGACATGTGTCTACCATCAAGTCAATCTAAATTATATGCAGCACCAAAAGGCTTAGAAAGTGCTAGTACAAAGCAGGCACATAAGTGACATGCATTTATACAGATAACATTACCTGTGCCAACCATGTATGTGCTAGTTCACATAGTTTGTTGTGAACGAATTTTAGAAAATTACAATTTCACATTATTTTCACAATTTGAACTTATGCCAGACAACTTGCAAATAAAACTGCAGTCTTGTTCTCAATTCACAGATTTGGACATTGATTAGTACAACTTTTTTACACTAAAGTTAATACCTGTTACTTATGTAGTAATTCTTTGACATGGTAACCATTGTCAGTACAAGATGAATAGTAAAACAAACTAAAGTTGAAAATTTTCATGATGGCTTACCTCTGGAGGCAAAACTGCAGCTGTCTGTGGTGTGGTCGACATTGTTTTAAACGCGTCAAGAAAAAAGAACAAACTCAAAATTACAACGAAAGCTTGGATTATTGTTTACATGTTTTATTTGTTGTTGATAACTTCAACTCAGCGTGTAATATGAGATACTACTAGACACGTTTTTCTGTTGTGTATCTTTCAGAGGCTCTCAGATTAGGAACATGGCTGCGCTGCTTAGTTTCATTGGACAAAAGAAAAGTCACGTGACAAGTACTATCAAGACGCATTCGATAATTTACACTCGGGTTTACTGGAGTAGCCGTAATTTTTATCCCTTACGTTCATCTGTTATTCAGTTTTTGTATCAAAACAAAGTTTATAAATAATACTTATTTATAAATAAATTATCCCTATGATTTTAAATCGCCTGAATATAATTTCTGTCAAATTTCAAATTCCATTTTTATGAATGTATTCTAGATCACTTATTCCCCAAGTTATCAAATCGAACATATCTTTCTTATTGAATGGGCCTCCGTCGATTATTAGCTCAATGGGCAAATCTAATCTATAGAAAAGCTTAATGGGTATAGAGCAACCGGAACCTGTTTACCGATACGAACGTGCTGATTCACTTTTGGCTTTGGATTTGTTTGTGAGAAGATAAATCTCACAAGCCGTAGAATCCATCATAGCAAAGGTTTGTAATTTTATCAGTTCGATTTGTGAAATTCTGTGAAAAACTAAAATAAGAATCAAGTTACGCGTCCCTAAAAGAAAACGAGTTTGTGAAGATAGTTCACGACAAATATTTACCCCCCCCCCCCCAACTGATGCCGGTACTGCGGTAGTTTCATTTTCACGGACGAGAGGCAGATTGCGAGAAAAGCTTATAATTATACACCCCGACTAACTAGCCTACTCATCAAAACATCAGTATGTGTTCCAGTTTGAACCTGTATAATTCATAGGTTGCCTTTGCAAACCTTTGTCTCTATGAATTTGACCCAATTTTTTTCAACTCGCCAATATACAGATTGTTCTTCTTCTTCTTCTTCTTCCGTTTATTGAGTAGGCCTCCTCCTGGAGTGTAACACTTACTCAAGCATGAGATGGATGGTTAAAAACCTCTTAAGGCACTATTTACAATTAAAATTAGGAAATAGCTGTAGATTTAGTGGAATGTAGGATGGTCTACTGGTAGCCTATCCAGTAAGACCATGAAGTCTGCTGCTGATGTAGCTGCTGCAACCTCTGATGGGAGTCTGTTCCATTGTTGTATTGTCCTGGGGAAGAAGGAGTATCTGTAACAGTCCTTGTTGGTCCGATGCTGTCTGTATCTGTGTCCTCCTCTAGTTCGACTGTCGCTTGCTATTAGGTATTTGTCCCCTGGGATGTCCACTAGGCCGTGCTTGATCTTATATAGCATCGCTAGCCTGCTCTTGGATCTTCTGAGTTGGAGTGGATCCCATTTCAGTTGTTCTAACATCTTAGTGACACTACCTCGGGTGTAGTCTGAGTAGTTGTTAATGACAAATTTAGCGGCTCGTCGTTGGGCTTGTTCTATGGCCTGGATGTTCTTTTGTGTATGTGGGTCCCACACGGAAGCAGCATACTCAAGCGTTGGTCTAACTACGGCTTGGTAGGCAGAGGATTTGATGGCTGGTTTACAATCTCTTAGATTCCGCGTGATGAAACCAAGGGCCCGATTTGCTTTTTTTGTGATGGCGTTGATATGGTTGTCCCATCGTAGATCTTCACTAATGGTGACTCCCAGGTATTTGCTGCAGTGTTCTACACCCAAGACATGATTATGGAGCTGGTACTTGGTAATAGTTGGTCTTCTTTTGTTAGTGACATGGATAACTGTACACTTTTCAGGATTGAATTCCATCTGCCATTGATTCTCCCAGTGTTCTAGAGATGTTAAATCTTTTTGGAGCACATCAGTGTCAGAGGTAGATCTAATTTTCCTGTACAGTAGTGAGTCGTCAGCAAACAGTCGGACATCAGATTCTGTTACTTCGGGCATGTCGTTGATGAATGTTAGGAATAGCAGTGGCCCTAAGACAGTTCCTTGAGGTACACCAGAGATGACATTAGCTATGCTAGAAGATGTTCCCTCCAGTACAACTTTCTGGGTTCTAGATGTTAAAAAGTCTGCTATCCATTTATGTGTATTCCCTCTTACTCCATAGTGTTGAAGCTTGTGCATAAGGCGTGTGTGTGGAACCTTGTCAAATGCCTTTGAAAAATCCAGCAATATGATGTCAACCTGCTCTCCAACTGCCAAGGTTTCTGCCAGTTCTTGGATGGTGATTATTAGTTGTGTTTCACATGATCTTTTTGCCCGGAATCCATGTTGGTTGTCTGTAAGTATCTGGTGTTGTTCGTAGTGATCCATGATGTTACTGTGGATTATGTGTTCCAGAAGTTTACAAGATATAGATGTCAGTGAAACGGGTCGATAGTTGGCTGCTTGATGTTTGTCACCTTTCTTGAATACTGGGACAATTGTAGCCTTCCTCCATTCATCGGGTATACTGCCAGTGTCTATGGAGTGTTGGAATATCCTTGTGAGTATAGGACTCAGTTCCATGGCATACTCCTGTAGGAATCTGGCTGGGATCATATCCGGACCCGTGGCTTTGTGTGGTTTCAAGTGTGTAAGCAACTTATGGACTCCTTTACTACTGATTGTTGTTTTGGATTAATGGACTTTTGTAGTTTGATTGATTGAAGACAAAAAAAAAAAAAGCTGTGCTCTCTATCAATTTAAATTTAATTAAAACAAGTAATAAAGGTATGGTTTTATTCAGTTTTTCGGATCGGGCGGTACATAACAAATTATGTAAATATACATCTTTCACCACTGCCTTGTCTAAGTTACAATGTAACCGTTCACCATGTCCACTGCAATACACAACAATACGTGGCGTGAAAATAACGTTATTTACTGGTTAATTAATAACTAAATAACGTCTCTTATTCATTTATTATTTGTATTCAATTTTATAATTAGTGTGAAGGGCCGAAACTTTGAAGGATTTCAGTATGTATGTAGGTCTACCTGCACATGCATGTACCCGACTGGACTGGTGTATAACGTCAATTATTTTATGTGTCAATTGTTGAAATAACAGTTTGAATTTTGATGTGTTCATTTGAATTTTGTTAAAATCTTTGTTTGACAATAATCTTATGAGATTTAGATTTCAAGTTTTAAATCAACTTGGTTGAAATACAGACAATTCTGTGAATTTTATTGTGTTAGCATCCTTGATATTCTCAAAATATCCAGTGCCCAAATTCCTTAGGAATTTTAGGAAGGAATAGTTATACTACATGTATTTTGAATCTTAATGGATGTGTGGTATACCCTAGTATTTGGGAAAATACCATGGTATACAGTGGTAATTTTTTTCTGCGGTATCCCATCTCTATATTTTACCATACAATGAAGCTACAACCTTACCCTTGGCTTAATTTGATTTTCATGTGTTAATTATGCTTATGTATATTTATAGGATGGCTACTCTAGAAGATAAATCTATTTGGGATGATGGTGAAGAAAGTTTAGGTGAAGAAGTTTTACGACTGTCCACAGATGAAATCGTCACTAGAACCAAATTATTAGAAAATGAGATCAAGATTATGAAAAGTGAAATTTTAAGAATTAACCACGATCTTACTGCAACAAAAGAAAAAATAAAAGAAAATACTGAAAAGATAAAAGTGAATAAAACTCTGCCTTATCTTGTTTCAAATGTTATAGAACTGTTAGATGTTGATCCGCAAGAAATGGGAGAAGAAGATGGGGCTAATATTGATTTAGATGCCCAGAGGAAAGGTAAATGTGCCGTCATCAAAACCTCCACCAGACAAACCTACTTTTTACCAGTAATCGGTCTGGTTGATCCAGAGAAGTTAAGTCCAGGCGACCTAGTTGGTGTGAATAAAGATTCATATCTTATATTAGAGACACTACCGCAAGAGTTTGACTCGAGAGTAAAAGCTATGGAGGTTGACGAGAGACCCACAGAGCAATATTCAGATATAGGAGGCTTGGATAAACAGATCCAGGAGCTTATAGAAGCAGTTGTGTTACCAATGACACACAAAGAAAGATTTGAAGCCCTAGGTATACAACCACCAAAAGGAGTATTATTGTATGGAGCGCCAGGAACAGGAAAGACCCTGCTTGCTCGAGCTTGTGCCGCTCAGACAAAATCCACATTCCTTAAGTTAGCAGGTCCACAATTAGTGCAGATGTTTATTGGTGATGGTGCTAAGCTTGTACGAGATGCATTTGCCATGGCTAAAGAAAAACAACCTGCTATCATCTTCATTGATGAATTGGATGCTATAGGTATGAATATACAATTTTATAATTTATAACCAAAATTATGTTTTTATTAACTTATCGTCAACAATTTAAGTGGGAGCAGCTTTTTCTACCTGTAGTTCTAAAATCAAAGTATTCGAGTCCCCCTTTGTAATTGTATTCAGAATTTAAAAGGTTAGAAAAATAAAGTTTTGCGAAAGTGGGATTAGAACCTAGACAAAAAGAGGCACTGTGATAATGTAAACATTCCTTTTAGACCACTTAGTAACTGAGCTTCCCTACCCCTCTTATCATGCTTATTGTAGATATGTACGGTATATAGTTTAAGAATAAATTTCAATTTGTTGTGATTTACAGGGTATAAACAAGATTTTGGATGTTGGCATTTCTCATAAAATTATGAAGCAATTTATGATAAAATTGGCACTTCCAAAATCTTGTTAATATCCCAGTAAACCACAACGAATTGAAAGTTATTTCTTATATCAAGAATATTAATCATTGACATTTCTGCTAATAATTTTCAAAAGGCTAATCATTTAATGTTACAAAATTCTAGTATTTATTCCTTAGATCTGTTGGCTTTGTCAGTGAATGGAACAACGCCATTTATCTTTTCAAAGAATTTAGCCCTGCCTTCTTTGATGTCATTTCACCATAGTCCCATCTCGTCTTTGACCTCACAATAAAGAACCCAAACCAAAATCAGACTTGGCGGTAGGTTGACAGGAGATGCTAGTTTACTGAAATGTAAATGTGATTGTATCAAGTAGAAATCGGTCAAAATCTCCATGTCAACATCTTCAGTATTGTGACATAACAGTTAAAAGAACGACGTCATCGTTATACTGCAATCATTACCGTAAAAACAAGTACGTGTGCGCATTTATCAACAACACAGTGCACAACATGGAGACAGATACTTTATAAAACAAGCAAATGAATACTACATTTATACTGTATGTGACTAAAAATTGTACTAGACTTAAGGCCTCTTATTGTTAGAAATTCCGATAATTTTTTGCAAATTCAAGTAGTTTTGCGCGCATTTACAATCGGGTGATACATAAATAGCTACGTCATAAATGACATCATAGCTTCGTTATTTGTTAGAATTTTTAAATAAAATTTTGTAAATAGATAGAGAATGAATTTTTATATATTTTAAAGACAAAAAACGTTTTTGTGACAATTTGAGATTTCAACCAATTTCTACTTGATACAATCACAAATGTTATTTTTAACAATAAATTTATGCAAGGAAAAATTGTAAATATATGTAAATACTTCTTTTTCATATTTTGATTAAACAAAAAACTCTAAAACTACCTGTGATCTGAAACCATAGTCTGTGTCAGAATTTAGAAAACCTAGAATTTCTAACAAGGATTTAAACATTTTATTTTTTTCAGGTACAAAACGATTTGACTCTGAGAAAGCTGGTGACCGTGAGGTCCAGAGAACCATGTTAGAGTTACTTAACCAGATGGATGGTTTCCAGCCTAATGACCAGATTAAAGTCATAGCTGCCACAAACAGAGTTGATATTCTGGATCCCGCTCTCCTGCGTTCTGGTAGATTAGATCGTAAAATAGAGTTTCCTCATCCTAATGAAGAAGCAAGAGCTAGAATCTTACAAATTCACTCTAGAAAAATGAATGTTAGTAAAGATGTAAATTTTGAAGAATTGGCCAGATGTACAGATGATTTTAATGGTGCACAGCTAAAAGCAGTATGTGTGGAGGCAGGTATGATTGCATTGAGGAGAGGTGCCACAGAACTCTCACATGAGGACTATATGGATGCTATTATTGAAGTTCAGGCCAAAAAGAAAGCAAATTTACAATATTATGCTTAGTATACCAGTTGTGTTTCATGCATGTTCTAACATGGAGATATTGGAATTTAGAAATTACATATTTATACAAGTGCTAAGTTGATAACTTGATACCAAATTGTAAGAAGACCTATTTAACAACACAAAGTTCCTCTTTATATCAAGATTGAGTACATTTTTCATGTCATGTTACTCGTGTTTTACTTTTAGTATCAAACACTGGTCTGGAGATATTTTGTGCATTATTTTGTATGCATAGGTTTGTTATGTATTAAAATTGTTACAAAAACTAAGTTCTTTTTATGTTGCATCAATATTAACCAGGGTGCAGTTGTTCAAAGATCCATTTACCATTTACTTGAACCAAATGGTCAGTGAAAATTCAAAATGTTAATAGAATTAAACATATTTGATTATTTTGAGATAGAAAAGTTTTTACCAACTGATTTAATTTGATAATAATTTTGTGCATTAACTTTTGAGCATAAATTTTTAAAAAATATTGACTAAAACTCCAGACACAAACTTCTGCTTTGATAGCTCAGTGGTAGAGTACTTACAGAGTACTTACTTGGTATGTGGTAGGTCCTGGGTTGGATCCCGGCCAGGTCTGATCAAGACTTAAAAAAAGGTAGTGACTGTTCTCTTGCCAAGCTTTCAGGGATTTAGAAATGAAAGTAAAGGAATTCTTCAGAAGAGACCTTAAAGACCGATACCCTGTGTCACAACAGGCATGGAAAGTTGAACAACCCTCCCTGCAAATTGTTCCCAGTGTACTGCAAAGGTAAAATCTTCTAATTACTTCACCTTTACCTGGTGAAGTTTTGATATAAGTGAAATACTTTTGACTGGGACATAAAACGCCATTCAATCATTTAATCCAGACACAAATTTCTGTCTAAATAAACTCTAAACTGATAATTAGCATATTTGAATATACATTAAGCATATTTTCAAAATCTTTGACAAATGATTGTGAAACATAATCTGAAGCCCCTTGACAGCAGTATGAACCACTAGAGTAGCTCTGTTGGTAGAGTGCTTGCTCTGTTTGTGGGAAGTCGGGTTGCAACCTTGGCCGAGTCTGACAACTTGAAAAAAGGTAGAGACTATTCTTTGACTAAGCACAAAACATTTAGAAACGAAAAATGAAAATGACTTTTTCCTTTAAAGAGACCTCCAACACTGATGCCTCATCAGGCCATTTCACAGTAGGCATGGTTAACTAAAGAACTCTCCATGCACATTGCCTTAAGTGCACTGCAAAGGCACTTTAAGCTTGTTATATCTTGCTGCAAGTTGAATATTCTTTACAGGGATGTAAACCAAAATCCAATTAATTTATCAGCTATAGTGAAATGCTACAAGTATTATTAGCACAACTAGTAATATTATAGTGCTTATGGGTCATTAGTGTGTGGTAGCAGATTGATTGAGACCTTAGCCTTCAGTTCAAACACATGGAGTATCCCTTCCTTTGATTTTATTCAGTATACCATAACGAAAAAAGAAAGCAAGTTCAAAGTGTCTAAAATCTATAAACTCTCAACATTGCTAATTCATATACCAGTACTTATTTTGGTCTCCAGAAGTCTGGCATGAAGTGACTACTCTTCTGAGAAGCTAACCGTCCTTGATTTTGTCGAATATGATCAACCAATCTGTCATCCAAATCTTCAGTACATCAAAGTAGAGTGGAGTATGTTAAAGGAGTTTTTACTTTTATGCCCCAGTCAAGTTTCTTTCATTTATATCAAGGTGGTCAGTTTAGGAATGGTTGAGGAAACCAGAGTGCCTAGTGATTACCACTGGCCTCTGGCAATCAAATTGACAAACTCTTTCACACTAGGATCTGTTAAGTGGGATTTAAAGCTAGGTAGTGAGAGGTGCTGTGATCCTAAGTGTCACTGTGTGTGCTTTAGACCACTTAGCCACAAACCTTCCACTACATCAATGACAAAGTTCATATGAAGCAACTAGATGTTACTGACAATTATCTTTCATGATAAAAAGAATTTATCCAAAAATATTGGTAATTACTTGTAAAAGTGTCCGGAACTTGCATCTGAAATGTTAAAGATAGGAGATGAGTTTTAACACTATGTTAAGGTTTCTTTATAAAATTTATTGACATGGTCCGTTCATGAATGGTGGAGTGCCCAGAGAAAACTACCGGCCTTTGGCAAGCAAGTTAAAAGGAAGCTTAAGGCTTGTCTTAAAGTTAAGGGGAGCACTAAAGTGGCTCAATTGGTAGTGCTGACTCCATATGTGGGACATTGTGGGTTTGAACCCTGGCTAGGGTCTGACCAAGCACTCAGCATTTAGAAATAAAGTGGAGAGGTCCTTCAGTCAAATTTTTGCCACTTCACATATAGCTGGTAACATATCAATATAAGTGAAGTGAAATATTCTTGACTGGGATGTATAATCTCATTCAATCAAAGTTATGAAATGTTGTGTTACTGGCTTTTGAAGCAATTTATACAAGTAAGTGTCCAATTTAAATGTTGATTATTTTTCTTTGTATTTGATGGTTCTAAGTACAGCTAACTTTCATCTAGGAGGGGAATGGATTGTAATGAAAAGGATCTATACCTTAGCCAGGTTAACCAAACCGATAGAAGTTATTTCTTAAATGCAATAAAAAATATAATGAAAAAGCTTAAGAGCAAGACCAATGTAACATTTATATACAAATGAATGGATTGTAGTAGAGTGGTGCTGTTTTATCCCAGTCAAGATTCTTTAATTTGTAGCAAAACTGTTTTATGGGATGGTGGAGGAAGCCAGGTTTGTCATTTCCAGGTGCTATTTAGCGGTAATCTGACTAACTGTATACATCTTGAACATGTTGAGCTGATTGATAATAAACACTGCCGTTCATAAATTTTCATACATGTTTAAAACTGGTCCTATCACAACAGAATCTTCAGAAAATTAAATCGTTGAAAACATCATTATGTTGTAGTTGAGTGTTTTTCAGTTTAAATAATGTTTTATTATCTCGGAAAAATATAATTTTCCCAAATTTTTTATGTTTTCCCCCAAAATTTCAGAAAATTCCAAGAAAATTGATTTTCAAATAAACAACTTTATTACATAATTATATTTAGATCATAAAGTTAAGATATAAATGTCAAATACAGGAAAAGATTTACGGTAATTTGTCAAGATATTTATGAATGGCAGTGTATGCACTTGCAGTAAACAATTTGACTCTTGGACATCATCTGATGCAGGTCACCTCCTGCAAGTGAAATGACAAACTTTGTCTCGCCAAGATGTGCCGTAGTGGGATTAAAACCTAGACAATAAGGAGGTCTGTTAAATAATTAAAATGAGAGAATCCAGTAGAAATTACAATGAATCACTGACTGGTGTACTAGTCAAGATCCTTTCACTTATATCAAGATGTTACCAGTTGTAGATTAACACCTGTGCAATGCATACACATAGCAACATAAGCAATGAATGAAGTGAACCCTTTTCAAAGCAAACTTACTTGGAAATGGTTTAAGGTCTTGCAGAAAAAACTTGAATAGATATACAATACACAATAACACCCTGTAATACTGCCCTTGGGAAACTTTGCCGCCTTGCTTATCACCACAGTAATTTGATATTTCAAAGTCTATTCTTTTTTGGGTTTTTTATAAGTCTCCATCAATCTGACGTACAACCAATTAATAATGTTACATCAACATGAACATATGGTAGCAATGAATCTAGGTTTTACTGCATATGAAATTATAAATTTTAACAAATACATGTATTAATTATTAAATCTTTATTACATTTTGTGTGACAAAAATCATCTCTAAATAAGAAAAAGATTGAGATTACATTATATAAAACATAATTGAGGTTATATACTTCCAAAAAAAAAATTTAAAAATTGAGATTACACAAATACAAATTATTATGTCATGTTTTATCAATCTCTGTCCTGAGATGTGTAAAAAAAATAAATTAAAACATTAACCATGATAAACCACAAACACATTTAATTTTAAAAACCATCACTGAAAACAAAACAAAAGAGAGAGAGAGAGAGAGAGTGTGTGTGTTTACAACATATTTAAACCTTTTTTTTTTACTGATGATTAATCTTGGGTCAAAAAGTAAAATATATACTAAGAAAGTACTAGGTACAGAAAAGTAATACCTGATTAGGTATTGGTATTGTCCCATAATTACTAGTACATTGTATCTGAAAGGGAGTGATGGCACCAACATTTCTTTCTACAAGTGACTCATAAACCTCTTTGCCTTTTTTTAACATGAGAAATGGCTACCCATTATTTTGACTCAGAGTTGTTTTTTAAATAAATGTCTTAAATATATCAAGCTTATAGGGATAAAGATTGGTAGGGGCCCGTGGGGTCTGGGGTCCTAAATTTTACACATTTTAGCCATTGATTACTTTTAAAATTTCTTTCCTGAAGTGAGTGTTTCCCCTAACTCAAAATACGAATGTTGTTATGCTTCATTCCTGTCTAAGATATCTCTGATTATGGTATATATTCAAAGAGTTCTGAATTTTAAAATACAAATACCGGTACAGTAAAACACATTTATAACAAAGCTCTGGGGAATCTATTTTAAATTCATTATTAAAGTGACTTTGTTATATCGTTATAAATAGACTTATATAGAGGTGTGGTCCATACAATATTAGACTTTGTACTATCCATGTATTTGTTGTAAGCGTGTTCGTTATATTCATGTCTTACTGTACATGTATATGATTCCTAATTTTATGGACTTTTTTCTCATTCCTCACTTATAACTTTTCATACAGTAATTTGTCATATTATTTTACTTTTATCAAACAAACAAAAATATATATACGTAATCATACAGAAGTGCTATTTTTTTCTCAATCTTTTTCTCGTTTTACGTGAAACAATTTTACAATTTTATACTTACACTGCAGAATTCTACAAATAGCAATATCTACAAAACATATTTACATGTGTACAAAAATATCAATAAATAAACAAATAAATACAAAATATACAAACAAACTGAATTGGCAGTGGTCTGAGTAATTTTATACAATACTGTGATACTCTGTAAAATTAAAAAACACTCAATATATGTGGACTAGGTGAAGACTAAAATCACAAAATAACTACCGGGTATACATTTTATCATAGGTCATTCATGATCTGATGGCAAAGTGTAAAGCGGTACTACTGTAAATGGGAGTATTTTCGTGCGGGTGAATTCGTGATTTCTGATTTCTGATTTTTGACATTTTGCGTGGGTGTAATTCCACATAACCAAAATAAGTGGGTGCATTTTTGATATTTGACATTTCACTTGGGTGTAATTCCACATAACCGAAATAAGTGGGTGCATATTTTATATATTATAATATATTCACCTGCATTGTAAAAATTGTTGCATGGGTAAAATTTTCAGGTTAATTTCTATAGCATGAAATAAGCGAACCTTTCACTCACATGAATTTTTCCCTCTTTACAGTATATTAATATTAGGGTAAAATGTAGTTGTAATGAATAAAGCATAAGCCAGCAACAGCAAATGGGGATATGCTACTTACACCTATATATGTTATTTAAACTTGCCCGTTTGTAAACACTCTGCCATCAGATCAAGAACGATCTATATCGTTGGTTCATAATCAAACCAAAATAACTTAGAAATAATATGAAACTTGGTGGTTATTGGAATCCATAAAAAAATGTGGCTATGACCAGGAACAATATGTTACTGGATATATACGAGTTCTTCCTGTGACTGACCCATGAAAAATGACATCTATTTTCAACAAAATGTATTTTTTATGATGAAATAAATTCATGCAGGAACAAACTAAGGTTTGTGCGAGACTTTTTAGAAAAAAGTTTATGTTGGGAATTTCCGAAACAACCTTGTTTTTTTTTTTTTGAAACAGTGAACTGATATGATTCCAAATCCAATGACAATAATACTTGTAGTTCTGCAGGTATCATATGGTACAGCCGCTGACCCCATTCCAGTCCATATGGATTTACCCAAATTATAATTTGTGTTAAATCTTTACACACTAAAATTAATACATTAACAATATGTATCTAACATGCCTTTTGAACATTGAAAACAAATATCTAAAATAGAACATTGGATTGAACTAATAAACTACCGGTAACTCTATCACAGGCATTGAGCATTAAAAAATCAACATTACATAGCTAAACCAAAATATAAATATTAATTTGTAAGTTTGATGGGGAGATAAGAACAAAAATATATCATAAATTATACAAATTAAAGGTATGTCAACAAATAGATTTCTACAAAAATAATCCGCTTTCTTTATCAACAAATTAATAACGGGAACACACCATTCTATATCATGTTAGCACCTATCTTTTCATTGTTAAGGCTAAAAACAAACAAGTTGTGCTTCATGAAACTTAAAGTAACCATAAGGAATGGGCATTTAAATCAATCACATTCATATTTATTAAAACACAATATTTCACATGGATTTTACAGCATAGGGAAATAAGTTTGACCTATCCTTTTGACCTTAATTTAAATATTTTTTTATGGACCAGAATATTTATGTTTAGAGAACACAGACATTTATTTTCTTTAAATCACAGAATACAATAACCACAAGCTTTGTATATATACATGTACAACTGTGAACCCATGTATTAGGTTGATCCTCCTATATGAATATTCCTAATGAAAGGTCAAGCGGACAGGTCAATATTGTTTCCCTATAAAACATCAATATTTACAAATAATGCATGGAATGCTTCAGATCTATTTGGCTTTTTAACATCACATTTATATAAGTATATTTGGCACAATACAGAATAACAGATTAAGTTGAAACTAATCACAAAATCACATATTATTATACACTGTTAAACCTGGTTAAATTAAAATAATATACATTCTATATCCACAGCGGTGATGGTAGGTAACATAAATATTTTTTTCTCTCAAAAGTTTACAAAAAATGCATTTATAAGTTATACTACCGGTATATCTAAAAAGATAGAATCTGTTTCAGAGTTCTTTTATTTTCAATATCACATTTACTGAGAAACTAAAGACATGGTGGTTTTAAGGGTTGTAAAGCTACAATAATGACCACTTATCAATGTTTTGGCAAGTAAAATTGTATCACAGTTTTTCTTGTGAGTAGGGGTACATGGTAATAATGTCAGTGCTTAATTGCCGGAACATTGTAAGTTGAGCAATAATTGAAAATTTATTTATCGATTCCCCTTTTGGGAAATTATATTTGTGAATGAAAACAATATTGATCATATTTAAGATTTGTAAAAACAATATTGTTGACAATAAAATGTAATTGTACCATTATGTCTATTGAATAATTTGAAAACTATACTTTTAGATGTTGACCTCAAATGCTTAAAATAAATAAGAAAAAGGAAAGGAAAATAGCTCAAAATATATGAATTTGATATGTATGTGGCATGTGTAAATGAAAGTGGTTTTATAAGTTGTAAAATAAAAATGGTGATGACCACATATTTAATTGTACTAATATGTCTATTGAATAATTTGAAAACTATACTTTTTGATGTTGTGACTTTAAATGCTCAAAATGTATGAAGTTGATACAAATGTCATACATGTATGTGTGAATGACCAGATCAAATTATATGTAAACCCTAATTACTAAACTACCAAAAATTGTCAAAAATACAAATAAAAACCAAACACTAGATTTTGTTTATGAATTGAACACATCTATTATTAGCTATCTATAAACTTACAGTGTTTATATGGAGACAGTATATAAAATGGCACAAAAAATGTGTTATTGCTTTAATAATCCTCATCTGCTGCCTTAATAAAAGCATCAAAGCCATCATTATACAAATGTATCTACTGTCAAACCTATCTATAGATGTCACCCAAAGGAAACCAGTATAAGTGACCTTTATGGACAGATGGCCCATATATAAACAGGTTCAATTATCATGAATAAAG